>OZ010711.1:10232430-10614522 GCA_963932345.1 Ophion ventricosus
ATAATCGGTATTTCGCAATAATATTTCGTAAGCAACTTTGTTTATATTATATTCAACGGCACCAAAAATCTCCAATTTTTAAGCGAAACACAAGTGTAAATTAACGATCACGACAAATTTTACGATCAAGCGTGTCAAGTTTTTGTCTTTTTCTTTTCAGCAACACTTGAATTGTTTTAAACTTATATTGTTAGAAGAAGAACCTTTAAAAAAAAAAAACATCTCTCTAAGTCGGTTGTACAGATCGTTAAGTTTAAACAATTTGTTGTAGATTATTTGTTATAGATTATCAAACAAAAATGCAGACATTTGTTATAGATTGTGAGACAAAAATGCCTCCATTAATTATATTATAATTTTTGGTGAATTGTTTCCTTTTTGTACAATTTTTCGTTTGTACTTTTTGTACAAATGATGAAATCATTTCATACTTCAGTTGTAATAACAAATCACTTGTTTTTATTCAACATTAGATATTTGTTACAAACTTCACAATGATTAAAAAATAAAAAGAAAATGCGGCGGATTACTTGCGATATGACAGTCAGGAAAGTGTCCGTAGACTCTTAAGGACATGTGTCACACGCTGCGAACTTTCGACACTATCACGACGGTATTGCAGAACTCGTTTTTGGCTACAAGCCACCGCAAACTACCGCCAGATATCGTAGCAACAGTCTGCTACTCACACTACGGCAAAGAGCAGAAGCCCAATAGGCGACGCGACGGTGCTGCGAGCCCGTGTGTGATGCTTGTACATGTGTGCTCGTTCGCCATGCCGGATCACCGCCAGTGGGAAAACTGATGTACTAGATTTTCGGGATTGTCGATAATATTTTGAGCTTCGTTGGTAGAATTTTGCTAATTTCGTGTTCAAAACTCTAAATCCTCATGTCTCCGTCATTTTTCGATAAAATCGGTTGAAACAACGCTTAAAATGTATGTTTTTTTTTTCACTGTCGAGAGCCTAACGCTTTTGAAATGTGCACGAATTCGGTGCATCAGTTAGTAATTGACAATTCATCCCATGGTGACTACAATCTGTAAAGTTTATTTTTCGAATTTAAATGAGAATTCTTAAATGAGAATTCTCCGTATTATGTCAATACTATAATACAGTAGAAGCTTGATTATCCGAACCAAATGGGAGTAAAGATGGTTCGGATAATCGAAAAGTAATTTTTTTTTCTGAAGGGATGATATACAACAAAAATTGAAACAAATATACAATCTATATTAACGGATTACGTGGGTTTGAAAATTTCAAAAAATCCATTTTTTTATATTTTATTATCTAATAGTACAATATGTCTAGAATATTCTCCCAAAGTTTTA
This sequence comes from Ophion ventricosus, assembly GCA_963932345.1. Classification (NCBI taxonomy): domain Eukaryota; kingdom Metazoa; phylum Arthropoda; class Insecta; order Hymenoptera; family Ichneumonidae; genus Ophion; species Ophion ventricosus. Next base: position 10,233,766 of record OZ010711.1, read on the forward strand.
AGTCAACCGGAGTAAAAGTCTAGAATAGAGAGCCTTTGGGAATTCCCCCCGTTGGGAAAGACCGGTCGGGAGCGACGCAGGTATACGCATTGATCTCAAAACACTATTTTTGAAGTCGGTGGACACGATTTATCAAAAAATAATGCACCGATCTTATTGAAATTTTGCACACTTCTTCAAAATAGCATTGACTAGTGATTGAACGAAGGTTTTTTTTTGCGATTACAACCAATTTTACTATACGTAGTATAAATTGTACCAAAAATTGAACTATTTTGCATATAACTCTGCCAAAAATTGTAATTTCAATTTTTTTTTAAATCCTTTGTTCAATCACGAGCTATACGTATCTACTAACAGAAAAAATTTGAGATAAAGCTATCATGAGTTATCCTGACCACCACGAGGACACTTTTTTTTAGGGGTCTCCGGAAACCAGGTCCCACGGGCTGAATTTCCCAAATTTTTGGATGACATTTTTTTTAATATTGTTTAAATGTTCCTCTTTTATGTGCTTAACATTTTGAATAAAATAATTTATATATTATATTTTAAAAAATAGAGATTTTTTGCTTTGAAACCCACGTAACCCCTTAAAGATATATGTATATCTTAAATATATATATATATATATTTTTTTTAAGGCCGTATTCTAATGTGTCTGGTAAAAAAAATTGTTTTTCTTTCATATTCTTATAGTTTAGGATATAGTCTGGTATAGCCGACTAAAGGTAAGTTGCTGAAGTCAGTAGATATCTACTCTATAACTGCAAGAGAAACTTTAAACGCCTTTTTCTTAAAACAACATTTTTCAAATCGGGTGTGTATTTTTACAGAAACGACTGGACAGATCGACTTGCAATTTTGCACACATATAGAGTACATGTCGGGCTGTCGTACGGCCCTCCATGTTTTTGATCGCTTGATAATTACTATTTTTCCGGGCCTCGAGAAGTGAACATTTTATTGTAAAAATCATTTTACTCTTTTTCAAACGCCGCCACTTCGTACATTTTTTATTAGATGACCGAACGATAACCACATTCGTGAACAATAGAATTTAAAAAATCATTTGTTTCATATTACAAGAACGGCCACAATCAACTGCGGAACATAAAATATGTAGAATTTCGAATAAAATGCTTTGAAAAAATTTAAGATGTTACTTCAAACATTTATAAACATAACTGTGAAATACTAACATTGTAGATTTAACCATTTCTCTAAATTTAATTCCCAAAGAATCACCTTGAAAATGAATGTTCTGGATGTAGTCTGGTGTTCGGGCTTCGGAAAATCGATTTCGACTAAAAATGATGTCTTTGAAAAAACGGAAAGTTTACTCTATGCACCAGGCATAGCTGATTAGTATAAGTATGAATTTTTATAAGAAATCTGGTATCAAAACTTTAAACGCGTTTTTCTCGAAACATTTTTGTAAGCGGCGCGGGTGTTTAAAAAAATTCTATCCGACCGATTGCTTTCATTTTTGCACATGTTATTCTACACAATAATGGCTCCGTCGGGTACTAAAATTACTTAATTATAATAATAATTTATTTTTCACCAATTTTCAACGAAAAAAATCACGATTAAAATTTTTTTTTTACAAGTCCGCCATTTTGTTATTTATTAATAAAAATGTGTATATCTAGTACGGAACGGAGCCACAAGCATACAGAACAATAATCAATTTAATTTTTTTGTTTCAGATGACTCTATGTGCCGTATTCATCCGCGCCACACACCTACCTCCATTTAAAGGTGTCTACTTTAACTTGAAAAAACAATTATAAAATTGTGTAAAATTAAGTAAAAAAAAATGTTTAATAGTTTACGATGTCAATAAAAACAGGTGAAGAAATTAAAATGATTGTATTTTATTTTGTTATAAAAAACAACTTCTGAAATAAGCTTCCGAAACGGGCCTGAACACCAGACTGCATCCTTAACCTCTTTCAAACATCAAAATCGAATGCTTGAGGTTCGGATAATCGAGGTTCTACTGTACTGTGATTTTTCATCAATTCATTGCTATTTGCATGACAAATTGATCTCTTTTTCCCACTCCATTACAGTTATTTTTCTCAATAAAATATTTCGCTTATCGGGACACCTCAGTCGAAAATGTATATAAACAAAAGTGTGAAGGATATAATTCGATTGACCCGTATGATTGCAATGCTCGCAATTGTTTTTTTTTTTTTGGATCATGCCTATTCAAGAGAATCGTGATCGGGGACGTAAGGACGTGAAGAGTGTGAGAGCCACGGGCAGCCGCATTGGACCAAAGTACTCGTAATTAGATCCGAGATCAATGTATATACATGTACATTAGAAAGTGGGAGGTATAAGAGGAGAGAGATAGAGGAGAAGCTGCGACAAAGTGCGAGAGATGAAATCATCGTCACTTGGTTTACAGGGGTCCTTTCGTACGAGAGTCATTCAGTGTGACGTGAAAACTCGTAGCATTTGCACTCGTCAAGAGTCCCCATCGTTCTTCCACAATTTTTGTTCAAATTCGTTTAAAAAAAACACTCCTCCCGTACATAGAAGCTGCTAGTTTGGAGATTTTTTTTTGTGATTTTTTATTCACGGTATTCTAAACGCAGTGATGTTCACTCGGTGGATTTTTTTTACCGAATTGTTTATCTTCGGTAAGACTTTTTATCCCGTAATTAAATTCTTTCGCTTTTTTTTTAAATTAATTCTGTACTTTTCTTTTATAATTGCATTGTAAGGTAAAAAAGTATTTATTTTATTGATCGAAGCTCGAGGCGATCGAAAAGAGAAAAAAAAAAGTGTACACGGAGAGAATTAAATGTTAAAAATGACCGTGCAGTAACGGTAACCAGATGACAACCCTGAAACTTCGCTTATTATTACTGAGTAAAACACAGATTTTCACGAAAATAAAATAAAATTTCTTCTTTAGATAGGAAATTTTACCAGATTTTCTAGTAAATTTTCATGTGTAACAAAATACGCAAAACTTAAATTTAAAAAATATATAATATCAGCGAAATTGTACTGTGCATTTTATTATTTTATGCCTTTCAAAAATGTCTATAAAAAAGTATCGTCTTTATAACAGTTATTTTAAGATTTATTATAAAATTTAATGAGTGTTATAGGAAAATGTATTGTGCTCTCGGTAAAAATTATCGTGCGCGCTACCCTTCTTGTATAGTAAAATTTTAGCTACGTATTTGAAATTTTCTGTAACGTGAGTTAAAAAAAACTTGTCGCATACGAATTATTATGCTTTTCTCACTTGTCACCACATTGAAATATATCACGGTAATTTTTACCGTGAAATTCACGACAAAAATTACTTTTTAATTCTCTCCGTGTACTTTGCAACGCACTGGAAATAATGGAACATTGATCTTTCTGTTAATATGTAACGCATGAATTTTATTTTTATTGTTTTTAAATGCTATTCGAATTATGTAAAAAGTATCTTTACGTAGATAGGAAACAAAAATAAAATAATTTCATGCAGCCACAATGGACAAATCAACGATTATAATTGGTGCAAAATAATTCATAGGACGTGCAGTAATTTTTCGAGGAGACAGGGGCCAAAATATAGGACCCAGTGGCCATTGAATAAAATCGAGAAAATGTGTCGTTTTGTGAAAGAAAAACGAATAAAAAGCACTCGGTGAAATTGCGATCGACGAAATAAAGTTTTTTTTCCAGTCGTATTTGGAACTCGAAATAATGACGGTGAAAGAAAGGGGAAAAGAAAAATTCTCGATGGTGGCGTGTCTTGTATTATCGTCAGCATGAGTGGTCTGCTGTCGCGCCATTTCTCCAGGGACTAAGAAAAAAACGTAAGATCGTTCCCTGGTGCGTGCAAATGCCAGCGAGAAAAAGACAGAATGAGAGACGAGGAGTGGAAAAAAAGAGGTGCAAAACGCACACACACACACATATGTACACCCTTTCTGCGACTCCCCCTCATTATATTCTCTCTACCTGTAACGTCGCTTAGTTTATGTTTTTTCGCACGCAACATTCATCGCTCGCGTGAAAAGCTCCTATACAGGTACTTCTACTTACAAATGAACCTACTTTGTTTTTCCTTTTTTTTATTCATTGTTTCTCAGCAGGCTTTGCCTGGGAGTTGCTTTCTCGTTAATCCATTGCCACTTTCTCTCTCTCCTTTCGATATGGATTGAAGCCGCCCCCCCCCCCCCGCCCCTCACTTCCTGCCCTTTTCCCTCTCGACTATTCGCGATTACACGAACTATATTAATCGTCCATAATACCACATATCCCATATTCTTATCAGAATTAATTAGTAATCCTGTGAATACTGATTCCTCCAAGCACCAAGATTACGTGAAATAAAAATACAATACATTCTCAACAATGGGCCACGGAGTTTTGAAAAAAAATATATATATATATATATATATATATATATATATATATGCGCTCGAATAATTACACAAGAATAAAGGATAAACTTGGAGATTTTCAGATAAACTTGAAGAAAGAATAAACTGGGATCCGAAATAGGGTAAACTTGGATAATTAGACAAGAAGAAGGAATAAAGGATTTGGGTGGAACTTTGGGCAAATATTCTTTTTGACAATATGAGTATTTACCTGGAAGAATTTTTTAGCGCATCGCAATGGTTTTCGAAATATCGAATTTTTGAAATATCTATCTTAGCGTTCTACTGCTATCCCCACTCTCTCGACATGATCGACCCAACAAATAAACTAATAAATCGAAACAAACAACACAATCAAGCCCAAAGAAACCCAAACAAACACAACCAAGCTCAACGAAACTCGAACAAACATAACCAAGCTCAAACAACTCCAGAAAAACCCAAACACACAAACCCTACGAAACCCAAACAAACCCTACAAAACCCAAACAAACCCTACAAACCCGAAAAAACTGGAACAAACCCTACAAAACCCAAACAAACCCTACAAAACTGAAACAAACTTTACAAAACCCAAACAAACCCTAAAATTCCTACAAAACTGAAACAAACCCTACAAAACCCAAACAAACCCTAAAATCCCTACAAAACTGAAACAAACACTACGAAACCCAAACAAATACACCCAAGTCCAGACAACACAATCAAGCCCAAACGAACCCAACAGATCCCAAACCCCACAAAACTCGAGCAAACCAAAACAAACCCAAAACCAACAAATCCAAAACCCAAGCAAACCAAAACAAACCCAAACAAACACACACACGACACGAGCGACGAACTAGATACACGCGCGTTAATTTGTCAATTTCCGAAATCCAATATTTCGAAAACTATTGCCATTCGCCAAAGATCCATTTAGGCAGTGATTTATATTGGGTGAAGTAAAAAGTCCTGAGCGTTTTCCGCTAGATGTCTTTAGTGCGTCATATCTCACGATGGATACAACGCATCAGGTCATACTATACGGCGATTTAAAGGTGACATTACGCTTCAAAAAAAGTTCTTTGGCAGTTTTGTGTTTGGTGAGGCCACTTGTGTGTTACAGCGTTCCAAAATGGAGGTAAAAAAAGAGAAAATTCGATACATTCTTCAGTACCACTACGACCAAGGTGAAAATGCGGAGCAGGCGGCCAAAAAATTTGTGCTGTTTATGGACCCAATACAGTATCGAGTGCAACACCAAAGCGGTGGTTCCAACGATTCCGTTCTGGTAATATGGACGTCGAAGATGAGGCACGCTCTGATAGGCCAATCGTCGAAAATGTCGATAAAATCATGGAAATCGTCGAGTCGGTCCGACATGTGAGCACTTATTCCCTTGCCCAGGAACCGAAGATTAGCCAGAAAACCGTTTGGAACCATTTGCATAAGGCTGGTCTCAAGAAGAAGCTCGATGTATGGGTGCCACACGAATTGACGCAAAAGAACCTTTTGGACCGAAGGGATGCCTTCGATTCTTTGCTGAAACGTAACGAAATCAACCCATTTTTGAAGCGGATTGTGACTGGCGATGAAAAATGGGTCACATCCGAGAACAACAGCCGAAAAAGATCGTGGTCCAATCGCGGTGAGCCGGCCCAAACGATCCCCAAGCCCGGATTAACGGCCAAGAAGGTTTTGCTGTGTATTTAGTGAGATTGGAAGGGAATCATCCACTAGGAGCTACTCCCATCGGGCCAAATACTCAATTCGGACCTCTACTGTCAACAACTGACCAGATTGAAGCAGGCGATCGACCAGAAGCGGCCAGAATTGGCCAATAGGAAGGGTGTTGTGTTCCATCAAGACAACGCCAGGCCGCACACATCTTTAACGACGCGCCAGACGCTCCGAGAGCTTGGATGGGAGGTTCTATCGCACCCGCCGTATAGTCCAGACCTGGCACCAAGCGATTATCACCTTTTCGAGCATTTGCAAAATTTTCTTGATGGTACAAAACTGGCCTCAAGAGAGGCTTGTGAAAATGAGCTGGTCAAGTTTTTTACCAATAGGGGCGAGGACTTCTTCAATCGCGGAATTATGAAATTGCCTTAAAAATGGACAAAAGTTATCGAACAAAACGGCGAATATTTGATTTAAATCGGATAATCCTAACTATGTTAATTTCATCGTCGAAATAAAGCGAAAAAACGCTCAGAACTTTTTACTTCATCTAATATTATAAAAAAAGATCTGTGCAAAATTTTTGCTGAGTCGGAAGTAACAGCTATTCGGAAGTATAGCCAAATAAAATAAAACGAATGAACAACCATTTTGCTAAAAAGTGATATACCGTAATGCACGATGCGGCTCTGGATCTAATTTTTTCGATATTTGGTAACAAAATGTGTTTCAAACATTTCCATCGATTTTTGGACGGTTGTTGATCATGATTTTTTCAGTCGAAAAAAATAATTTCTGCTGGTTTGTAATTGCAGGTGTTTATACAGAGAGCAATTGGGGCGTCAAGACTATTCCCACGACAGTTGAAACGTTTCAGAACGTCACTGTCCTTTTGCCCTGCCACGTCGAAGATCTCGGTAAGAATGTATTTCTTTTGTATAAATGGATAATCTCTTAAGGATGATTACGTACATACATCAGTATACTAATAAAATAATTCAAATAATTTTTTGTTGTTCTACGAACGTCGATCGTGGTCAAAAGATCTATAATTCATGGCTGAAATATTTAAGTTATAATTCAATACCGTCAAGGTATTTAATGTGAAAGTTTCATTCTGAAACCCTAACAATTTTTTATTGGAATGACGCACGTTTTGTGATATGGAAGAAAATAGTCGACACTTATTTATGCGAATTTCGATTTATCTAATTATAGCGTTTTCATTAGAAGTTTTCATTTTCTCGACCTTTATGATTTTAAATCGCAACTCGAAAATTCCTAATATCACACAAAAAATGTGTTGTACCAGTTTTGTTCACTTTTCGACGGGCTTTCAGAAGGAAACAATATTATTTTGCATTACTTTTTCTAAAAAGCTATATTTTACGCAAAGCCTCATTCAATTATATTTTACCCTATTTTTTTCAAGTTCTACGTCAAAGTTTGGAAATTTTGAAACCAATCCCAGAGTAAGCTGATTTTTTAAAAAAAGATTCAGGTATTCAAAATTTGTGGATAAAATATCCACAATGATACAAAAAAAAACTGATACAAAAAAAACACACAAGCATAAACAATTTTTACGACTCGTGCCTTGATTTTTCCACTGTTCGCTCATTACTTCATTACTACTCATCAAATTTTCAATTGCAAACACCAAACAGTATAATAGAGTTACTGCTATTAAAAAAACATCGCGAATTATACACCAATCACCATTTTCTAATATTAGAGTATCTGCTACATATTGTATTTCACTTTTACTTGTACGTTATTCTCATTCATACGTCATACTTGCTGTACCCCTTGAAGAACGTATTAATGAAGTGTCACTGTATTGCTTATATTTAAGGTGTTTCCAGCATATCAGGCGCCCTGTGCAGCGGACCATTGTGTCCGTGCCCTTAAGGGGTTACGTGGGTTTCGAAGCCAAAAAAAGCATATTTTCTTTATTTTTTATAAATATAATATATAAATTATTTTATTCAAAATGTTAAGCACATAAAAGAGCAACATTTCAACAATTATTTTAAAAAACTTCATCCAAAAATTTGGGAAATTCAGCCGGTGGGACCTGGTTTCCGGAGACCCCTCAAAAAAAAACTGTCCTCGTGGTAGTCAGGATAACTCATGATAGCTTCATCTGAAATTAAAAAAGCAAATTCTTTCTGTTAGTAAATAAGTATAGCTCGTGATTGAACGAAGGATTTTTAGAATGAATTTTTGGCAGATTTGTATGTAAAATAGTAAAATTTTTTGTACAATTTGGTACACTACGTATAGCCTTGTAAAATTAGTTGTAATCGAAAAAAAAATCTTCGTTCAATGGTATTTTGAAGAAGTGTGCAAAATTTCAATAAAATCAGGGCATTAGTTTTTGAGAAATCGTGTCCACCGACTTCAAAAATAGTGTTTTGAGAAAAATAGGTATACCTACGTCGCTCCCGGCCGGTCTTTCCCAACAGGGGGAATTCCCAAAGGTTCTCTCTCCTAGACTTTTACTCCGATTGACTTAACACTTTGGGAGAATATACTAGATATATAGTACTATTAGATAATAAAATTTAAAATAAAATGGATTTTTTGAAATTTTCAAACCTACGTAACCTAGAGCACCTTTTCAATGAAGGGATATGCGGATAGGCATGCCTCTCGTGCAAAGTTTAGAAGCCCGTCTACTCCTACATCACTTACCTTCAGCTCCTTTACCGTTGGAGTTCCGAAGATATCATTTTTCACTATCTTCAGACCCCTGCACGCGAATCAGAAAATAAAGAGGGGTTTTCGCTTTTTTTACACCCGGAGTAGAGAACCTCCCTCGTAAGTTCCATACACGCTTCGCATTAAGCCAGTGCGCAATAGCAAGCCCTACAATCAACCCAAATAATGGATGATCGAGAGCTATACGTGTCTTCTCAAGTTCAACAGATGGCCTTGAGGACAGTGCTCTCGCGTGTCGTATCTATGGAACCGGCGAACAAGAGTACGCGGCCCACCTTGCCACACGTATTCAACTTATTCAACATCCCAATATACGAGCAGCCCTCTTGACTTAACCCTCTAATCGAGCCCTCACTAATCTGAAGTTCTTGAATGAGCGATCAGACCGTTTTCTACATTGCAAGGTACTGACTTGAGGGGCTATTCTACCGTGAAGGCTCAAAAAATAAGTTATTGTTTAATAATTTTTTTTTTTTTGAAAACTGTTGCCTGTATCGATACATATTTTTTTACAAGCTTTCATCATTTAACTTGACTTAGTGTGAGATGTAAAATGGAAAATCGATATTTCACCCACTTCCCGGCTACTGAGAGCTCTGATATTTTGCAAACATGCATCTAAGAGGTGACAATGCATAATTCAACTTAAAAAAAATAATAATAATCCCTCTTTGCAAAAATTTCAGAGCTCTAGTAAAATCAATTAAAGACTAAAAAGTATAAAATAATTTATATGTAATTTTTTTTTTTTTAGACAAACTTTTATTTAATGTACTAAAAAGTAGAAAATAATTTTTTTTACCCAATCACCTATATGTAACTACAAATAAAAGCTTGGTGCGCTCAAAATTTAGACATATAATCTCTAATTTACATAAATCCATTAACATATCAACTGTATTTAATTTACGGTAAAACAATTTTAGATTTCTCAAATGAAAATCCTGATACTGAGTATAAACGTGTGATAATAATTTATCTAATTGCTATTGTGCGAAATTCAATACGCTTAATAAAACTGAAATGATCAAATTTGTTAAACATTTCAAAAGTTGAGCGCCACACGCTTCGATTTATAGGCACATACAGGTGACTTGGTAAACAGAATTAGTTTCCACTTTTTAGTACATTAAATAAAAGCTTGTTTAAAAAAAAATGTTTACATATTAATTTTTTCGCTTAAAGGTACACTCTTATAGAATAGAAAACAATTTTTTTCATTGCATATAAATGTATATTTATTTAACAATTGATAATCGTGTAAAGACATGAAAAAAAGTGTGGCGCTGGAGTTGATAATTTGCGCTCTCCAGGTAATCTGAAAGAAAAAGTTCAAAAAGATTTTTAATCTGTATGACTGTCGCTACCGCCCGAACTAGAATTATAAAAAAATATTAATTTTTACTCATACTTTCGCCCAAATTATGACGAAAAAAAAACGTGTTTCGAAAACTTTTGCAAAAAGAGACGCCATTTTGTTATTTTGCAATATAAAATGATAATTCTAGTTAGGGTGATAGCGACACTCATACAGATTAAGAATCTTTTTGAATTTTTTGTTTCAAATTACCTGGAGAACGCAAATCATTAACGCCAGCGACATACTTTTTTTTCATGCCTCTACACGATTATCAATTGTTAAATAAATATACATTTATATGCAACAACAAAAAAATTATTTTCTATTCTGTAAGAGTGTACTTTTAAGCGAAAAAAAAAGTTTCTACCGATACATGCAACGGTATTCGAAAAAAAAATATTAAAATTGGCTTATTTTTTTAGCCATCACAGTAGAATAGCTCCTCAGTACAATCGGGGCTGCTTCGCAATGTGACAGGTTAATCTGCCAGAATCCGACATTTCCTGTAGCTATACTGGCTGCAAAACACTCCAGGTCGCATTTAGTTCCTGCTGATAACAGCCAGGGTCAACAAGGCGCCATCTACACTCTGGCTGGGATAATCCTTAGATCCAGTCATGTATCGCGATAGGGTCCTGAGTGAGATCCAGTCATGATTAGTAGGTTTATTCATCGTTAGATGCATAAAATACACAAAAGTGGAGAGAAAGAGAGTTTCCATTATCTCGGCGCCTGTTGCAGGAATAATACAATGACAATGCCTGGTACCCCAAGGGCATCGTTTCTAATATTGTGACATCCCAGTGCCAGTTAGCCCTCAGCACCGTAACCTTGGCTTGAGGAGATGACCGGCGGCGATGAGTTAATCTCCCTAAGCCAGTTTTTACTGAGGCTGACTATCTCTATAACCTCGCTGGCTCGAATCGTCCGCGGCTACCCTTCATCGGGTCACGGTCGTCTCATGATGCCGTCTACTTGCTCTCTTTACGTTCCTGAAGGAGCCCGGGAAAATCATATATTTATTGGAATTTATACAAAGTGGAATATACACTTTGCATATATTCCGATTCTTATATAAGAATTGGAATATATTGGAATAAATTGCAATTGGAACAATTCTTATATGAAGAATATTTAGCGGGAAGGTATACGAGTTTACGAGTTTACTTGTTTTGACGGAAAGAAATAAAAATTGTGAGCTGTTGATCTAAGGCGAGGATGACTTTAAGCTTAGGTAACTTTTATTGAATACTGTCAGTTGCAATCATTGTTGTGTTTGTGGCTTTATAACATGCTCAATTTGATTTTTTGGTTGGCTTGGTAACAGTGGAATACTTATAAGTTATGTCACCGAGCAATAAATGAAAAAGTTGAGTTTGAGGCAAGATGATTCCCTTATAGGTATACAAGATTATCCCTAGGGATCATCTTGTAAATAAATAACGTACCTACTTTATTTTTGTTTAAGATGATGCAGCGTAATTACAAAAGTTGGTTTTGTTGGTTTATTTTTAAATAAATAATTTAAATAAATTAATAAATTAGTAATAAATAATAAATAATAAATAAATTGATAATAAATGAATTAATTAAATTTAATTTAAATAAAATATATAAAAATCCTAACTAATTTTATAAATCTGACTTTCTGTCTGTCTTTCTGTCTGTCTGTTACTCAATCACGCCATAACGGCTTGATCGATTTCAATGAAATTTAACATTTACGATAGCTTATGAGCCTGATTATAACATAGGATACTTTTCATTCTAATATCTAATATTTTTCTAATTATAATTTTATATAATCAAATCTAATGTAATGATGAAACTGAAATTATTATAAAATACAAACGACGAAAAACTAATGATAAATAGAATAGAATCTAATATATCATATAAAATCTAACATCTAATATTTTTCTAATTATAATATTCAAATAAAATATATCCTAATGATGAAATTCTAATTATTGTAAAATACAAACGAATCAAATCTAATTTGAATTTGATAAAATCTAACGTCTAATATTTTTTAAATTATAATATTTAAAAAATCTAATCATGAAATTGAGAGATATTTAAAAAATCTAACCATAAAAAACCCAAACAAACCCAAACAATTGAACTCCCATAAAAGTTGCGAGATCCACGCAGACGAAGGCGCGGGTAGAAGCTACACGGAGAGAATTAAAAAGTAATTTTTGTCGTGAATTTCACGGTAAAAATTACCGTGATATATTTCAATGTGGTGACAAGTGAGAAAAGCATAATAATTCGTATGCGACAATTTTTTTTTAACTCACGTTACAGGAAATTTCAAATACGTAGGTAAAATTTTACTATACAAGAAGGGTAGCGCGCAAGATAATTTTTACCGAGAGCACAATACATTTTCCTATAACACTCATTAAATTTTATAATAAATCTTAAAATAACTGTTATAAAGACGATACTTTTTTATAGACATTTTTGAAAGGCATAAAATAATAAAATGCACAGTAAAATTTCGCTGATATTATATATTTTTTAAATTTAAGTTTTGCGTATTTTGTTACACATCAAAATTTACTAGAAAATCTGGTAAAATTTTCTATCTGAAGTAGAAATTTTATTTTATTTTCGTGAAAATCTGTGTTTTACTCAGTAATAATAAGCGAAGTTTCAGGGTTGTCATCTGGTTACCGTTACTGCACGGTAATTTTTAACATTTAATTCTCTCCGTGTAGTATAATATAAATTGAAATAAATGTAAGTTGGCTTATTTTTTTAAGATTGTACGATGAAGAATTTGTTTTCAACATTTGATTTTGGTTATGAAAGTTTATTATCTTAATTATATAAAAAGATTGTCTATCTATGTTCAAACTTCATTATCAAGGTGTAATTGATATCATAAATAATAATTGATATACCTAAGTAATTTACGACTGGCTGTAGAAGAGTGGTTTAGTTTAATTCTAGTTGAGTGAGATGAAACTTATAATATTTATTGATGCAAATTTTTATTTATATTTACCTAGTTTCTCCAAAATTAAAAAAAAACCCCAAAATATGGGCAAGATGATCCGGTGGATCATCTTGTCCATACCCTAGGAGTCATCTTGAACACCGGGGCGTCCAAGGTGATCCTTATGTAAGGTTTTAAAGAAAGGAAATCTTTTTATTGAAACCCTAATAAATTCAATGTCTCGCATGTGCCCATCGTAAGATAGATAAATATGCCAGTAGTAAACGCTTTCAGATTTTAATTATGTTGAATATCTTTGAAATCACGAGCATTCCCCTATGCCAAGTTTCAAGTTGATACACGCAAGCAATGCAATTTTCCATACAAATTTCTACACCCCGTTTCACCCTCTTAGGAGTTGATTTTCGTATAATCCTTTGGTATTGCACCTTTACACCTTTTAAGGAACATATCTTCCAAATTTCATGCTTCTATCTTCAACGGCTGTGCGTCGTCTAAATGTCAGTCAGTCATTCAGTCAATCAATCAGGGTATTTTTTCAGATGTATAGATTATAATTATAACATGATATAGCATAATGAATATTTTATAGATAATTATCATTTATACGATAATTGAATTAACAATAGCGTTTCAATGTTTCGTAAATTAAAAGAAAAAATGATAATTATATGTCGAATAAAATGAATAAATAAATATTAGAAACGCCAACAACGGTAAGATGGTGGCGGGACGGTGTGCCATTAGCGGAAAGCGGCGATTCCGATCTGCTACCACCCCAACGAATAATGATGCACGACAATAGGAGCCTCGAAGTTGCTCATGTACAACCAGAAGATACGGGACAGTATGTTTGTCAGGCTTCGAGACCTGCACCTTGGGGTCACATTACCCAAATCTATGATATACGTGTTAAGTGTGAGTATAAAAATAAGGCCTATGCTATACTACGATTTTATTTAAATGCCAATCATCATCGAATACTAATTCTTAAAATTAATTTAAACTTTGCAATTTTTCCTATCGCCTTCGCAAAAACGAAGTGACATTTTTTTATTGTATAATAAATTAAATCATTTATGTTTCGATGATAGTATCATTTCGATCGAGAAAAGTATAATTTATTCTTCATCAGATCCTCCGAACATTGTTCAAACTATACCGGAATCGGATGAGCTCGAGGTGAATCTCGGGGAGGAAGTGGACATGTCCTGCATAGCGAATGGATATCCGGCGCCAATAATATCTTGGAAGATGAAAGTGCGTATCGATCGTTAGTCTGTACAATCCTATATTAGTGAGCGACCAAGAGTTGTGCTATTGTAATTTATATCTTGAGAACGAACCTAAGGTTTCTAATGGAGTGGAAATAAATTTACCGGTTTTGCATATGAGGGAAAGCGATTTAAGGCCTAACACGCTTTTTTTGCAATTTTTTTCGGAAGGAAGGAAAGGTTATACAATAATAATATTCGAGAAGATTATTAAGCATATATTTAAGTTTTAATATACAGGGTGATTCATAATAACCTGTACACCCGGAACTGGCGGGTTCAGACGGGTCCCCCGAGTCTAACTGTCAAGGCTTTTTTTTTCCTTCCAATAGTTTTCAAATGGGAGCGATTAGAATTTTGGCGTTCGAAGGATTGTTGTAGTCTGCCCTTAACGACGACGCCACTCGAGCGCTGAGTCTGAGTGCGAGAAACGTAGCAGACTACGAGCAAAGTAGATAGGCGTCTGTCTCGCTTGCCCGGTGAATTTGACGTTTCGTGTATCGTCTGCTATTTTTTTCTGTCATCGTAGGTACGCAAGTTCAGAGAGCGAGTTGAGCGGCACGAAATCGAGCGGCTGAGCGTGCTTTGTTTTTCCGGATGTCTTCAATTTCTATGTGTCGGAATTTCATTCGCTTTGATTTAATTAGCGTCTGTTATCGAGTCTATCTCTCATTAATCAATATCTATCTCCTCTCTCATCCTTTATTATTTTTGCGCAATTTTTTGTTTTCCCGTCTATTCTCTCTCGTCGACTCTGACTAGGTAAATTGTCAATTTTTATTCTAATTTCAGTTATTGAGATTAGAATTAAGATTGGAAATAAATATAAAAATGAAGATTAATTACTTATTTATTATGTAGGGAAAAAGGATTAAAGGGAGGGAAAAAGGATTATGTAGGGAAAAAGGATTAAAGTTGAGGGAAAAAAGATTAAATCGGGGCTCGGAGTGGCTCTTGAGTCATCACTCGAACATTCCGAATATATCTGGACCGAGTCCGTGTCCGATTTTATCTTACTTCCGGTAAGACTGCGTCAGGAAGTCTAATGGTGCTGCGAGAATGGTGATACGCGCGATGTTGATGAAAAAAGATAAAATCGAGGCACCGAGTGGTTCTTGAGTCAACACTCGAGCATTCCGGATATAACTGGACCGAGTCCGTCTCCGATTTTATCTTACTTCCGGTCAGACTGCGTCAGGAAGTCCCTGACGGTGCTGCGAGAATGTTAATAGGGCATCGTTGAGGGAAAAAAAAGATAAAATCGAGGCTCGGAGTGGTTCTTGAGTCATCACTCGAACATTCCGGATTTATCTGGACCGAGTCCGTGTCCGATTTTATCTTACTTCCGGTAAGACAGCGTCAGGAATTCTAATGGTGCTGCGAGAATGGTGATACGCGCGATGTTGACGAAAGAAGATAAAATCGAGGCACGGAGTGGTTCTTGAGTCATCACTCGAACATTCCGGATATAACTGGACTGAGTCCGTCTCCGATTTTATCTTACTTCCGGTCAGACTGCGTCAGGAAGTCCCTGACGGTGCTGCGAGAATGTTAATAGGGCATCGTTGAGGGAAAAAAAAGATAAAATCGAGGCTCGGAGTGGTTCTTGAGTCATCACTCGAACATTCCGGATTTATCTGGACCGAGTCCGTGTCCGATTTTATCTTACTTCCGGTAAGACAGCGTCAGAAAGTCTAATGGTGCTGCGAGAATGGTGATACGCGCGATGTTGACGAAAAAAGATAAAATCGAGGCACGGAGTGGTTCTTGAGTCATCACTCGAACATTCCGGATATAACTGGACTGAGTCCGTCTCCGATTTTATCTTACTTCCGGTCAGACTGCGTCAGGACGTCCCTGACGGTGCTGCGAGAATGTTAATAGGGCGTCGTTGAGGGAAAAAAAAGATAAAATCGAGGCTCGGAGTGGTTCTTGAGTCATCACTCGAACATTCCGGATTTATCTGGACCGAGTCGGTCTCCGATTTTATCTTACTTCTGGTTAGATTGCGTCGGGAAGTCTGACGGTGCTGCGAGAATGTTAATAGGGCATCGTTGAGGGAAAAAAGATTAAATCGAGGCTCGGAGTGGCTCTTGAGTCATCACTCGAACATTCCGAATATATCTGGACCGAGTCCGTGTCCGATTTTATCTTACTTCCGGTAAGACTGCGTCAGGAAGTCTAATGGTGCTGCGAGAATGGTGATACGCGCAATGTTGACGAAAAAAGATAAAATCGAGGCACGGAGTGGTTCTTGAGTCATTACTCGAACATTCCAAATATATCTGGACCGAGTCCATGTCCAATTTTATCTTACTTCCGGATAGACTGCGTCAGGAAGTCTGATGGTGCTGCGAGAATGGTGATACGCGCGATGTTGAGGGAAAAAAGATAAAATCGAGGCACGGAGTGGTTCTTGAGTCGTTACCCGAACATTCCGGATATACCGGGACCGAGTCCGTCTCCGATTTTATCTTACTTCCGGGTAGATTGCGTACCTTTTGTCAAGGCCAAAATTGCGCAAAAATAAAAAAGGATGAGAGAGGAGATAGATTTTGATTAATGAGAGATAGACTCGATAACAGACGCTAATTGAATCAAAGCGAATGAAATTGCGACAAATAGGAATTGAAGACATCCGGAAAAACAAAGCACGCTCAGCCGCTTGATTTCGTACCGCTCAACTCGCTCTCTGAACTTGCGTACCTACGATGACAGAAAAAAATAGCAGACGATACAAGAAACGTCAAATTCACCGGGCAAGCGAGACAGACGCCTATCTACTTTGCTCGTAGTCTGCTACGTTTCTCGCACTCAGACTCAGGGCTCGAGTGGCGTCGTCGTTAAGGGCAGACTACAACAAACCTTCGAACGCCAAAATTCTAATCGCTCCCATTTGAAAACTATTGGAAGGAAAAAAAAAAGCCTTGACAGTTAGACTCGGGGGACCCGTCTGAACCCGCCAGTTCCGGGTGTACAGGTTATTATGAATCACCCTGTATATATATATAAGCATATATTTACCATTAAACAGTTTTCGCAGACATATTCAGAAGGTCTGGAGAATCATAAAATAAAATAAAATAAAACAAAACGATTTTTCCAGATTTCTAGACAACAATACTGCCTTACTTTGCAACTAACACAGTAAGATATAAAAAATGGTATGCCTCCAGCCTGTCACTTATCAAGCATCGTTCGAACTACCAACTACTTTCCCTCGAAACACATGTTCTTACTCGATTCGATGATTGTCGTGCTCAAAAAAGAAAAAACCAAGAAGTTATCGAGGAAAAAAGTTTTTGCTCGAAACCTAAAAGAATATAATCGTAAAAATTGTTTATCCGGAAGGTACATCGAATTTATCGAACTATCTCGTTGACAATTTTCTAGTGTTGCGAGCATATATGTGTATATGTACGAATACATCTACAGGAATTGAATACTTTACGCACTCAGAAGAGGAACATGACTTTTTTGTCAAATCCTTTTTTAGGCTTATCAAGGCATCGGTCTCCATCTATTGCACATATATTCAAGATTTTTTTTTTTTCATAATAAAATTCATCTTCATATTTTGATCTTTTTATGCATAAAAATAGAAGTTTCAATGAACAAGAAAAAATTTAAAAATATTTTCTCTAAATTTATCTTGGTGATCTGGTTGCCTGAAGTTACCGCTGCTTTCACATTGTCAACACGAAATCTTAACTTTGGAGCATCTGAAAACAAAAAGTCGAGTATTTTATTATAAAGTGAAGTTGTACTTGTGACCCCTACTAAAAACTTTCATCCCCGATAAAAACAAAACAAAATGGCGCACTTTTGAATTTTTCGACGGTTTTTTACAATTTAAATTGTTTAAAAATAGGATTGAATATTAATGAATTTATACCGTTAGTAGGAGTCGTTATTACTCGTTTTAACCTCTTTTCGGTCACTCCGACCTAAATAACGTTCTCTACCGTATTTCTACAGATATGTAATATACGAAACTGATGTTTTTAGAAAATCGAAAATTTCCGAAAATAGACTGATACTGATCCTTTAATGTATTATTTCAAACTACGTAGGCCTTTTACTTACCTGTCATTCGTACATCAGGATTCGATTCCTCCCAAATGTAGGAATCGAATCCTGATGTCCTCGAATTGATCGAAACGATCCTCCCAAATGTAGGAATCGAATCCCGATGTCCTCGAATTGATCGAATCGATCCTCCCAAATATAGGAATCGAATCCTGATGTACGAACGAGAGAAAAGTAAAAGTCACACGTGGTCTGAAATAACATTTATTCCACTCAGTACGATAATTGACGTTTTACGTACGCTTCGCGTGGAACAAACCCCCATTTTCACACCGCGTACAATAAAATTTCGTATAATACTTGACGAAAAAACTTTTTCTAATCTCGTGTGATTGCAACACTCGCCTTCGACTCGTGCTGCAAACTCACACTCGTTAGAAAAAGTTTTTTTCGTCCTCGTGTCATAATGTACTATTTTATGAGGCTAAAAAATGATTTTACAAAAAGTGACACTTCTCTTCGGAGTGCGTAACGTATGCGATACCTATATATCTATTAATTTATATGCGTGGGTCTTTTTTGTAATTTCATTTCACTAAGTCATACCATGAACCGTGTCGCAGGACATGGACATGCAACTGTTGGATGACAGGCCTCGATTGCGGTTCCACGTTGAAAACCGGACACTGGCCGGTCCCTATACCTGCGTTGCTAACAACGGTATCGGCGAATCGGCACACGCTGTAATAGAGCTGCGCGTTAAACGTGAGTTGATTTCTCGCATGTCTCGTGTTTCATGCCCTGCGAATGAAAGACCACACTGCCGCTTTTTTTTCCACCACAAATAGCTGAACTTGTGTGATTTTTTTTTCCTGGTAGTCGAACTGTTGTGAACCGGTTCTTGTCGGTGAACAGAATTTTAAAAAAAATCCACTATTAAGGCCTAGGAGTCGCTTTGGAATCTTATGAGTTCGAAAAAGGATAAACCGTATACTTTTAATCCCTTTTCGGACTCCTAGCGATTAAAAGTACTACTTTACTCCCTGTTTAGACGCACCTATAAACGAGGAAAACATGGTAGTGGTATATAAAAGACATTTTTGGCTTTTCAGACACTGCTTAAACTATATATTTACAAGTTACCTTGCCCAATTTTCATTATTAGTAATAAAATAAAGATATCTTCGCAATGAACAAAGACAACATTTTCAAATTTGAAAAAAAAATCGTCTTTTTTAATAACTAACGAAAAATTCTAATTTTAACGCAAAATAATCGAAATATCAACTAATACCACTCGTCAAATTGTGTTTTTTTTTTACTTGATAACCCAAAGTTCACCATCAGATTGTGGCACCACAGAAATCGTAATTTTTCTCTGATAGGGATCCAATGAATCTTCGCATTGGATCTCTATCCTAAAACGTTACGCTCGTACATTCGATTCTAATTCGGATTCTCCATTGGAATCCAATGTACGAATCCGATTTGAATCCTAAATAATTCTCCCAATATCGAACAAAATACGATACGATTATTGATGAATCCCATTGCATTCTGTACGTTGAATTTTCTAAACAATCTAGGGGAAGGTGGGGCACAGTGCGTCACTTTTTTTCTAACGAATCTTCCCTCTTACCAAAGTAGTCTGGTTAGAAGAAAAAAAAAGTCATAACCGATTTTATAGACCTCGGGCGTACAATAAAACTACAATATTTTTGCAAAAAGATTAAAAATCCTAAAATAATGGGATTGAAAAAAATTTGCCGATTGGCTCATTGTGCCCCACGGGTGGGGTACAATGTGTCAGATAGGTGGGTACTGTGTGTCAAGTACTGCGAAACGTCGGGTACAACGAGCCGATTGAAACTCTTTTATTTTCCTAACATAGATAACAGATTTTCATACATACCGATAATTTCACGACGGGTATTATTTGCTAATAACATTGCGAGTCGACTCATTGGGCTCAACAAGTCGATGTCACATTGTGCCCCACAATATTTGAAGTTTTCCCGGCAAACGAAATTTTTTTTTCCGTCGCTCAAATTAATTTTTTATTTTTAACAATTCGTTGTGAGCTGCTATTGACTTTCTTTTAGGCCAGCCGAAACTTAATATAAATCACGGTCCAACACAAAAAATTTCGGATTTTACGAGCTAGAAACTCCGAGAAATCGCATGTGGTTGACAGTTGACCGCGACACATTGCCTTTCTTAGGAGCGTCGTCACTTCTTTGTTTCCTCATTGGGAGTCGGCCCATTGTGCCCCACAACTCGGCGACACGTTGTACCCCACTAGTAAAATATTTTATTATTGATGAAAATAACTATTAATTAAACTACGAATGGAAAACAAAAGTCACCGAGTGCATCATAAATAATAAAACTATCGATTAGGATCGAAAACCCGAGCCGCTACGGAAAGTGTCGTTATATTTTACGTTTTCCCGACGAGCAAAATTTTTTTTTTCCAAGCCTTAAATCAATTTTTTCTTTTTAATAATTCTTTGTGAGCTGCTATCGACTTTCCTTTAGGCCTGACGAAACCAAATATAAATCGCGGTCCAACACATAAAATTTCGGAATTTACGAACGACAAACTTCCGAGAAACTGCTCGTGGCTCACAGTGCCCCGTGACACATTGTGCCCCACTCGTCCCGATATAGATATAAAAAATGAGCGGCTCGTAAAAACATATAAATCTTATGTTAAAAAAGTATAAATCGCTTAAAATTCGATTTGAAATCACTGAAAATCCACTGTAATTATCGTTTATTGTTTATTTAACTGCACTTTGATATAAATCATTACGCACGTACACGCTCACGAAGCGTGCTGGTTATGTTTCAACACGCCGAGTTTTTTCTCGTGACTTGTACATATGACACATATTTTCGATTCGAACGTGGTAAAAGGTCTGAAACGGCGTGCATCGGGGATCAGTGCAGAATCCAATTGGATCCCAATAAGGACTCTCCTTATGCGCGCTGTCCCTAACAGATCCTTATAGAGATGTGAGTGCAATTTGGGGACTCCCTAACAAATTTGTACACCGGATCACGAAAGGATATTTTTTTTTTTTTTTGGAAAATCCAACAAATTCCGGTTGAGAATTTTAAATAAAAAATTCTCAAACGACGTAAATCGGGAAATAGTGCGAAATCCACTTGGATTCCAAAATGGATTCCCGGCGTGCGACGTCCCTATAAAATTCTTATAGGGAGGTGGTGTGATTCGGGGACTTGTCGACAAATTTCTGCACGGGCATGCGCGCTCGCTCAGTGTAAGACTTTGCCTTATCAGTAGGGTAGGGAGGGGCATGTTGAGCAAATTTGGAATTATCGCCCTGTAATTCCTTAACAGTCTGCTGTATAAAAATGAATCCTACTTTGGTCAATAGGAAATCTATCTGGGAAAAAAAAGTCTGTAGACGAAATTTCTGTTAACCTTATTGTTTCACAGATAATCGCTCTCAAATGACTAAGGCCATATTTGCTCAACCTGCCCCGATAGTGGGGTAAGTTGAGCATGAGTATGAGGTAAGTTGGGCAAAGTAAGAATTGCATCAAAAAATCAGACGTATGCAACATGATTTGATACAATGCAGTAATAAACGAACAGTTGCTTGTTAATTAGTTAGGTTTTGAAACATTAACATTAATTCCAATGAACTTTGAAATATTTTTTCTCATACAATGGAAGAAGAAAATCTTTCAATCACGTTTTTTTTTTACTTTTGGGTGCAAAAATAATGAAATGTCCCGTGTTACCATCTCGTGCGCCGCATGGCAACGGGCGATGGCGTGATGTGTTTCCCTCCCCCATACCTCTCGTTCCGCCTTTTGATGCACCCGCGTGCGGTGCTTAGTTTTCCAGATATTTCGATTGCCCAACTTACCCGACTGCTCAAAATGCCCCTCTCTACCCTACAAACGTGACACTGATTTCTAGAGTTTCTTTGGAGCATTGATTTCTCTATGTTAGTTATCTCTATGTTATCTATATTAGTAATCTTACCAGCCGCTTTTTCCACATTTTTTTTTTATACTACTACTATTCACAACGTTCCTTTCTATGCCCTTTGGCGGTTCTTTTACTACACCATATATTTCATTCTTACCCCGGCTTGGCCAGCTCACGATTCTCAGTTCCCGAGTCACCCCGAACATTGCCCACAGTCATTCCTCTCTAATGCACTACTTTATCGCATTTGCTCGAGGGTATAGGGAAACTAGGTAACCTGGGCCGATACCGACGACTATGTTTTACTGATTTTAAGGGGGCTAATACAAGTAGACGACGATAAAATAGCCAATATTGATCGTTATTTTTTGGAAAAGAACAAAACACAATAACTAATTTTTTTCATTTCAAAATATTGCAAAATGTCGTGGTCTTCCAGGAAGGCTTTGGCGGCAGTTGTCCGTTTGTGGGAAATCCAACGATTTTAATATTAATCTGAAAAATATAAGACAAGAATTTTCAGTATTTTAACATCCAAATGCTGAACTTATACCTGAGAAACATTTAAAAAGTTGTAAAATTTAAAAAAGGGACACTTCAAAAAGAAAAATTTACAAATCACACGAAATTTTCGTTCTTCTTTACAATGAAAAAGTACTTTTCAAAAATGATTTTCATAAACAAGTAGGTATGATTCGAAGGTAATATTATTATTGAGTTGTGTATAGAATTTTAGCACAATCGGCCAACTCGTTTTAAAGTTATATTTCGCACAAACTTAAAAAATGAAGTTTTGAGAAAAACTTGCTCAAAGTTTCGAACTACGAAAATTCAATGATTTCAGTGACTTACCGAGTAATCAGCGATTCGATTGATAATACTTGAGATGTTTAACTAACATTTGACGTACAAAAAAAAACGATGTTTTTTATGCCGCTACATGTATTTTCCCCCTTAAGTTGTGTTACGATCGGTAACTCAATAAAACGAAAACCTTTGCTCTGATAAACGGTTACCCATCTAAACTTGCACGAGATAAATGTTGTTTAACATTCGCAAGATCACCGACACCGAATCTCTCTTTTCACGATTAATTGTGATCTTCTTTTCACGTAATTTTACATGCCAAAATGATTTCTATGCATGTGCAATATCAATCGTATGCATATTACGATTCATCTCCAACGCAGCTGTCAAATTGCTAAAACATATTATGCCAATCGGATTCGCGTGGGAGTATCGCAGATATTATCCAATCAGTGGTCGCTGTTCAACCGGAAATCACTCATATTGCATAATTTATCCATTTTTTTCGTAACATCATTTCAACTACAATCACATTGCGCGTATGTACTGACATCGAATAACACCGACCAATGTGAATTGTTTTTTGCCTCAGCCGAATAGCTAAGAAAATATATACACTACCACTCAAAAGTTTGGACACACCAGTCGATATTTCTTGCCGCACTAAAAGTTAGATAGCTCCGTCAAAAAAAAAGATTTCCAAATTGAACGAACAGCGTTTTGAAGGAAACAAATTCAGCTTTGGTTTGCTTTTTCGAAATATTTTTTATGATTTTTTTCGACTCGGTACACACTTTTGTACGTGACAGTTTTTCGGCTACTTTTCGACCATCGAAAATTGGGCGCGTAACTTATAGAATTTTTTTTTTTTTTGTTATTTTTGTCGATGATAAACTTGAAAGGGGTAGTAGAAGCTCCATTTTCATTTTTTAGAAAGTTGCGTACGATTTTTTTCGCAGTTATTTCTTTTTCGGCTAAAAAAGACAAATTTTGGAAAGTGCAACATAATACTCAAGAACTATAGGGTTTGAGGGGAAATGACAAAGATGTAAAAAGTTGCATAAGTTTCTACGGGATCGCCTGTAATTTTTTTGGAATTTTCCTTTGAGATTTTTTTTGACTATTTTCGCTCGAAACTCTGATGGATAGGATGGCTTAACTCGAAAAGTATGGCGTTTAGAACAAAATATCAGGAGGAGAAACTTTTTTAATTTTCGATCCTAAATTCGCTTGAATTTTTTCAGAATTTTTTTTGAAATTTTTTTCAACATTTTTTTGTCCGAAATTCGGGGAATCAATTGTTTGGACGATTCTCCGAGTTTCAGCCAAAAAAAAATCGAAAAAAATGCTGACAAAAATCAAGCGAATTTAAAATCGAAAATTAAAAAGGTTTTGTTTCCTGATATTTTGTCCTAAACGCCATACTTTTCGAATGAAGCCACCCTACTTATCAGGTTTACGAGCTAAAATAGTAAAAAAAATCTCAAAGGAAAACTCTGAAAAATTCCAGGCGACCCAGTATAAACTTACGCAACTTTTTACATCTTTGACATTTCCTCTTAAGCCCTATAGTTCGTGAGTTACGTTGCATTTTCCAAAATTCGTCTTTCTCAACCAAAAATTAACTTTGCAAAAAAAAATCGTACAAAATTTCTGAAAAACGAAAATGGAGCTTCTACTACCCCTTTCAAGTTTATTATGGATAAAAATAATTTTAAAAAATGTCTATAAGTTAAGCGGCCAATTCTCTATGGTCGAAAAATAGCCGAAAAACGGTCACGTACAAAAATGTGTACCGGATCGAAAAAAGATCATAAAAAATATTTCAAAAAAGCAAAACAAAGCTGAATTTGCACCTTCAAAACGCCATTCATTAAATGTGAATATCTTTTTTTTACGGAGCTATCTAACTTTTAGTGCGGCAAGAAATATCGACTGGTGTAGCCAAACTTTTGAGCGGTAGTGTATATATAACTGAGAAATAGCTGAGAAATATTCACCGAGAGAGCCGAATAGCTAAGAAAATATGTATCGCCAAGCAAATATACACTGAGAGAAGCGTATGGTGCTTTTAGCCATATTTTATATTTCCCTGAGGGGACAATCATATTTCATAGCGATAGTTACTGCCAAAAATAAAGTACTACTTATTGGTAATTTAACGGTTACATAAATTATGCACCTATATTAACCACAACCACCAATCTTACAAGCATACGGTAATTGTTCAATGCTACATAATATGGTAGATTTTCATAAAATGGATAGCTCCCTTACACTATCAAAAATTAACTCCCCAAGATCCTGATAGCGAACAGCACTAAAATATATATACATTGCAAAAAAATGTTGCTTGTGATTTACGACGATGTTTATAGCGATTTGTACCATATTATATTATACGACCTGCTGTCTATAGTAATGTGTGTCCTTGAGGAGATGCACCTACTCCCTCAGAGTCAACAAAGAGACTAAATTTATGTCACCCCACGGATGTGCTGATTTATGTTAACTTATGTTGAATATTCGTATTGTCGATCCCAAAGTGCCAAATTTGTAGTAAATATTTTATTTATTCCCGAGTCGAAAACTAAGGCCGAAAACTTTATTCGATTGGGCCGAAATTGTAAAAGTTGGCCTACGGTTGGCGACTTAGACCGAAAAAACGGCGAATCTTTTAAAATCGTAATAATTCAGGCGACTTATAAACCGGAACGTACCGAAAATGCGCCGGAAAAAAACGCCGGAACTTAGTTCCGGCGTGTTGATCGGCCTAACGGGTTGCAGGTTGAAAGTACGCCGAAACTTGGGATTTCAGCTTACATCAATCAGCGTTCTGCTCAGGCCGAAAATATGCCGATACTCATTTTTTCGGTCTACTGATCGACGTTGCAGGTTACAGGCTCCTCATTATCAATCGAACTCACAAGAACAGTTCAACAATTGGCAGAATTCAGCTAATCAAAGCTCAAATTTTACATCACTTTAACTCCTAAATTTACATCACTTTAACTCCCAACTAATTTACTCAAGGCTCTGTATAAATTCATTATTTTGAATAAAAAAACACGATGAAAAGCCCGAGCAGAAATCTAATCAGGCTGCCTGAGGATCCATCAGGGCCGGATCAGGGATCAATAAGGCGCCCTGATCAGGTACGCCTGATTTGAGCCAGACAGGGGCCTGAGCAGGGATCAATAAGGCGCCCTGATCAGGCACGCCTGATTTGCGCCAGACAGGGGCCTGATCAGGGATCAACAAGGCGCCCTGATCAGGCACGCCTGATTTGCGCCGGATAGAAGCCTTATCAGGTATCAATAAGGCGCCCTGATCAGGCACGCATGACTTGCGCCGGACAGGGGCCTGAGCAGGGATCAATAAGGCGCCCTGATCAGGCACGCCTGATTTGCGCCAGACAGGGGCCTGAGCAGGTATCAATAAGGCGCCCTGATCAGGCACGCCTGATTTGCCCCGGATAGAAGCCTTATCAGGTATCAATAAGGCGCCCTGATCAGGCACGCATGATTTGCGCCGGACAGATTGGGCCGGAAAGATTGGGACGGTCATCGCCAAAACCGGAACAAAAACTAAACGATCAAGTCAAGTAAAATAAAGACTTAAACTTTAAAAAAATGTTTTCATATGTTTCATATTCTTAATAACATTAGTAAACTTGATAACTTGTAACTGCGATAATAATTTAATAAATGTTGATCTATTTTTAAACAAAAAATTAATCAAATGATTGAGCCAGATGACACGCATGTCTCAGGCTGGATGAGGCACCTGATCCGGGCCAGATAAGTTGCTTGATCCGAGCCAGATATAGTGCCTAATCCGAGCCTGGTAATAAGGTGCCTGATCCGGCCCGGATTTGCTATTGTGGCAGCCTGATCCGGTCCGGATTTCACCCTGAACAAATTTCTGCTCGGGAGGATCTTCTTTATTATCGTAGAGATTTAAGAGGAAGCAAGATCGAATTGCACTAATTATCACTCATTATATTACCAAATATTGATACTCGATGGGGAGACCGAAATTCCAGATTTCTGCGTGTTTTCGGCCCGAGCAAGCGGGCTGATGAAGAGGCCGAAATCGTAAGTTTCAGCGTGTTTTCGGTCCGAGAAAGCAGGCTGACGGAGAAACCGAAATCCCGAGTTCAGGCGTGTTTTCGGCCTGCAAAGCCTGGCCGGAATGGTTCGCTATTCCGGCCGGTTTTCGACGTGAATTCGGTCTAGACCGAAAACACGCCGGAAAATAAGACTTTTATTTTTCGACTCGGGTTGCATATTTACTAATAAAAACTGAAAAATTAGATCCTCAACGACTTTGAAGTCTTCACGATGATTTCCAAGCGGTACCGAGATTCTGTAGTTACAGAATCTAGGTATCGCTTGGAAATCGTCGTTACCTAGCGTCAGCCAATAAGAGGCTCCCTTTCTTCTGATCGTGCATGCGATTCGCGGTCGCTAGCCGGTGATAACGAAAACGCTCGCTGCAGAGCTAGGTTATGCTCGCCAAATGAATCAGCTGTTACGCTCGATGTTGGCAAGTCTATAATATTTCGTCATTATGATAATATTCAATCGGAAGTTGAAACCGTTTTATAACGTAGTGCTTGAACTACACGGTGAAGTTCGAATTTTCGATTTTTTACAATATCTATTATGTCTAATTTATCAAATTTCAGTTTTCCAGCGACCTTAGTTGGATACGTGAGTCGCAAAACCGTGATTACCGCACTTCCGGTCGACCGTCTCCATAAGACGATGTGCTTCACTAGCTCAAAGTGCTCGACTTTGCAATTTTATTATGAAAAAACTGGACGGTCAATATAGCTTAAATTTTTTCAAAGGGTGCATAATGTATTCGTCAACATCATATTAAAATTTCAGGCCCGAAAATTGGATTCGACCCCATGATCTTACCTTCTTAAACAAGCGGCGTTGAACTAGAAGAACAACGGTCCAAATATCCTATTTT
Organism: Ophion ventricosus; assembly: GCA_963932345.1. Lineage (NCBI taxonomy): Eukaryota > Metazoa > Arthropoda > Insecta > Hymenoptera > Ichneumonidae > Ophion > Ophion ventricosus. Next base: position 10,261,952 of record OZ010711.1, read on the forward strand.
TGCAATGCAACAAACATACTATTTAACAGTTTGTAAAAAAAAACGCGTAGTTCTTAAAACTGACACTTGCTCGAGCTGCAAATGATTTACGTCTTCGCTATAAGTAAACATTGTACTCGACAAACGTTAATGTTAATCATATGCATTGTCCAAACCTAAATAGAATAGTAGAAGTTTAGCCTGAACGAAACCTAACGTACAGTATAAAAAAAGGGGTGGCCAAGATGTCGATTTCAGTAGCCCGTGAGAGTAAAATCAATCCAACAAAAATTACGAAAAATTGCTATTTTCTGAGAATCACCGTTTTCTACTATGAATGCGATAAAAATGAAGCATCGGTCTCGGTTAACAGACAAACATTTAACTTCCTGTTTGCGCATCAGCAGTTAGTTCTTACACTGTGCAACATGAAAAACGTGTGAAGAATATGCAGTGCCACATATCGAGCCAAAAACATAATGTTTAGAAGTGAATGACAAAAATAAACGAGTTTTAAGTTATTTTATTGATCAAGAATGTTCTGTGAGAGCTTTGGAAAACTAGTTTCAAAATTTTTCATTGAATAAATATGTTCGGGTTTGTTTGGGTTTAAAACTGTTGCTGGCGGTAGACCGCTAGGGATATTTTGAATCGTAGTCCCGACCACACACTTTAAAAGTTTGCCCACCCTTTGTATAAAACAGTAGTATTTTTGCGACGATTTTATGGTAGCACTGATTTAACCATATCTATGTATATTGTCGAGCCTTTTACAGTTAATTATTATTGGGAGTACAAATTAATTCGGTCCGTTTTTTGTGGTAAAAAATCCATTTATTTCAAAATAAAAGCTATGAATAGATTAATCAAAGCATTGTCCATCGCTGGCTACTACTTTTTCCCACCTCTCAGGCAATTTTCGAATTTCATCTCGAAAAAAAGTCTCGTCTTTTGGGGCGATCCAAGTTTTGAGCCAATTTTCGATTTCTGCGAAAGAAGTGAACCGGTGACCTGCTAAATCCTGCTGCATCCGTCGGAACAACCACCCGACTAGAAATTTTGATCCGGGACTGACTAGGCCCGGATCCGGCATCCGTATCCCGTAATACGGCACTGAACAGGCGCCCGGATCAGGGCTTTATCAGGCGTGTAACGCTTTTTGGCATCCGACCCGGATCCGGTTGCCGGTTGCGGCCCTGATCCGGCTACCTGTTGCGGCCCTGATCCGGCGGCCGGATAAGGCCTTGATGCGGCTGCCGGTTACGGCCCTGATCCGGCTGCCGAGTACGGCCCTGATTCGGCCCTGATCCGGCTGCCGTGGCTGGAATGAAAAATAAAAAAGGCAACAAATGGTGAATAAAAAAATTCTGGTAGTATTTTTTGTTTCCATATACTTTATTTGTGGTCCTACATATACGTTAATTGGATTAAAACGTGTTTTGTCTTGTGAAAGTTTTTTGCCTAACCTCGGGTTTCGAACCTAGTCTTCTAATTCTAGAGCTAAACGCGCTACCTACTTAGCCATCCTAACACTTGTAGGAATTCTCTTTTTTCGTTGCTTATATTATCATCATTTAAAAAACAATCAATATTTTTTATGGCGTTTAAGTTAGCATCGAAGTTAGCAATATGCAATGAAAATTAATACTTTTTGACCGCTGAATTTCGTTTTGCCTGATTAGGCACTAAAAGTAATCCACACGTTTTTACTTATTCTTATTAAAGCTTTACGACTTGAATTTACAAAAAAAGACTTTTGATGACGATCAAAATAAACGAATAAAAAATGAGAAAAAAAAATCGTTGCATTCCACCGATGCAAAATTCAACGTTATTTTGATTCTCTTTTTAAGGAACTAAAAAAAGGGGAATTTGGTATTTATGAATATAATAATTTCGATAACAATAATAAACTCTCTTATATTTTTATTTTTATATTATTTAGAAATTTTTCAGTCTTCACATCTTTGTTTATTCAACAAATAACAGCTTCAATAAAACATTTTCGGCTAATAAAGTTTAAATAATCCGTTGATTAAAACTATCGCTTTAATCTTTCGATTACTCCTTCCCAGTCTTCGCCCTCGCTTGACGTGCACCGTCCCAATCTTTTGCAGCATTTATAATTTTGCCTAGCGATTTTTCGATGTCCCTTCGGTATATTGGTTGATTATTCATCTCATATTTTTGAATAAGCACGGCTAAATTGAAAACAAAAAAAGAAAGGGTACTGGATGCAACTGAATCAGGTCCAGACTCGTCGGATGCACTGCTCGTGTGATTTGTATTAAGCGACGAGGCATTGTTGTCAAGATTTGTAGGCAATTCTTCGCTTGGCTCTAAAAATACCATTACAAAAATAATAGATATTATGCATGTTAATAAATAATAATAGATATTGTTAATTTTGAAAGTAAAGAATATATAATATAAATGAAAATGTATATGTATACATATATATATATATATACATACCTAGTACGAGTGAAGAATTCACTTCTGTTAGCCGTTGTTTTTTTCTCTCTGCATATATAGCACGCCACTTTCGCACCCGTAAGTGTCCCATTAATTTTTTTCGGGACTTTTTTTTATCCATTTTGCACTATGATGTCAGCCAGGAAATTGGAAAAACGCCTATATGCGCGTGCATACACCGCCAAGACTCTCGCAAATATGGCGGCTTCAACACACAAGTCAGGCTGCAGTCCGGAATGCCGTAGTACGGCACGCCTGATCAGGGCCGGATGTCCACCGGATCAGTGGAACCGTAGTACGGCCGTAAAAAGGCACCCTGATCCGGCCGTAGTAAGGTAGCCTGTGCGGCGCCGTAAAACGGCGTCCACGGACGCCTTGTTACGGCGCCGCACAGGTTACCCTACTACGGCCGGATCAGGGTGCCTTTTTACGGCCGTACTACGGTTCCACTGATCCGGTGGACATCCGGCCCTGAACAGGCGTGCCGTATTACGGCATTCCGGACTGCAGCCTGATCAGGGCCTGATCAGTCTTCAGGCTGCCGGATCAAAATTTCTAGTCGGGCAGTAATCAGAAGGAGCAATGTCCAGAGAATACGGCGGGTGCGGTAAAATATCCCATTTCAGAGTTTCCAAATATTTTTTTACGACTTTTGGGACATAAGGCCGAGCGTTGCCATGCAGAAGAATAACTTTGTCATGTCTTTGCTCGTATTCCGGCCTTTTTTCTCCTAATGCACGGCTCAAACGAATCAATTGTAGTCTATACCGATCGCCCGTAATGGAATCGCCAGGTTGTTCATCGAGTAATGCCTCCAATTCATTGCCTTCGAATTTTTTTGGCTGTCCAGGGCGAGGCTTGTCTTCAACGCTGAAATCACCGTTCTTAAAGCGTCGAAACCACTCCCTACATGATTTATCAGTTGGAGCATCATCACCATAAACTTCAACAAGCATTCGATGCGCTTCAGCTGCACTTTTCTTCAAATTAAAACAGAAAAGTAAAACTTCCCGCAAATGCTGCTTAGTTAACACAAAATTTGACATATTCAACACAGTAAAAAACAAGGTTTTTGATGGAACTCAAAGCGATATAAACTGAATGTTATTGACAGATGTCTAACCTCTCTGAAACCACAAAAATCAGCTGTCACTATGAAACATTCATAACAGCCAGAGCCATCTCTTGAAAACGGACCGAATTAATTTTTACTCCCAATACTTTTATAGTAAATTATTATTTCGGGGATAATAGACAGTCAAACACGCCACCCAAATCGCATCCCGTGCAGAAATTTGTTGGGGCGTCCCCAGATCCTATCAACCCCCTATAACAATTTGATAGAGACGCCGCACATGAATCCACATTGGAATCCAAGTGGATTTTGCCCTATTCCCCGATTGACGTCGTTGGAGATTTTGTTTATTTTTAATTCTCAACCGAAAGTTGTTGGATCTCCCCAAAAAAATATCCTTTCGTGATCTCGTGTACAAATTTGTTAGGAAGTCCCAAGATGCACCCACATCTCTATGAGTATTTGTTAAGAACACCGCACATAGGGGAAGTCCTCATTGGGATACAATTGGTTTCTGGACCGTCCCTCAATCAACGCCGTTTTAGAATTCTTACCACGTTTGATTCGAAAATATATGAACGGTCAACAGAAATAAAAAACTCTGAGTGTTGAAACATAACGTGCACGCTTCGTGATCGTATACGAGTGTGCTGTTATGTAAAAGTGAAGGAAAATAAATAACAAACGATAGTTACACTGCAACCTCTCTAATCGGCACGGTGGCAGGATCGGCTCCGCATCACACTTGCAAGCATAAAGGTTGCGCACCATCCAGTCAAGCCGACTCTGCGCAACTGGTGTAGCGGATAGCAGTACCCCTCCAATCCCACTCTTATTGTCTAGCATGCTTGGAGACTGACGCTAGGGCCTAGCGTTTCTCCCACCATTCGCTACGCCGATCGATATTCGGCACCTAGTGGGAGGCCGATTTCATTTATGGAGGTGCCGGCCGGAGAGGTTGCAGTGTACAGTAGAATCGGTGATGTGATTCAAAGTAATTTTGAAGATACAATAGAGCGTCGATTATCCGAACGTCAATTATCCGAATGGCGATTTGGTTTATCCGAAACGTCAATTATCCGAATGGCGATTTGTGTTATCCAAAATATCAATTATCTAAAAAATATTTTTGTTCATCCAAATGCGCAGTTATTCGAACGATTACGCCCTATATATTACGGCAATGGAGTGGTACGAAACGCAACCTGAATGTTGTTCAATGCAACTTCTTCTTCCAAAACGATTGCGAGATTTGGCAGCAAAGAAACAAGCTTTCATAGCGAAGCAGAAGAAAATCCTTGACTTTTTTTTCAAAATAATTAGCTAAGAACTCAAAGATGTACGAATGTTGATTATTTTTAAATACATATTTAACTTCGTTCTATTTCAATAAATGATACAATGGTTATTTGCATTTCACCAAAAATGTACTTGTATTATTAACATATTAATGTTCATTGTATTTTTAAATATATATATATTTTATCATATTCAAAGAGTCGACGTTTTTTTCGCCCACCGAATATTGCTATTCGCGGTTTTCCGAATTTTCGATTATCCGAAAGGCGCTCGGTCCCAATTGATTCGAATAATCGACGCTCTACTGTATATATTTTCAAACGATTTATACTTTTTTAAGATAAGATTTATACTTTTTTAGCAGCGCCTCATTTTTTAAATTCAACGTACAGAATGCGATGGAACAGAATGTGATACGATTCTTGATGGAAACATCAAGAATCGTATCACATTCTATTTGATAAAGCGGGAATTCGTTAGGATTCAAATTGGATTCGTACATTGAATTCCAATGGGGAATGCGGATAAGAAGCCAATGTACAAGCGGGACGTTTTAGTATAGGGATCCAATGGGATTGCCTATTGGATCCCTATCAGGAAGTGATGACAAGCATGCTAATCCAATTGGATCCCTATGACAATTTTTCCACAGCATGTTTAGATACATTTTTCACTTATAGTTGTGTTATCCATATTATAATCGCTGTGTCAATAGATTATAGTGAGCTCTACCATTCCCTCTTTTACCATTCGCTTATGTTGTAAAAACCATGGACTTTTCTCTCTGTGTATATATAATATTTAATACCAGATTAGAGTATTTGGAAACTGTGAGAACAAAAACGACCAGAAGTTTGTCAATTCCATTCACAAGGACGAGAAATCAGAAAATGACAATTGAAATAGACTCATTGTAGAAACAACACGAATCAATATATCAATGAATTATCAAGACCAGACCAAGTTCCTTCATTCATTCTTTTCGTAAACGATCAGTTTGCATTTCGCTGAAACGAAAATAGGCATATTGTATTCCAACCTCGACATTTCTCAGTTAATTGGAAATGCAAATAAGTACGAGTGTGATCAATCTCCACTGTATTATATTTCTGATCTTATTGCTTGAACTTCGAATCGATTTTCGAATTCGACGCCATACAAATATAGATATTGTACAATATACATACACTCCCTAACGTCAAAATGGATCTTGTGCTCTAATAAATGAGCCTGGTATGAAATACTCATACACCCATACACACACACACACACACCGATATATATATATATATATATCGAATGAACTGGATTCGTGTGAAACAGACAAACCGGAGATCGAAACGAGGAAAAGATGGGTTCACGTCTCGCCGGGAATTCGCACCCAACTCGATTGCGAAGTTACTGCTTGGCCTGAGGCGCAGGTGACATTTATATTCAGACAACATTCACCGTTCGAAATATCGACTGAGGAAAGTCTGAAGGGCCTATCAGACGTGACTCAAACACGAGGCGGTTACAAATTATTTTCTGTTCGAGTCGCTGCGATACTTTTTTTTTTTTCTTACGATAGTATTTACCGCTGAGGTTTGTCAATTTGTCATCATAAACATGTGAATGCAAACAGTGTGTTTGACAAGATCGTATACGGCGAAACTCAAAAACTATTTGGAAGAAGGCATTGAAAAAGGGGATATTACGATATCCGGGGCACAATATTTTCACCATAAGAAACACTTTTTCAAGAGTGATAAAAATCGATTTTCGGTTAATTAACGGAGCTATATCGTTTGAAAAAAAATGTCGATTTTTTTACTACATTCTGGAGCTACGGCGATATTTTCATGGTTTTCGCGTGTGCGCGTACGCGTGTTTTTATGGGATAAAGTTCCGAAAAGGTCCACCCTCTGATCCAGCTGAAATTTTGCACAGCCCCATCGAATTTTAAGAGTAATTTATTTTTATGCGCTCGTACTATATCTATACCTGATAGGCTCACAAGGGGACATCGCCATAGCCGGGAAACGGATTTGAACGAGGCTTTTACCTGATATAGTACTCCACTAGAAACGTGTTATACCGAAGCCATACGATGCAACGCTTAACCGTTTACGTTTGTTGAAATTTGTTGGAGAGTCCCCGGATCCTACCACATCCCTATAAGGATTTGATAAAGACGCCGCACGTTAGAGAGTTCACATTGGAATCCAGATGGATTCCGCAGTATTTCCAGATTCACTTCGTTTCAGTATATTTTTTTATTTGGAATTCTCAACCGAAACTTGTTGGATTTCCAAAAAAAATATCCTTCCGTGATCCCGTGATCTCGGCTTCGCGCTCAAAACAGTATTCCATGCACCCCACGATTCCACACCCAAATCCGAGGTGCCTCGCGCCCACACCAGTATTCCACGCACCGCACGGTTTTACACCATTTTTTGGTTCTGATAAAGGCCATTTCAGTTGTTTTTTTACGCGTGTGTGTTTGAGTGAACGAACAATAAAAAAAATTGCCGTAGATCCGAAATGTTGCAAAAAATCGACTTTTCAATCGCTTTAGCTTCGTTACTTGATAGAAAATCGACTTTTATCAATCTTTAAAAAGTGATTCTATTGACCGAAATATCAACGTCGCACGGTCGAAATTTGGCGCTCCGGATATCGTAGTACTGCCTCAACCATATATGCTTTTGATGACTATTGGAATTGGAAATTGAAACTTGATAATGAGTTTCATATCGATAGTTACCGTACTAGTTGAAGTAACTAACGTATAATTGAAAATGATCCCTCTTTTGCAATTTTAGAATTTCCGCAGTCGATATCCGCATTAATATTACGATCTACAACATGTAATTTTTATTTATTTTTTGAATTAAAACAGGTGGACTGGTATTTTATGAACGGGAAAGTGGCTTACGACTCAAGGACAGTGAAACACACATCCGGGCAGATTCACAGTCTCGTGATAAGAAACGTGAGACAGTCCGATTACGGTTATTATTTGTGCAGAGCATCGAATTCCCTCGGTACTACGGAAAAAGTGATCGAATTGTCGGGCGTCGCGAATCCAGCGGTTATAAAAGGATCACGAAGCGTCGGAAAGGATGCTTACTACTTCGTTTGGGAGGTCGACAGTTACAGCTCTATTATCGAGTATCAATTTTGGTTTCGCAATTATCCGGTTAGTTTCGAGCAAATTACAAAACCCAATGATAAAAATTAAACAGCGTATTTTTAAAAGAGCTCTTCGATCTATACAGGGCTCTTCGCCTTTTACGTGCCCTTACTCAAATGCCCAACCTTCACCATAAAAATAATTAAACCTAGAACTCATGACTGGGGTCCGTGCGTACGCCAATTTTTATTTAAGAAATGAGGCTTTTGCTGATTTTTTCAGTCTTCAAATGGATTTTTCACTAATCAAATGTTAATTAAATCAGATATCTCGCACACCATTCCTTCCACTTCCACTACCTTATGAAAAAAAAACCAAGAAATTCATGTATGATAAAGTCCATTTTTCCTCGTAGGACCGGTTTTATGATCAAGTAAAACGTGGGGCGCATATCGATGTTGGGCGTTAATCAATTAAATTTTTAATCTATTCATTAATCGACCAAAAAGTAATTGCAATTAATTTAATTTCAATGAACATTAATTGCAATTAATTTAATTTCAATGAACATTAATTGCAATTAATTTAATTTCAATGAACATTAATTGCAATTAACTATTAATTGCATGTTGTAATTAATTGCAATTAACATTAATTGCAATTCACTATTAATTGCATGTTGCAATTAATTTATTTAGATTAATCTATGTTAATTGCAACTCGCAATTAAAACAATTGCAGTTGACTTTTTAAATTGTTCTAAGAAACAATAAAAACTAACAATTAACCTATTTAACTTTACAGATATCAGATACGACGTGTTTCTTTGGGTCTTGTAGACTTACGCAGCGCCCCATACAATAATCAGTTTAAATTGTTAGTTTTTAATCAAATACACCAAATGATTGAAAATCGATTAGTTTCTAATTGTGGAAAGTCACGATTAACGATGGATTAATTGTTAATTGTTATAGTCGTGATTAACAATTAATTAATTGTTAATATTTAGTTACTCTAGCAATTTAATTTTGCCGAATACTGGCGCATATAGACACCAGGCATGGGTTTGAAGGTAAAAAAAAATGAGTCATGAGTTCGAGGGTTAAGCTATTCATTTCACGAACTCGAATATTTTACCATTAACAGATTTCCTTCTACAATTAAGTAAAAATACACGCTACTGAACTTTTAACCAAAAAATCACGACTTTAAAAATCGTTTAATTTATGCAGGACTTTATGGAGATGGCATGCTGGCCACATTTCTACCCAATCTATATATATATATATATATATATATATTTGTATATATAAAAGGAAAAGTGCTGACTGACTGACTCATCATCGCCAAGCCTAATCCACTAAATGTAGAAACGTGAAATTTGGAGGGCATGGTGATTTCATTATATAGGGAACATTTAAGAAGGGATTTTTCGAAATTCAACCCTTAAGCGGACAAAAGGGGTGGAAAAATTTGTATGGAAATATAAAAAAATCTGGTCGGATTTACTTGAAATTTGGTCTTTAGAAATTCAACCACTAAGGGGAGAAAAGCAGTGGCAAAGTTTGTATTGAAAATAAATTTAAAAATCGAGTCAAATTTACTTGAAACTTTGTATAACTGCCCCTAGACACAAATAATGAAATTTCAGCGTTTTCGAAAATTCAATCCTTAAGGGGAAAAGGGGGCAGCAAAGTTTGTATGGTAAAAGATAAATCAGTTCTATGACTGACTGATTGACTGACACATAGACAACGCACAGCCTCAGAAGGTGTAGAGGTGCATTAAGAGAGGATTTTTCGAAAGTCAACTCTAAGGGGGTGAAATGGAGTGTAAAATTTTGTATGGAAAATTGTATTCTTTGCGTGTATGAACTTGAAACTTGGTATAAATAATCTTCAAAACAAATAATAAAACACATATGGGATTTTTCAAAACAACCCATAATTAGGGGTGCAACGGGGGGGGGGGGGGGGGGGTTGAAGTTTGTATAGGAAAATTGAATTGCCTGCGTTTATTACAAGTAAATTTGGAGGATATGTTCCTTAAAAGGCGTAGAGGTGCACTAACAAAGAATGTTTCGAAAATCAGCCCCTAAAAGGATGAAATGGGATGTAAAAGTTTCTATGGAAAATTGTAGTCCTGGCGTGTATCAACTTGAAACTCGGTATAAATATTCTTCAGAACAAATAATAAAACGCATATTTTAGGATTTTTAAAAACAACCCCCCATAAAGCGGTGCAACTGGTAATGAAGCTTTTATGGGCCTAATTTCACGCGGGCAGAAGCTAGTAAATTATATACTAAATGACTCTAGATATCTGATACAAACTGCGCTAAGCGTGTAAAAAATTGTGACGATGCCTTAACAACGATAAAAACAGGGATCATCGAATGTTTAAGGAAAATATTAATGATAAAGCTAAAGAATTTTCGTAAATCTACAACATTTATGGAACATTTTTTATTTCCGTTCATAATAATTGATTGTAACTTATTTTTATTAAGGCCTTAGGCCACTCTAGGATGTTCCAAAAATCGATTTTTTTTGTTGTTAAAAATGTACCTTAGTACCTATAATATTATATTCCAAAAGACTATGGGTGTGAAAAATCTCTAAGTACACGATTTTCGAATTCTAGCGCAACCCCCCTTGATTCATATCGTGACTTTCTACCAACTTTAAACGCGTTTATCTCAAAACTAAATTTTTCATGTCGGCCGGACTTATAACTCAAACAAATTTCAACCGATTCACTTGAAATTTTAACTTTAGAATTACATTTTCTGAGGTACTGCGTAGGATTTTTTTATTATATTGCATAGTTTCTTTTTTATAAAGAATTTTCTGACGCTTCTCTCATGGCATGTTATACTTTTTGTTTTAGAAATGCGCCATTTTGACAAAAAACAATATATTAAACAAATCTTACGTACTTCTATAGCTATTCTTTTACAGGGTGTCCATTTTATCTCTGCCACCCGAAATAACTCGGTAATTATCGACGTCACAAAAAAATGTTCCAGACAAAAGTTGTACGGTGTGAAGGGGGCCATCAAATGGGACCATTTTTTTTTATTTCGGTGGAGGCGCTGACGCACAGTGAAGGTCACCTCCACTTTTTTAAAGGGAATGGTACATTTTTTTTTCAACCATCTTTCGGAGCACCTCAAGCTGCATAAAAAACATTTGGGGGTCAAAGTCGTTCAAGGTCATTCAAGGTCAGTATCGATGATACAAATCTAAATATCTCGAATCACTGCCAAATATTTAGTAGTGATCCAAGATATTTGGATTTGTATTTCATTTTAATAGGTGTTCGAAATTAGCTTTCGAGACTACCGCGTCAAACGTTCGCCAGCTTGGACACTGTCGATCTGGAAATTGCTCAGCATACAACAAACGCGCTCTTGTGGAATTTTTACTTGCTTCACCGTAACACAGTATCATGTCCATTTTTTCGAATTGACGGTACATTTTCAAACTATGAATAGCTCTTATCCAAATTCGAAATCAAACTGAACGACAACCTCGATTGAGCTACATACGATACAGATTAACGCGAGTTGGTAAACAAACAGAAGGTATTCGAAGTGTTGTCGATGACTACGATCTCCGATATCTCTCATTTTAAGCTAATTTCAAACACCTATTAAAATGAAAAACAAATCTAAATATCTTGGATCACTACTAAATATTTGGCAGTGATTCGAGATATTTATATTTGTATCATCGATACTAACCTTGAATGACCTTGAACGACTTTGACCCCCGAATGTTTTTTATGCAGCTTGAGGTGCTCCACAAGATGGTTGAAAAAAAAATGGTCGCATTTGATGGCCCCCTTCACACCGTACAACTTTTGTCTGGAACATTTTTTTGTGACGTCGATAATTATCGAGTTATTTCGGGTGGCAGAGATAAAATGGACACCCTGTATATAATCGAAAAAACTTTAGTGTCTCATCATAACTCAAAAATTATAGGAGCTGTTGGTCCGGCCGTCGATCTTCCAGAAATAAAGGCGTCATCGGAAAAATGCTGCACAGTCGTTGTTTTGACATGTATCGCTGTGAAAAAATAATTTTGTATAGTCAATTACGTGTATGATAAAACCCCTATTTTGTAATTCCGATTTATAGTTTCGCTGAAAAAAAAAAACACGTAATATGACGCTTTTTTGGCCTCTAGAGTGGCCTAAGGCCTTAAGCGCCACTGTAATCTACTAGTGATTCAAGAGCGCCCTGACTTATATACCCACAAAACACGGCCCTCCGCGAAATAAATACCTTAACACTTCGTCTGTAAACCTGGGCACTTCGTGTCCGAGCCAGCACTACGTTCCTACCGAGTTGCTTCATTTATTTAACAAAAAATATATGAAAACAATGATTTTCCTATAATTTTATGATTGATATATTGAATTGAATGTTTCAAACACTAGCATGAATTTTTTCAAAAAATTTCGAATTAACTGGGTGAATAAAACGGCAGTACTTGAAATGATCAGGTTTACAGACGGAAGATACCGGAAAAACGTTTACAGACGAAGTGTTAAATGCTCATTGTCATGAAAAACGTGAAAATCCTTGTCGTTATCTTGAATGAAGTGGATTGCATTGAATACTTGTATTTTCATTGTCGCTATACTTGAGTCGAATTCTATTTATAAATATCCTGCGTAAAAGCATTATGTTAGTAACATATTTCGTTTGCTTCCTGGCAGACCGGTGATTGGCACAAATTATTTATACCGAGCGGAAGCGATGCAGTTGGACCACTTCACGCGAAATCCTTTAACCTCAGGGGACTCAAGGAGGCCACACATTACGAGGCTGTCGTGCGATCGAGAAATCGATTTGGATGGAGCGCTCCTTCAAAAGTTATACGATTCGCTACCGAAGGAGCTCGTGAGTAAAAGCCCTGAACATTAAAAAAAAAGCTCCACAACCTACAATGCCTCGCGTTTATCCTCAATATCCCTCAATGTTCGTCGTTTCAACTGGCTTCACTTTAATTTCTTCCTAAAAACAGCTGTATTCGTGAAACAATATTTACAATGATAAATACGGAAATTCTACTTTCCATATTTCATCTCGAGCTTCAGACTTGAAAAATGAGATCGCGAAATATATTTCGATTCCCAATCAAACAATGATATTGTGGACAAACTAATAGCGATATTTGAACATGTCGTAATTTTTTCTCACAGTGCCTCAACCGAACGAGCGTTACAAAACAGGCAAGACTTCGGAAGAATCAGTCACCGATAACAACGTCGGTGAGTCTTTCATATTCAACGACCATGAGATCAATCTTTAGTTTAATTGAAAAAAAAAAAAACTATTCCACCATTCGAATAAAGTTTACGATAAAATAATTGATATTTAAAAACGAAAATAGGTATTGATCCTACTGAGCAAATATGACTTTGCGGGAATCCTTTGAAGGGAACTATTCAAAAGTGTCGTGAATCATTGTCAAAAAAATCATTTCTAACAATTACCATTCCAAAATTTAAATACGAATAATAACACCAGTCCGAAATTTTCACCAGTTGTTCTAGATCCGATGTCGCAGCATTATCCGACGTTTTCGAACAGTGGGACCGATTCACGATCATCCAAAATTCACCTATTTATCGTACTCGCGACGACCTTCGCGTCGATCAGACGAATACTTTGGTAATCTCCTCGCTCGATGTGAATCGAAGCGTAAAGTCTATCTTCGTCGTTCCGTTTCGACACGATCACCGATGAAAGGGGAAAAAAAATATATATTTATTCGTTGATGCCTCGGTATTGTTATTATTAGTGTTGTGGATACGAAATGCGAAGGGAATTTTTTCGAATCCACACGTTCTGATTGTAAAACGGATTTCAATAAATCTTTCATACATAAAGGTCCTCGGTGTATGTTTATTCCCTCGCTGCTGAAACCTTTTTTTTTCAAATGGAGAGTTCCACCCTCCGACAAATTTACCGAGGTGCGACGCCGAGAAAAATTCTGAATAAACATCGCAGTCGCACCGCGAAGTAATGGCATTGTTTCTTTTCTAGCGTTGCTTATCAAGATTCGATTTTTTTTACGGAGGAATACACTATGCTAAAGGTTCTTAGCGTGTAAAAAAAGTTTATTCCTAGCGCGGGGACGATCGTCAAATCCCAAAATGCGGCAAGAGCCGTCCGAAGGGTCCGTTTACCTTATAAAATGATTCTTAGCATCTCAGGCGACAAGAGTGGTTTTTCTTAATTTATTTTTTTTATTGGTTAAATCATCCTGAATGCTTTTTTTTCTTCATTTCCATAATTTTTCTCTCGTTTTCTTTTTTTTTTTTTTACTGTGTTTTGGTTTTGTAAACTTGTTGCGATCCTTTACAATTATTATTATCTTATTAGAATAATAATAATAATAGTACAATATAATTATCATATAAGACGAGATTTTACGCAACTTTTGCAGTATGAAAAAGAGTTTCCGCTTACTAACATTCTTCTCACTTATGCTCATTGCCAATCGGGTTTTTCCTTTATCCTTAAACTTTTGCTCTTGTTGGACGAGAGGGGCCTTCATCGATTCGAAACTGCGAAAAAATTGAAATAATAAACAACCAGGGCGTTTCTTTTTTTTTTTTCTTCTCTTTTCAATTTATGAATCTGTCTTAATTTTACGTAAAAAATAGAAGCTTTTCGCAAGCGGTGATCCAACTTGGAGGATGATCAAAGTACGAGATGCACGTTTCGATTTTAAAGGGGATGATGAAGTGATTAATAAAAAGGAGAAAACATTTTTTTCGCTCGTTCACTGTATTTTGTTCTTGCGCGCCCTCTCTCTTTTCGTATCGTTTTCGCTATCTACCGGTCTCTCTCTCTCTCTCTCTCTCTCTCTCTCTCTCTCTCTCTCGCACACACTTTTATCCTCTTGCCATCGTTCTTGCTTTAACTGCGTGTTTGATGTTTCTTTTTTTCTCTCTTCGTAGTAATATAATCATCGCTTCTTTTTGCTGTATTGTGGGGGCTCTTACTCTCCCGGAATAGGCATTTTTTAATTCCTGTCGGTAGCTCGGAGCTTCTCCTCAACCGCTTCCTCAGATGCCTCCGAAAGATCCGTTGCCTGTATGTACTTCTGCACACCGACAAGCGACTTCTTGAGAGCATCGAACGAGCTCGAGTACAACATCTTCTTCTTGACCTTGGCCGTGTCGGGACACCACGACATCAGGAACAATTTTTGTTTCTTAGAAGCCTGTTTGCGTAAAGAAAAGAAACATTATTTATCAACTTTCAGATCTCTTTTATCGCGCTCAACCCCGTTACTCTCTCTCTCTCTCTCTCTCTCTCTCTCTCTCTCTCTCTCTCTCTCTCTCTCTCTCTCTCTCTCTCTCTCTCTGTATTCATGTGTGAATATATTTCTAAATGAAAAATGTATCGGTTCGACGTTACTTCGAAAATTGACACAGCTGGAGCTGCGGCGTAAATTTGAAAGACAAAAATATACAACTCCGTGAAAATTAACTCAGTAATCGGACGGTACTGAATTGGCAGTCGAATAAAATCCGTTATCAAAATTATAAAAATCTCATGATATTAAAATAAAGTGGGAAGAGTCGGGAAATAGAAATTCCACGAAGGGCACATAATATTTATCAAAAAGTTCCAAGCTACGAAGCGGAAATTTCACGATAAGAAACGACGTTGCTCGGGCATTCTCAATGTCATTTGCTGCGCACCAAGAAACCTTTTATCGTGAGAAAAAAAATAATGTGGAATTGGGGTATACGTTTCTAACTTTGAACACGTTAAAACTGTTTTCAACCAAAAACTTATTAAGGGAGTATTGTTGTCTAGAAAGTGGAAAAAACATCTTTTCTTTTTAATTGAATTTTATTATTGTACAGATCTTTCTGAATACGTATGTGAAAACCGTTCAACGATACTCATCAAATTAGCCAGGCTATAGAAATCATAAGGAGTACGCTCGGGGAGCGTGGTCCAGATACAGCAAAGTTTAAACGCGTTTTTCTCGAAACTATGTTTTTTCAAAATCGCCAACAACAATATTTCGATAACCAATTGGCCGATTAACCTCAGATGTGGCATAGACCTTCAGTAGACTGTTCTTCAACGTTGAAAGCAGAATTGAGTCGAAATAATTTTTTTCATACATATATAACTCGTAGAATGGTCAGAAAAATAGGAAAGATCGATCAACGTTTAGCATGGCCCTATTTTGTAATTTTTTTTCGCTCACTCTGGTACCAATCATCACAACACTCATACAGATTAGTAATGTTTGGTTTTTTGTTGTTGTAAACAAACTTACAAAAATGTATGCATTTTTTTCACATTTCCTTGAAGGATCAATAAACTTGTGTAAAAAATTTCAGAAAGACAACTGGGAAAGTTTAACAGTTATTCCATTCTAAAAATCACCTCAAAACCAGCGTTCTAGACAACAATACTGCCTTAAGGTATTCCTTTCACGAGCCCGAATATGTATCAATTATCGGCTTTTCGTCGAGGATTAAGTAATAATACATCCCAGTATACTGGTAAAATTACAAGCCAAGTTACCGAACTTTTAATAAAAAAACGAAAACTAAAAATCGTCGAATTTATGCAGCACTTTAATGCAGATGATATGCTGGCCACATTTCTATCTGAGGTATTTATACGATGTCGAAGTTTGCATCGTTGAAATGCAACGAAAATTATAATTTTTAATTTGTTCCAATTTCTTATGGCAAATCATAATTTCGAAAATGCTTCGATAACGTTTTAATCTTCTTATTTAAAGGTTTACAATCGAAATTTGGAAAAAAGATTTTTTTTTTAATAATGAAAAGATAAAAAAAATTTCGTTGCAATCCAACGATGCAAACTTCAAGACCATTAATTTATACACTGAATAACTCTAGATGTCTAATTTAAACTGCTCTAAGCGTGTAAAAAATTCTGAAGATTCCGTAACGACAATAAAAACCGGGGATGATCGAATGTTTAAAAAAAAACATTAAGGGGGAAAACCCTTTACAATGTTCAAAAAGTTTTTTTTTTCATATATTTCGAAAATATAATATATTAAGAGTATACTGGAAATTCGAAAAATCGAAATATGAAATATTTTCGAAGTTATAGCACATAGTCGAGAGCGCGCCGGGACCGCATGCTATGGACTAGAGAAACTTTAAACGCGATTATCTCGAAAGCGCATTTTAAAAAATTGCTCATGTTATAGCTCAAAAAGTTATCCATCGATCTGGCTGAAATTTTGGGACGTTTCTCACTATAACATTATCAGAAGGATATACCTAAAGTTTTAAGGTTATCGCGTAAATAAATTACTTTTTTGGGGTAAAAATTGTCGAGAAAATGGTCAAAAATATGAAAATTCGATTAAAAAGCATACTTCATTTATTTTATACTTTTTTATATTTTTATAGCTATATCCTTCCCCTGCACATGTCAATAATCGGAAAATATTTTCGATTATGTTTCAAATCAATAGAAAAATTCAGACAAATAGAGCACTTTTCGACATCACGCGAGACGCCCAAAGGAATACCTTATAACGCAGCCATTTTGTTTTTTTTTATTTTAACACTTGAAAGTTGTAATAAGATGTCAAAATTTAAAAATAATGCGATTATTTCATCACCTTTAGAAAAATTCATGAAAAATGACTCATTTTCGGACGTCTAAAGCCCCCCCCCCCCCCCTTAATGATAAAAGTTAGAAAAACTCGACTAGCAGAAGAACTTCCGTAAAAACGTCTGACTACAAAATGTATGTGATTTTTTTAAATTCCAGTTCATCGTTAGATATAATAATTTATTGTAACTTATTTTTATTAAGCGTCACTGTAATCTACTTATGATTCAAAAGGACCCTGCATATGGGCCCGCAAAATATGGGCCTCCGCGAAAGGAATACCTTAAAATGTGCGTAAAAAATCTTCGAATATCCATTTTGTATATAAAAGACCATGTTCTATGGAATATCTGGTGACAAGGGATTGCCATCATCGGTTAATTCTTACTTCGGAGGTGCCCTGGCACTGGTGAGTGTACTCAAAGTCGAATAGGCCGTAGCGGCATTCGCCACTTCCGCCCTTCTGAAGATCCTCCAGGAAGGCGTCGTAAGCGGCATCGCGAGGTCCGATCACCTCAACATCGATTTGCTTCTCATCCTTGATGTAAAATATCACGTATCGATGCTTCTTGTCCTTCTTTATTTCCTCATACGTTGTCTTACAAACGTCGGCCACGGTCACACCGGATGCCTATGAATAAGCAAACAAAAAAAAACAACGACACAGTCGATATTAGGGTTCAGCTCGTGTATCACAGTCTATAAATATATATATATTTTTTGTTTTCTTGTTTTCTAAAGGGCCAGATTTAATTTGATTCGAACACGTTCGTTCCTCCCTTTCGTGGACGTTAGTTGTGACACGTGGCTACAATAAGACGAGCTACGCGGTGTGTAGCCGGGACAACTTTAGAAACGATTCCGTCGCGTTCCCTTTTAGCATCGTGTACACGCGTGGGATGACATTTATTTCCGTACGTCTCTTACCGAGTCTATCCCGCTACTTGTACGCGAAAACCTCTTAACGTTCTCGTCGGACGGTTATATTTCTCGTTACGCCGAAAGAAGAAAAAAAAAAACGAGGAATTCTCTTTGTCAGTTAAAAAAAAAGTTTTTTTTTTTCTCGGGCCAATGCGTAACTGCACGTAACAATATTAATAATTCTTCCGACGTGTTCAAAAAATCGTTTCTAAAAATGTATTCTCAGAGACAATGTTACGTTCAAGGTCCGAGTTTACGTCGAGTTGATCTCGAACACAAGTAGATTCCATTCTTTGAAACTAATGGCGATGGAACAATACGATATTCAAGATCGCATCGTTGGAAATCAACGAACATTAATTCTTTTTAATTGTTCAAATTTTGGCTAATTTAGGTTGCGAAAATCAGATAAACGTTTTTACGTATTTTTGTAAGACGTTTAAGACCTCAATTTGAAAAAAAAAAGTCTTTGGATAATGATAAAGATTAACAAAAAGAATTTCTGCATACCAACGATGCAAACTTCAACCTCATGGAACCATGCCGGCCGCACCAGAATTATTGTCAAATAAAAATTTGTGGAAAAAAATAGTTCTGAAGTTTGCATCGTTGATATGCAACGAACATTCTTTTTAATATCTTAATTTCATTATTATCCAAAATTATATTTTACAAATTTCTTTTAGATCGCTAAATTCGAATTCTAAAGAATGTCTGCGTAATTATCGTAGCTCAAATCTGCCAATGGAAATTTGGGAAGTTAAAAAAAAAAATTCCGTTGCATTCCAACGATGCGAATTTAACGCCATTGAAAATAATCAACTATTATCGGCACTCTTGTAAAACATAGTAATATAGATATAGTACAGTAAATAAAATTATTGCGAGCTCGCGTTAATTGCGCTTAGTTTTCGAACCTCGCAAATTTAAACACTTTTTTTTAAGGTCAATTGTAACGAGAATTTTGCGCAGGCTAGCTTTTTTAATTGATCTTAACGATAGTTTTCGAGCAAGCGTTTAATTTTCGGATCTTAACATTCGTCCGTTTCGTAATTATATCGAGGATTCACGATTCCCAAGCTTTTTCATTCGGCTTACTCCGAAAAGTTGTGTTATGTATGCTTGAATACGTGTTCGGTAGCTTACGATGCTTCTTCGTTCGCGCGATATTTATAAATTTTGGAACTATTGCCCATTCCTCGTCTACAGCGACTCTCGAGTCCCGTATATACAGCGAAACCTCGATTATGCGGACCGAGTCTTGTTAGAATTATCGAAATTTCGGATAATAAAAACGTGTAGGGAGGGGTTTCACGTATTGCATACGAAAAAAAAAATATTCAAAAAGGACAGGTATTTTTAGCGATGGTAATTTAGGCTTGTGTATTTCTAATATATATTTTAATGCCAACGTAGTATATATACTTTTAATACAAATATTTAACTATTTCAAGGTTTTTTTTTCAAATTTAGGAACTGCTCAATCTTCGGTTGCCGTAATATTATAGATGCTATGTGTTTTTTAGCGGCCAAATCGCTCACGCTTGCAAGCTTCAATCGCGCTGTTTTTTTTTTAAATCTATAAACAATTTGTCGAAAAGGATATCAAATCGTCCCCGAACACGAAATATCCGTGTTTTCCAATTTTCTCAAAATGTCTGACGGAGCAGTAAAAACTGTGAAAAACTCAATAAATCTGTATCCGTGCGAAGAATTTGTACGGATATGCTCACTGCTGGTACTCTTTAGTTTTTTTTTCGCGCTCGTACTCACATCGTCATTAGTACTGGGCCCGATACTCTCCCCGCACTTATCGGTGTATTGATTCCCCTGATACCGTCTTTTTCTTAAACGATTTCGAGCGATATTTCCTCGCGTTCCTTTTTTATAGTTGGGCATTTTACATTGAACTGCTGACGACAAAAGTTCGAGTTAAATTGATCCTATTGCTCGGGCAAATCCGTTTCGCAGAACTACACGGAGAGAATTAAATATTAAAAATTACCGTGCAGTAACGGTAACCAGATGACAAGCCTGAAACTTCGCTTATTATTACTGAGTAAAACACAGATTTTCACGAAAATAAAATAAAATTTCTTCTTCAGATAGAAAATTTTACCAGATTTTCTAGTAAATTTTCATGTGTAACAAAATACGCAAAACTTAAATTTAAAAAATATATAATATCAGCGAAATTTTACTGTGCATTTTATTATTTTATGCCTTTCAAAAATGTCTATAAAAAAAGTATCATCTTTATAACAGTTATTTTAAAATTTATTATAAAATTTAATGAGTGTTATAGGAAAATGTATTGTGCTCTCGGTAAAAATTATCGTGCGCGCTACCCTTCTTGTATAGTAAAATTTTAGCTACGTATTTGAAATTTTCTGTAACGTGAGTTAAAAAAAAACTTGTCGCATACGAATTATTATGCTTTTCTCACTTGTCACCACATTGAAATATATCACGGTAATTTTTACTGTGAAATTCACGACAAAAATTACTTTTTAATTCTCTCCGTGTACCGTTGTTACACGCTATATAGATATACAGTGACCGGCAAAAATTTGGGACCACTAGTCGAAATTTATTACCGCACTAAAAGTTAGAAAACGGACTCAAGAATAAAGATAATTGAATTTTTCAAGTGGCGTTTCAAAGTCGACAAGTTTACCTTTATTTTGCTTTTTTATAAAATTCTCTGCGATTTTTTTCGCCCCGGTACGCACTTTTGAACGTGGCCATTTTTCGGCTATTTTTTGGCCGTCGAAAATTAACTGCAAGGTTTGTGAAAATTTTTTTCGTTCTTTTTTTATATGGTAAACTTAGAAAGGATATCAAAACCTACATTTTTGTTTTTTTAGAAAGTATCGTACGATTTTTTTTCGCCCCAGTATTGCATTTTTAGCTAAAAAAGACATGTTTTAGAAAAAAAAGCATCATCGAAGAACTATAGGGTTTCAGAGGAAATGTCAAGAAGCTAAAAAGTTGCATGGATTCACACTGGAGTGGCCAGAACCTTTTGTTTTATTTTGGACATTTTTTTTACCATTTTTGGCTGGAACTTTGATGAGTGGAGAGGCTCCACTTGAAAATTATGGAGTCTAGGACAATATATTAAGAAAGGAAATTTGTTTACATTTTCATTTTTAATTATCTACAATTTTTCTAGATTTTTTAATTTTTGAAAACTAAAACGAATTTTTTTTTAATTCTAAAAAAAATTGTAATTAAAAATAAAAATGTGAACAAATTTCCTTTCTTAATGTATTGTCCTAGACCCCATCATTCCCAAGTGGAGCCTCTCCACTCATCAACATCCCAACCAAAAATGGTATAAAAAAATATCGAAAAAAATTCGGAAAAAATTCTCGCCACTCCAGTGTAAACCTATGCAACTTTTTACCCTCTTGACATTTCCTCTGAAACCCTATAGTTCTTCGATGACACCTTTTTTTCTAAAACATGTCGTTTTTAGCTAAAAATGCAATAATGGAGCGAAAAAAAATCGTACGAGACTTTCTAAAAAACAAAAATTTAGGTTTTGACATCCTTTTTAAGTTTACTATGGAAAAAATCGAAGAAAAAATTTTTCCACAAACTTTGGAGTTAATTTTCGACGGCCAAAAAATAGCCGAAAAATGGCCACGTTCAAAAGTGCGTACCGGGGCGAAAAAAATCTTACAGAATTTTCTAAAAAAAAGCAAAAAAAAGATAAACTTGTCCTCTTTGAAACGCCACTTGGGAAATTAAATTATCTTTATTTTTGAGTCCGTTATCTAGCTTTTAGTGCGGTAAGAAATTTCGACTAGTGGTCCCAAATTTTAGCCGGTCACTGTATATATATATATATAAGGTTCTTCAAATAAAATGCAATGGTATTTTCGCTTGAAATATTTTCACAAACATCTGCTGTACGAAAACAAGCGGTACAGTATGTATATACAAAAGTACTGTGAAGAAAAAATTGCTCAGCCCCTAGAGTTCCAGGTACCTGGCTCGCTAGTTCGCGGTATGCGGTCTCGGCGCTCTCCACCATGAGCTATAACTCCGTAAATATTTCATATTTCGATTTTTCCTTTTAACAGTATCTTCTTAATATATTATAGTTTCGAAATATGTATTTCGTTTTGTTCTTAAGGGTTTTCTCTCCTTAAGAACAAAACGAAAAGCGAGATACTCGAGAACGTTTTCTTCGCGATACCGGCGAGGTTGCAACAAAAAGCCTCGTGCTTGGAGCTTTTCGCTGGAGAAATGCCGGGCGGCTTGGCACAAATCGATATTATTTCAACGTCAATGGAGGGGGGAGGGGGGGGGGGGGGGGGGGGGGGGTATGGAGTGGAGCATAAGGAGAGAGGGGAAAAAGTGTGGATGAGGGCGCGCGTAGTCGGTTGGAACACTGAGCCATGCGGTACAAAATGTGCGCGGGTTA
The DNA here is from genome assembly GCA_963932345.1 of Ophion ventricosus. NCBI lineage: Eukaryota > Metazoa > Arthropoda > Insecta > Hymenoptera > Ichneumonidae > Ophion > Ophion ventricosus. The sequence goes on from OZ010711.1 coordinate 10,284,903, forward strand.
GATGGACTATCCGAGCAGAGAACTCCCCTCTGGGGAATTTTTGAACGAGCTTCCAAGGTCAGAGAGACGCGCGACAGGGATGAGTCATCTGACCCCCCCCCCCCCCCCCTCCCGCCCTTCGATTCACATATAACCGCGAGAATCGATCGTTTTTATTTCTTCCCAACGTATAACCCACGTATTCTTAATTACAAAAGTTCATTGAAATTCTCATTATTTTTCATACTTCGCGGATTAATTCTGTCTCGAGCCGAGTTAATTTTTTCATTCCGAAAGCAAACGATATCCAAATTGCGAGCCAGATTTCCTTACAGCGGGAAACATCTTTCCCGCCACTTTTCTTTTACCATCAACTTTAATGCGAGATTGCTCACAATTTTGCAAGACGTCGAAATGAGGTATTAAAAAAAAAATCTTGTAATAATGGCGTGACAAGTGGGTAGGGATTGCCGCGTTGAAGTTGCAAAAAGTAAAGTTTCGTTAACGTGCTTGAATTCGTCATTTTGTAGTTTCGGGTGGTCATTTGGAAGGATGAAACAAACACGTTTTTGGAATTGTTTTTGAATTTTTACTCTTATCGAGCTAATTTTGAAATACCGACGAAGATTTTTTTCTCATTTAGAAAAACTGCCGAATGTATACTTTTTGTTTCGTGTATAGATTGTTTTCGCGTTTTTTCAAGCCCGCAATGTTGAAGCAATTTATTTTAAGATCTATTATTTAATTTATTTGTTTTATGTAATTTATTATTTACTTAGTTCTAGGTATTTCGGGACGCAATATTCTTGGCTGAAAAAGAAATTTATTTTGCATGCTAATATCAAATGTCAGCAGTCTCGGGATGAAAAAAGTTTAGGTGTGTGTGTGTGTGTGTGCGTGTGTGTGTGTGTGTGTGTGTGTGTGTGTGTGTGGGTGGGTGTGTGTGTGGGTGGGTGTGTGTGTGTGTGTGTGTGTGTGTGTGTGTGTGTGTGTGTGTGTGTGTGTGTGTGTGTGTGTCAGTGTATGCGCGCGCGTGTAAAGGTGTGTGTGTGTTTGTGTGTGTGTGTGTGTGTGGCCGTGTGCCAGCGCGCACGCGTGTGAAGGTGTGTGTGTGTGTGTGTGTGTATATAATATATATGCGTGCGTATTATATGCACACTCACACATTTACACGCGCGCGCGCACACACACATATATATAATATAGGCGTGCGTATTATGCACATACACACCTTTACCTCACACGCACGCGCACGCACACACACGGACGCACACACACACACACACACACCCACACACACGCAAAGGTGTATATATATATATATATATATGCGTGCATATTATATATACACACCTTTACGTACACGCACACGGCTGTGTGTGTGTGTGTGTGTGTGTGTGTGTGTGTGTGTGTGTGTGTGTGTGTGTGTGTGTGTGTGTGTGTGTGTGCGCGGGTGTGTGTGTTTGTGTTGTGTGTGTGTATGTGTGAGTGCGCGACGTATAAAGGTGATATTATATTGTCTACACTATATACGTACATGTGTGTGTGTGTGTAGACACACACACGCACGCACACACACACACACACATATGTATGTATATAGTACAGAAAAAGTAATATCAATATTCAAGGAATAATTATTATCGGCATTCGAATGGAGAAACTCTAAACAATTACGCGAAGAACCGGTGATTTTCCTTTTTCGCTTCCCCTCGCACTGAGAGCCCCCCCCCCCCCCCGACCATCGCGAGGCAGCCGGCGGACCGCGAAGTCGTTGACCCTCTCCGCCCTCCGCTTCCCCACGAAAAAAAAGCCATTGCAAGCATGAGAGTTGTCTCCCGCAGCTGTCTTTACCCGAATTATTATTTCCCTTCTCGCGTTCTCTGGACTTGCCCGTCTCCAACGCTGCCCCTCCCCCCCTCCCCCCTGCTACGACCGTTGTAAATTACGATCGAACTCTCTTAATCTCCAAACTTAAGGTTTTTATACTCGAGTCCTTACGAAATTTCATTTAAACCTGATTCCAGCACAAGAATATCAAGCGGATTTTTGCTATCGTGTTGTCAAATTTTCTTTTACTCCTTTATGGGAGACACCGGTAGAAAGAAACTCGAAGGACGCCGACGCCCAATACTTCATTTATCGACCAGTCACTTTACGGGGCCATTATTCGGTTTTTTTTTCTTCTTCTTTTCGTTCTTTTTTTTTGTCCCGTCGCGTCGAGAGTACTTGTATAGACATCTGTCAATGATGAACGCGAAGTATCCGGAGAGAGAAGTGATTCATCGTCGGAGCGCTTCCTGGAAACTCCGCGAACGGTCATCGCCGAGCGAAACGCGGGATGAAAGAGAGGGGGAAGAAAATGGGCGGGGGAAATGCGATGATGAAATTAACCCTAAACTGTTAGCTATGAGCATAAATGGGAAGCTTCGAAAAATATTGTTTCTTAATCATGTTTTGGAAATCTGATTTCCTAAAATATTTTTTCGTAAATTAAAAATAAAAACCCAGTCCTGGATTAAATGGCGAAGCCCCCCCCCCCCGCCGCCCCTTTAACTCTGACGCGCTACCGGAGTCTTCGGCACGAACGAGATTCGCAGAAACCTTCTGAAATTTTGTCTGTCATTTCGACATCACTTTTCCTACCAAATGGGCCTACGAAAGAGAATAAAAAAACTTTGGCATTTGCGTTGGAAAAAATAAGCAATTGTCAGCGTCCGCAATCGTCGCAAAGTGCCGGGAGGAGTATAAATGGCCGACCGACGCGTCCGCCTCGCGGCATAACCACAAAGTAACGATACAGACCTTTTTATGCGGTCTCGCGATAGCCGTATCAACGAAAGAAAAAAAAACCGATACGTTTGCGAGATTTCAATTGAAGATTCAGCTTTATCGTGTGCAATGCGCGATAATGGATATTCAATTGCTATCTTCGTTGCGAGCGCAAAGAAGCCAAGATTCATCCGATATTTTGTGGATCGTCGCGATGAAAATCTCCCGGTGTGGCGAGACCGAGCGAGCGAGCGAGCGAGAGAGAGAGTGAGGCGAAGGGGAGGCACCGGTGAAGACTCACGCTTTTGTCGGTGTCAAATTTTACGTTATTCTTTTTTTCCCTCACCTTTTAACAACGATATTTTCACACAAAAGACGAGAAAGTAGTGGGTAATTGAAACTTGGCACGATCACAATTTGTAAAATATGACGGACCCGAAGCTCGCACCGTACGTGCTGCGGCGTTTTGGACTCTCTTCGGTCGCTCAGCACGATGCAGAAAAAAAAAATTGCCGAAACCCGTAATTCTCAATGTTCCCTCACACTCAGCATGCTCGTTACAAAACATAATTACCATTTTTTTTTTTTTTTTTTCGAGGAATCAGACGTTTATTAACTTGGGATTTGTTATTTTTTTTTTTCTCTCTCGGGTAAACAAGCGCGCACTACCCGCGACACTTTTTTTTCACGTATACTCCGAGGGGGGGCTTTGGTAGAACTGAGAAATATCTCCGGGGAGTTTCGACGGGTACGGCGGTTTCACGGTTTTCCTCCTTCTTCCAGTTCGGCTGAGCGCCACTGTACGAATAGGCGGCGCTTCAGTCCGGCCACCGGTTATAAAACGTGTCGGCCAACGCGATAACGGTATGGTTTCAGTGATCGCTCTTCTAACCGCCGTACACGATCCGCAGCGAATACCAGGCGAAACGGGAAGGGAGGATCCTCCAGTTACGGAACATGCGCGAAATCGTGATTATCCGGTACGCTTGCGCACTCGTGATTTGGCGCTGCGGTCGTTGCGGTGCGCGCGCAACTCGCGTTCCCCCCCCCCATTACATCCCCGCTCAGGCCGCCGTAAGCTTTATAGTTTATGGTTAGCCATTAGTTAATCATTTTAGCTTCTCCGATTTTGTAGTTACCAACTTTTAGCCTATCGAGAGTTTCTTATTTAGATTGCCGCTTGACTTTTAAACCCAATACTACATCGATTGTCACGATTTTATTGTACTTTTCGCATCTCGAGCGTCGCTTATTTTTTTTTTACGTTTTTCTTTTTTATATTGTACTTCTATTTTTACCATTCAAGGTATTTCTTTCACGAACCACAAATATTTAACATTCGATTGATTTTCGACCACAATTGAGTGAAAATACACATCCCAGCATACTGGTAAAATTTCAAGCCAAGTTAACGAACTTTTAACAACAAAATTACGACTTCAAAAATCGTCTTATTTATGCAGCACTTTATGGAGATGACATGCTGGCCACATTTTTTTAGACTTAGACTTAGAACTTAGGAAAATGTGACTCGAAGAATTTTCGAAACCCCGACTTTTCAGAAAATACGTAAAAATATTTGAATCTACAAAATTAATGCACAATGTTTCATTCCAGTTTATCTTTGGCTATAATGATTGATTAGAACTTATTTTTATTAGGCACCAATGTAATCGTCTAATGATTCAAAAGGGCCCTGGCTTATACGCCCACAAAATACGGCCCTTCGCGAAAGGAATACCATAACTGGATAGGTCATTGTGGCCCTTGGTATTACAGTACTTACTGAAATATACAAGTCTCAGTTTTCAGATTACAAGTCTCGTGCTATTTCTGAGAAAGCAAAAATGCGCGACTTTATTTTTATAGAGAAATAATAGGGTTGCATATAATCATAAGAAGAAAAAAAAACAATTGACAACGAAATATGCACTATAAATTTAATCTGACTTAATTTATAAGGCAATCGATCAAATTATAGGTGTAAAGCCGAACTGTTATCACGCGAAAAATTTTCATACGGTGCAATTTTCGTCCAAGTCTTGACGTAGCGTGCGCGAAATTTACATAAACGCTATTTGTGAAACGACTGCACACGAGCCCGTGTCCCTCGGTGTGAACGGGATAGCCAATATGACGATCGAAAAACATCGAGTTTTCGTCGCAACTTTTTATCGAGACGATCTTTGCCGGCCGTAAAAAAAAACAACGTGCTTTGATTTTCAAAAATAGTTTTTTTTACCATGCTTAACAATCGACGTGACTTGCTGAGAAAATCGATTCAAGTTTTATCGAAATTAGTCATTACGGTGACAAGGACGCGTGTGGCCCGGTGCGTGCGAGGGAAAGAGGGGACCAATGAAAAATCGGAACGTGGGGAAATTGCCTTATATGGGCAGCGGCATGCAATAGGCCCCTTCAGTTGTGCTGACTTGCCGCCTCTGGACAAGACACAGGAGGGTGTATGTGCGCTTTCACACGCGACTCTATACTCTCGCAATCGGCACATAATACGTATAATATAGATTTCGGCCAATTCGACTGCCATCGATCCGCATACGCTATCCACCTGGCGGACAACTCGATAACTATTATTTTTTACTCGCCTGCGGAAAGTATATGATACGTTACCAACTAAAGATGAGCACGGGAGGGATTCGTTCCATTAAATATCATCGAATTGAATCATTGTCTTTTGCTACACATAGTTTAAGGGGAGATTACCGTCGAGAGGCATGAAAAATACATGAACTTCGGGATTTTTTAGCATTGTAAATGCTTTTAAAGATGCATATAGGGGGTCTGATTTAGCGAGATGTTACACGAGATTAACGCTACCCCCACTCCATTGCCGCTGTGTTGTAGCTCAGTGGGGGCGAGATGTGACATACTGAATGCCTGCGATTCGTTGAAAAATGCTACATTACATGTGCACACAAAATGCACATTTTGATGTGCACATTATAATGTTATCAGGATGATAATTATATTTACAGTTTGAGAGAGTAGAAAGGGGGGGAGAGGGAGATAGAGAGAGAGGGTGGGTCGGTGGGTGGATGGATGGATGGGATGAGAATGTGAAAATGCGACAACGTGACAATGTGAAAATGTGAAGATGCGAAAGCATGAAAATGCGGAAATGTCAAAATGCGAAAATTTGAAAATGCGAAAATGTCATAGATGGATGGATGAAGAGTGAGAGAGTGAGAATGTATGACAGAGAGCAACTTATATTATTTGCATGTACCGTTTTTTTTATCACCCGAAAAGTCTGATAGCATTTTCAATGCCATGTGATAGTTGCACTTTGTGTAATATTTGTAGATTTTTTATATAAAATTGATACTTTCATAAATGGGTTTCAACGTATTTTGGTCTTCTATCAATGGAGAGTAAATTCGAATTTTATTTAGAAAAAAAATCCAAAATGGCGGCTCCCGCTCCCGTCAGACAAAGCCATGCACGGCGTGTTTTCATCTCCGCCGGGCGTTCCACAGCCTTGCCAGTTTATCTGAAACAAAAACGGGTTAAAAATGATTAAACTAGATTAAAATTCCGAGGGCCTTATCGTTTTTTGTTTTCTGAAAAACCCTGCCTTGTCTGCCTCGTTATCGAGATATTCTTGAAAGAAAACAAAAAAATTTTATCTGATTTGCGTTATACGATAAAGTGCACCACGACACGTGGCAACTTTGCAGTAAAGTCGGGCATTTTGAATAGACGCCACAATTAGAAACGCACAAGCCACGGTCTTGCATACAGTGCCGGGATTTTCTAACGTTCTAGCGACAGTTTTCGTTATCGTTAGCTAGGTGACAGTCAATGGGAGGAGCCACTTCTTCTGTAATCCTTCATGCGGTTGGCTGGCGCTAGCTAACGATAACGGAAACTGTCGCTAAAACGTTAGAGAATCCCGTCACAGTAGCGGGATTCCGTAACTCGTTATAACTCGGTAGTGGCAGTTTTCTTTATCGTTAGCTAGCGGCAGCCAATCGCATGGAAGATTACAGCCGAAAGGGCGCCTCTCATTGGCTGCCACTAGCTAACGATAACGAAAACTGTCGCTACGAGTTATCACGAGTTACAGAATAGGCCTACTGGGTCTGGAAACACCGTTAATTCACATGGTTCCTTTGCCGAAGCTCGACGCTAGAGTCGCTGCAATCAAGGGGTGTTGTGTGCGGCACAGACAACAATAGCCGTGCATTCGCCCTATAGCATAACCTATATAATAACGATAATATATTTAACCCCACTGTATAAATTACGAAAACTGAAACTTACCTCTGCAATAAAATTCCCATTCGCGTCATGTTTGACGTACTTTCGGCGAATGTATCGTTCTTCGAAATGCTTCTCCTAAACACAATGCGAAAACGTTAATTTCTCGACGGGAACGGCGGCTTATTTCCACTTTTCGAACTGTTTACTATTCGTTGGCATTTTGAATACTGACCGTTTGACTTTCAGGCCTTTGTAGCCTGTATTGCACTTTGGTACAACTCAGGACTTCGGCATCACATTTAATATAAACGCACGGAAACAATTGTTGATTATATTTTTTTTATAGGACTCGACTGACTGCACTACGTGGTAACCATATACGTGGAATCATACAATACGCAGGTTATGTGTTCACTATCGAAACAGTACCCCTCGGCAGCGCCGAATCTACGATTTTTCCGAGCCGGGGCAAAAACCTGACATTGGCGCCCCTCCCGACCAACATTCGAGATTAATGATTTAAAAAAACTAACAAAACAACTACACCCTTGGCCAAAAGTTTGGGGCACCCTGCAATTTTTCTTTCCGGACAAAAAATTGAATATCTCGGCCAAAAAAAATCGGAAACCAATTTACCAATGGGGGTTTTGAAGAGAGTAAAGTCAGCTTCAATTTGCTTTTTTAATTCTATTTTTTCGATTTTTTTGTGCCCGGTACGTCATTTTGAAAATGACGGTTTTTCACGATTTTCGCACCTCGCAAAGTCGTGCGCTGGACTTCGGAAAAATAGAAATCTCGCTATTTAGTGAAATGATCTTAGAAAAGGGAAGCGTTAGCTTTAGTTTCGTTTTTTAAAAAAAATTTTGCAATTTTTTTTCGCAGAGAAATTTAGTTTTTCTTGAAAAAATGGCAGGTTTCCGTAAAGCCGGCATCATGCAGCGTATCGTGAAAACTATAAGGTTGAGAATATTTGTCCTAAGGACTAAAAAGTTTTGTTTTGTTATTTTGGAGTTGTTAAATTTTTTTCAGATTTTTTTGGCAATATTCTTTTTTATCGCTAGTTTTGGTTGATCGTCGACGATTAATCTAACTAATTTATTGCCGTTACTTTGAAACGAAAATGTTTTAAGGGAAATATCAAGAAGAGAAAAGCTACTGACATCTTTGGCCACAAATATTGGGCACCCCTATAAAATATTGATATTTTCAAAAGTACATAAAGCTATTATAGTTGTGTTGCACTAACGCTAAGTTCGCATCATCAAATATAAAATTAAACAATAAAGAACCGCTTTGAGTGAATTGCAAAACATCTGGATCGTAAAAATTGACTAATAAATACATTTAAAAAACAATAAGAGTTCAATGGTATGCTCTAAACTAGAAAATGAAGGAAAACACAGGGTGCTTAATGCTTTTGGTCAAGGCGTAATTGAATTTGTACGTCGTACTGATCAGACGACATTTTCTTTTGATTTTTAAGAGCACTTGTCGCTAATTTTCGAATCTGCCCAAGTGTAATTACTTTATTTTTCCCGATCATCTTTGATTTGAATGACAGTCAGTACTCATTCGTTTCACTCTGTATAAGCTCAGAACATCATTTGATTCGTACGACGTACAAATTCAATTATGTCCGTTTTCTTGAAAAGTTACTTTGAAATAAAGATATTTTCAATAAAACATCTTCGTTTCAATGTAATGGCAATAAATGAATTACATTAATCGTCTACCGATGAAAAAAAATGTTGCCAACAAAAATCTGAAAAAAATTTAACAACTCCAAAATAACAAAACAAAACTTTTTAGTCCTTAGGACAAATATTCTCAACCTCATAGTTTTCTCGATACGCTGCACGATGCCGGCTTTACGGAAACCTGGCATTTTTTCAAGAAAAACTAAATTTCTCTGCGAAAAAAAATTGCAACATTTTTTTTAAAAAAACGAAACTAAAGCTAACACTTCCCTTTTCTAAGATCATTTCACTAAATAGCGAGATTTCTATTTTTCCGAAGTCCAGCGCACGACTTTGCGAGGTGCGAAAATCGTGAAAAACCGTCATTTTCAAAATGACGTACCGGGCACAAAAAAATCGAAAAAATAGAATTAAAAAAGAAAATTGAAGCTGGCTTTACTCTCTTCAAAACCCCGTTTGGTAAATTGGTTTCCGATTTTTTTTTGCCGAGATATTCAATTTTTTGTCAGGAAAGAAAAATTGCAGGGTGCCCCAAACTTTTGGCCAAGGGTGTATAGTGGGTGGGATTTTTTGTGGCCGGGAGAATAAGAACCCTTAAATCAATTTGCGCTCTTTATTACCTATTTGCTAATAACTTTTCCTTATCTGTGACATTAAGGTAGTAATCTCGCCAAGGCGTTTTTTTACAGGTTTTTTTTTTGAGGACCTATTGAGGACACTATTAAGCGATTACCTGCAAAATTTCAAGAGGATTCACCATCGTGTATTCGAGATATTGGCAATAAAATATTGCATGGTTTTACACGTGTTCTTATCGGGAGCAGTGGAAAATTTCACATTTCACGCAATAACTTCGAAACTTTTCTACAGATTTTTTTTATTCTCAATTACAGAGGAACATATAACGAAGTCGATAAAAAAAAGAATTAATTTTGACCGTCCAGTTTCAGAGATATAGCGATTTAAATCAAGCAATTTTGCATCTCAGTTTATACTAAATATCACGACAAAAATTCACTGGGCTTGCCACGTTGCCACGATCTCCGCGCTCGCAAGACTACAGTATTGTGTGCATATCCGTATACGCAGAGTATCTACGTATTAGTAGCCGGAATAAATAGTCTGATACAAAAGTAGGTGATGGAGGGAACGTTGTTATTTTTCAAACTTTAAACATTATATTAGGCGTTTTCATCAATACTTTATAAGTTTTCACATCCCGATAAGATGTACAACCTACATTATAAGGATATTTCGCAATACTACGAAGCTTTCATCGATTGAGCGGAGAATAAACTCTTCAACATGACTGTGGCGAGACTACTACCTTAATATAGAATACATACAAGTGTTGACAAAGCGCAAGCCACAGTGTACACAAACAAACGTTGACAAAGCGCAAGCCAGACTGTACACAAACCTTCAATCTTTAGGTCCCAGCAAATTTTACTATCTAATCTTGCTACAGCTTTACACGTCGAGCTTACCTTTTCGCGAAAGAATCTATTACCTCATCAAAGTTCGTCTGATAGGCATTTTTTCGGGGTCCGTCCATGTACCTGGGTCCATCAGACCTATAACTTCGCCTTTTTTATATATGGCTACCCGACTGTAATGAGTCTTCTTTTTGGTGTGCTAACCTATGAAAATGAAGCGATCCTATTTATTGGTTTCATACACATCCTAAGCTCACATCTCTGGTGGAAAGCCAGCTTAAGGATGCGTTCGAACATCAACTTAGGATGCGTTCCAAAATCAAACGGACAATCGATCGCCCTGAATGCTAGGCGCTTTAGTGAAACAAGTTTTTTTTCGAACACATGAATTTGGCGCCCTCTTAAATTGTCGCCCGGGACAGGTACCCCTGTTGCCCCCCCCCCCCCCCACATCCGGGGCTGCCCCTTGATACTAGCAACTAGTCGAGTCACCCACACCACCAAAATTTCATCGAATTTCCAGACCTGTATGTAAGCCCGTGGTCTTACATACAGAGGGCCTAATACGGTTCTCGAGTGAATACTCTCACTTTTCGTATTTTCATCTCACGTGAGTTTTGTCACTCTATTACGGATCAGTCGGGTGAAAATGTGAGATCACTACGAACTTCCGGCTCGTGATCTAACATTTCCACGACACCGTAGAAGGGGTATACACGCACGCCAATTGAATCCAGTCCACAACAAAGCGCGTGTACATCAACGAAGACGCATAACCTCTTAACTCGGATAAAGAGCAAATTAAAAAAGAATAAAACGTTTGCATCATAAATGTTACAGAAAAACGAATGATCGTTTTTCTGATGATCCCGAAAAGGCTAAATGATTATCAAATTATTCATTATTCTCGAATAATAATAGTCTACTGTCTGCGGTATAAACTTTTAGTTGCTAATTTTTGTTAAGTATTTGGCCTCGAGATTATGTTGTCTCTGAACAAACTATCTCGTAGTAACTCGTGTTTTTATACAGCTTTGAATGTAGAGTCGCTGCTTTAGGAAGACGCTCACGCATGCACAAGACGATTTTCTATACGAACTTTCGTGCCGAGTAAAGTCACATGAATAAACTCGCATTTTCATTAGATGAAAAGAACCGTAATCGGGTGAGCTGCTCACTTTTGTCCTATTGACGCAAACTGAGAACCTTAATAGCCCTCCAGGTCTGGAAACTCCAGTGGTAGGGGTAGGTCGCTTTTTATCGACATTTTTAAAGATTAGAGTGGCCGTTGACGTCGCTGCGGTCAGGTTAGCCGCATAGGGGCGGGATGGCGGTTGAGGGGGGGGGGGGGGGCTCTCTCATTTTCAGTCCCATCCGCGGACTTGCGCCGCGATGCAACCGCCGTACTTATACATACCTATTTATTATAATTGCGAATTTATAGCACGTAGCAAAAAGCGCTGCGGAAAGATGTTTCGTTAAGCACATCGAAACTGAAACCTTCGAAACCTAAGAGAGCCCGGAAAAACTAAATGATTTTAAAAAATTGAATTTTTACCTGAGGCTTGACGAGCTTGTTTTATGTCCGCTTCGTAGTCCCGATATTGCGAGTTCAAATACCCATGCTTTTTTTTTGTCAATCCTTTCACGGAACCTTTCAAATAGGACATTATGATCCTTAATACTTTGAATAAAAACTAGCTCTTTTATATCTCTTTTATTTTATTATGAGTTCTCGGCTATTTCAGATTGTACATTCAAGGTAAGTACAAAGTGAAAACTCATTTGATTAGATATGTAATATGATACTTGTACACCTGTACACCAAGTTTTTGTAGCTTTTTAGCTAAACGCACGTACGAATACAAACGAACTTATGTTTGATTTTTTAAATTTAATTCAACATCATTTTTGTAGGTATCTCAGCTTTTTAAATACATAAACACACGATTTTTTTCTACAGCTCTCTCCAATTTCTCGGGTTTTCAAGTTATGTTCATCTGCAAACCCGATGACAGCGACAAATTGTGGCTGTCATGGGGTAGAGATCCTCCCGCCCCCCAAAACCACCGCCACGTGCTTATGCGGGTAACCCGACCGCAGCGACTTTAGCGGCCACTACAGTAGAACCTCAATTATCCGAATTGGGACCGGATATCGTTCGGATAATCGAAAATAGATCTCATATTTCCGGGAAAATCAACTCATATAATACAAATAGTATCGAAAATTCTCTTTATCAATCCAACGACCCTAAATTATTTATTTGATAGCAATTAACAACGAATAAAGTTTCAATTTTTATACGCTAAGTCTCGAATTCGTTTCAAGAACAGCAGTTGTGTGAGACGATTTTCTGGTTGGGTTTCAAATCATTTCAGGGCGGTTTCTGAAGCCCTGAATGCTTCGCTGTGAATCGGTTTATTATACGCCTCCGAGTCAGATAAATCGCCATCATCATCATTATAGTTATTGCCATCCTTTTGAACCTCTTGGGCTAAATATATAATCTCATGGTCATCCAAAATTGGAATCGTATATTCATACAGTGTATATACGATCTGATGTATGAAGTTACATATAGACAATAATGTATTTTGAAAACATCTCGAAGCGTTAGGAAACAGCTTTATTAAAGAAAAAAAGGGGGATGCCTTAGGGCGATATCTTAACTGAGAAACAAAAAACCATCATTGAGTAGGAATCGAATGTTCGGATGAGGGGCGGAAGCGTTCGGATAACCGAAAATTCGGATAATCGAGGTTCTAATGTACAATTAACGTGTGCAATTTTTTCTTGTAACTTTTGTCATCCTATGAGTGCGAGTATCGTCGAACTTTTTGGATTTTTCAGCTACATCGAAAATATAGAAGGAACCCAATTTCCTGAAAACCTTGGTTGTCATGCTGGTTATTAGATTTCCGGAAGCTTGAGGATACTTCAGCGACGGTAAATTTTCCAACGAAAACAATCTGTCCAGGTTTCATCCGCGTGATCGACAATACAAAAAATTTAAGATCCGATTCTTCCGACAATGAAGTTGGCAGGAACGAAGCGTCGTTCAACTTTTTGCTGGAAAAAAATAGTTTTCTCAGATGCGGCGGGCCCAGTGTGCCCCCGGGAAAGTCTTGTTATCGATTATGGTAATCATTTTCATGAAATTGTCCTGAAGATGATAGGTGAGACTCGCGTACGCATTGAGTGTCTCGTTTCTTACTTCCCTCAAACAATTGACGACTAGGACTATTTAGGAATTTTTTATGTTGATTTTTCGGGGTTTTCAACTTGATATTTGTAATAAATTCTACGTCGTGTATAAAGTGTGCAAAATAGATTATTTAATATCAATACTAATTTATCTGTTACGCAAGGTTTCCAAGGTTTTGTAAACAAATACAATAATATTTTGAGAAAATCAACGGGCGCGATATTACCGTGACACAAATACAAAATATTTTTTTAAACGTCGAATTCCACCGCGTACACCCTTATACACAGTAACGTAGGCTTATATTAATCACTACCCAACTTCGACTCACCGTCACGTGAAAACGGATACATATATGCAGAAACATCAGAAAGTTCGAGATCACTTTTCGAATTTTCCATCAGGATATAAAATTACATATATTGGCCAAAAAAAGACACAATCAAACCTATCGAACGGCATTCGGAAGGGGAAAGTATCCGCTCTGATTTGCCTTTTCTTTTATCCTTTACGGATATTTTTGCGCTGATTGACGCGGTTATGTTGAATATGATTTTTTTTGGTAACTCTCTCACGTATCTCGAGAACTAAAGCGCTACAAAAAAATACTAAGAGTTAACAAAGTTGGATTTTTTTACCTAAAAAATTAAAAAAATGTAAAGAAATGTTTACGAGTTTTTTTTTTATCTTTTCTTGTCAAAGATCCGCGACGTGTACTAATTTTATCACCTAATGGATCACTTGATGTCTCGAATTAATCAAAAGGTCAGGAGTATTTTCAAATACTTTTTCAAAATTTACATTTTTTTTCAAAATGTACATTATTTTGCAAGAGTGAATAACTCAGCGCAAGAACTAATTTTTTTCGATCGACGTACATCTCAAGACTCAAATCTCTTTGAGTCTTTTCGGGATAAACCTGCTGCTGTTTCTAAAAAAGGTACACGCGATATTGTGAGAGCCTGAGAATCGCAACAAAAACGACTCTGTTCATCGCCCGCTGAGTGCAAAAAAGTCGTAATGAATTTGAGAAAATGCCGAAAGGCCGGTTGCGTTAAATTTTTTCTCTGAAGTGATTAAAAGTCTTCTGTGTGTGAACGTGTAAGATGGGGGTGTGTGTCTGTTCGAACATGCGTGTGATACGAAAAAAAAATCAAACGTCGGAAAAACATCGTACGCATCCGGCGCCGCTGGAATGTTGTCACGTTTGATCACTGTCACCCCTGAGTGCCAAAAATGTCTGCATATCCGAGTTTTCCAACCAACCGGTATCTTCAATGTTCGGCAATATGCATTTTCGAAAATGATTATGTAGAGGCTGCGGAGTTCGACTAGTCAGATACTGCAAGAAAGTCAAAGGAGCTTTTTACATTTTCACGAAAGTATGGCGAAGATAACTGAAACGTGATTGCAGTACAAAAGACTTACCGCATCCGTGATCATTTTCTTCCATACCACAAGTTCTTTTGCTCTACTGATACACTTGTCCTTTATCAGATACCGCAACATTGTTCGTCTCTCAGAAGATGTAAATGGTATTCGACTGCAAGGCAAATTTAAGGCTCGTTAATTGATATCTCGTATTGTTCGATCGTCAAATCTGTCGGCATTTTGGTCGTTTATTGACGGTTATCTAATAGAAAATATTAGATAAAAAAAATTATATATGAAAAACAACGTCCCGAATGCAAAATCTCTGTTCTCAACGAACTGCACTGTTGAATGACTTTTAGTAACAAAATGTTTCCAAATTCGATAGCTTTTTCTTGGTATCATTTTTCACATTTCAATGAAAATGTGTTCAGAATGTTCCACAACGTCAAAAAGTAGCATTTAAAGAAAAAGTCTGTATGTTTGGGTACGCTGATTATTTTGTACATGCAATAACATGTGCGGTTTTTAAAATACTCGGCTGAATTATTGCATATCAATGGTGTATCAGAGGAAGTATGTCCCAAATGAATTTATCGAAAATCTTTAGGTTTTAGTTTTTGAGACCATTCGAATTGTGAGGAAAAAGTTTCTTAGCGCTTGTAAATTTCAGCTTGATAGACACCTGGCTAATTTTTTTAACGGAAATAGGTTGTCGTACAAGGTATTTTTGGACTAAATTTCGTGAAAGTGGGTAAAAGGATTTAGATTTCAGAGTTGAAAGTTAAAAAAAAATACGTACAGGTGTAGAGCACAGCGGTGTCGAATTTTGTAAAAAACGGTGAAACATTTTAGATTTAATCAAAATCAAAATTTAAAACACGTTTACGGCAATTTACTTACATACTGTCATTCCGATTAATTGAAGATTTCAAATTCTTTATTTTATTTTGTATTAGCTTTTGGCGCGACTTCGTCCGCATGGACTTTAGGATTTTATTCAGAGAAGAGATAAACAAAGAAAGAGAAGAAGTAAGTGTCATATTTTTCAGGTACGTTGGTAGACTGACGGACTGACTGAGGTAAGGGTTGGTAATTCATTAAATAGTAGTATAAAAGTGCCAATCTTCAGCTCCAGTATCTTTATTTTATTTTGTATTAGCTTTTGGCGCGACTTCGTCCACGTGGACTTTAGGATTTTACCCAGAGAGGAGGTAAACAAAGAGAGAGAAAAGGTAAGTGTCATATTCTTCAGGTACGTTGGTAGACTGACGGATTGACTGAGGTAAGGGTTGGTAATTCATGAAATAGTAGTATAAAAGTGCCAATCTTCAGCTCCAGTATCAATATCATTTTGTCTACAGAACTATATGGCTTTGCCAAGCACATTAAAGTTTTGGGCACTCGATATTCTCAAACAGGCTACATATAGTAGACCATGGGAGAAGCTAGTCCTTTCTTAGTGCACCTCTACGCCCTTTAAGGAACATATCTTCGGAATTTCATTGAGATAAAGTTGTTTTAAAAAATCCTAAAGTATGCGTTTTACTATTTCTTTTGAATAATGTGCATAACAAGTTTCAAGGTGATACACGCAAGGAATACAATTTTCCATACAAACTTTTACACCCCATTCTACCCCTTAAGAGTTGATTTAAAAAAAATCCATTCTTAGTGCACCTGTACCCCTTCTAAGAAACACATCTCCCAAATTTCATGTTCCTATCTTCAGCGGTTCAGGCTGTGCATTGTCTACACGTCAGTCAGTCAGTCACGGAACTGTTTTATATGTATATATTAAACTTTTACACCAAGAGAAGCAGTGATGTGTTCGCACCGAGGAATAATAGCAAGAAAAATTGAACGCATTCAACGCTTCTTCTCGATGAAGAATAACACTGCGTAAGCACATGAAAGAATAACACTGCGTTCGTACATCAGCAGTGGTTTTCAAAAATACTAAAATATGCGTTTAATTATTTGTTTTGAAAAATATTCATACCAAGTTTCAAGTTAATGCACGCAAGGAATACATTTTTCCATACAAACTTTCAACATATCTTCCAAATTTCATGTTTCTATCGTCAGCCATTTAGGCTGTGCGTTGTCTATACGTTAGTAAGTCATTCATTCAGTCAGTCAATCATGGAACTATTGTATATACACACACACACACACACACACACATATATATATATATATATATATATATATAGATAATTAATCAAGGATTGACGAGAAATACTTGACTTACGAATTGGTACCGGTATACTGTGCATCCATTTGACTTTTCAGCTTGGGTCTCCACTCTTTGCCGCGGGACCTTTAAAAAAAAACACACTGGTATTACCGAGCACGGTCAGCAGAGTATCATTGCAAATGACTTACAACTAATCATTCTCTAGCTTTCGAGACAATTCAGACGGATGAACGGACTAATAAAACCAAAGAGCCGTACGTGTTGGTTGACAGATTATCGCTCGGATACAGTTTATTTGAAGATGTGAGAATGATAGAATAGGATGAAAATCTGAAGAAATATTTAATATACAGATGCGGTTTTTATAAAAACTGGAAAATGATTATAACAATTCAATTGAAACGAATCATCCCCGTGAGCTGACGCTGAAATGTTGGTTTTTTTGTAGGCACATAGGCATTTTTTTTTATGTACCTCGTTACTTTTTAAATAAATATACTATTGTTTTTAAATAAATATACTATTGTATCTAAGAATTAACGGAGCCATACTTATTTTGGGAAAATTCACACCGCAGTTCTAAAATAAGATAATTTTGTGACTGAAAATTCTTTTTAAAAAAAGCTGTCTTATGCAAATTTGGCAAAAATTGAAAGAGGTTCTGTTGTTGCTTAGGTATAAAAGGATATTTGATCAAATGAAACTTGGTTTTTTGTTTCAGATAATTAAAAAAGAAGTTACAAGTTACACTGTTTGGAACTCTGATAAAAGGACCAGCGGCCAACGTACAGCGATGATGGTGATAATCTTTCAATTTTCATAATCATTCTTAACTTTTCATACTCTATCTAAATGCAGTGCAACATCGCCCATTGATCGGATGTGAAGTTTTCATACTCGCATCTGAAAATTCAATACTTTTTCGGGTCATTAAAGTATTGCAATCTTAAATATTCGATACGATCGATACTATCGAATACGTATGAAAATTACCTGGTGCAAGAAAGCGTGTGTAGTCTCGTGTATGGTCTTCGTATGCGCTGATATCCGCTCAGATTGCTCCCTCCTTTTGCGTCAAGATTCACGTGTCTTCGCTTTTACAGACTGTGCAACGCAGGACGTTGATTCACGCCGGAACGGCGACCACGAGAACCGTCGTGACTTGTCGAGAAATTGGTACGAAAATCCGAATCGTCCGTCCAATATGGAGAGCGTGACAAACATTAATCAAGAACCCAACGATGATTGGACAAGCATGGACATGCCTGGACAGGTGGCGGTACTAAGTATAATACCGGAGGCTCGAATGCTCGCGCACGATACATGCGTCGTACCATCTACGAGGATCCAAAATGACAGTTGGATCAGAATGACATCGGATAACAAGGAATCGACGGATCGGGAGACAGAAACGCTGGAATTGGATCTTGTACCGGCTACCAATAACCATCCGGAAGCTGTCCGTGCGTCGGACAACAGAGAAGAGCCCATGGACACAACGAAACGGAAGCACAAAATCGAAAAATCGACAGAGCAAAGCTACGCGAGCAGAGAAAAGCCGGAACAGTGCAGGCGAAAAAAGTCTGAAAACGAGGAAGTCAATAATGACCACGAACGCAACCCGACTACCGTAGAAATATAAGGAGCAAAGAAACCATAGAAGATTGCCGAAATTTCGTGAAACTCTGCGAGACGACGATGATTCCGAGGATTCTTCGATTTCGTCCTCTGAGGCGACGATTCCATCGCAGGAGAGGATCGAAGATACCACGTCCCCGATCTTGAGCGAGCCGATAGTTATTTCTGACGAGAATTCCGGAGATGAACAACCTTCACATCGATGTGGATGCAGTAACGCAAACTCCCCTGGGCCCAGTGGCGTTCGCAACACGAGAAGACACCACATCGGAGATGAACGAGAATCGAACGAAAGCACAAGTTTCGTCAGGAATGTTGCTCATTCCTCATTCCTTACCAACCCGAGCGAGGTAGACGACGACATTGAGGAGCTGGAAGTCCAACATTATACAGCTAAGAAGTGAGCATGATTTTCACGTTTTTTTTTTTTACCTAACCGCCGAATTGCGTTAAGACCAAGACCCACATGGTTCGAACAGCATACATAAACAAACAAAAAAAAGAAACACTTTCCGCTCTGTTAAAAGATAAATGAGTATCTCTTCGTTTGCCCGAAAAGTAATACCCTTAGGAGAAAACTTGTCTGTAGGATTTTTACCGACTGGATGTGTGACTCATGTTCTTCAGGAGTTTCGACACTAAAATCAAATGCTTGCAGACTATTTTAATTAATGTCACCGAGACATTAATTTAGGATGCATTACTGTCCAAAAATCAATCGGTTTCGCAACACAGTTTCGGAAACTTTTAATTTTCAATTTGAACCTTTATTCATTTGGTAATACATCTCGTAAACACCAGGTATAGGACTGTGGCGACAAAAATAATACCGAGATTTAGATTTCAAAAACTGAGCGAACCATGATTGTAGTGTTAGGAATATCGTAATAAATAATGAAGTGGTTTCTCTACTTCGTCCATTAGAAGTACTCGAAATAAATATGTGAATATTGAGCTCGAACGGTTTGTTTTCAGGAATTAACAAAACTTTGTAGGTTAAACGTGTCGACCTCAACTGACTCTGTCGAGTGAGCCATTCACAGTTAAGCATTAAGGCCATGTGCCACACGTTCAGTCGGTAAAAATCCTACTGCCAAGTTTTCTCCTAGACGGATCATATTTCGGGCAAAAGAAGAGAAAGCGGTTGTTCATCGTTCAACAGAGCGGAACGTGTTTCTTTTCTTTTTTCCCAAAAATGAATCGTTTCAGAAATCATTGGGAATCTGCAAATCAGCTATCTCTCTCGCACTCATGACCGCTCGGTCGGTGTGACACTTGGCCTTAAGTGGTGGGTATTTCAAAATCGGCGGCTGTTTGAAACGTACATAGTGTTACAGCATATATATATATATATATATATATATATATATATGTGTGTGTGTGTGTGTGTGTGTGTGTGTGTGTGTGTGTGTGTGTGTGTGTGTGTGTGTGTGTGTGTGTGTGTGTGTGTGTGTGTGTGTATATATATATATATATATATATATATATAGATAGATAATTAATCAAGGATTGACGAGAAATACTTGACTTACGAATTGGTACCGGTATACTGTGCATCCATTTGACTTTTCAGCTTGGGCCTCCACTCTTTGCCGCGGGACCTTTAAAAAAAAACAGACTGGTAATACCGAGCAGGGTCAGCAGAGTATCATTGCAAATTACTTACAACTAATCATTCTCTAGCTTTCGAGACAATTCAGACGATTGGCCATCGGTAGTAAAGTTATTCATATTCCGTTCAATTTCGCGGCACTTCTTGGTTAGGTACTCTTCTATTTATTTCTTTTTCATTGATCATATCGTTAGTTTTATGTTGATTTCAGTGGATGGTTCATAGACGCTTAATAAAGTGGTTTTTTTTCAGTAGCAAGGTGCGCAACACCGACCCAGTTGACACTCGTGCGAAAGATAGCCATTTCGCGAATTCAAAGTTTTTCCCTTAATGGATCTTTTTTTTTGGAAATACGACGAAAACTATCCTCCTTCCAAGCCGCAGGTTTTACCAACCGGAAGTGCGACGCAGCGTCTCAAGGTGATGCGAATATTAAATGGGCGCAAGACGGCTAGCAATAGTGGCGCTGATGGCATAGAACAAGAGACAGAGAATGTGCTTCCATTATCTTGAAGAGTTTCGATATCGTTCCTTGGCTGCAAGAGTGGGGATGAAAATACAATGAATATTCGGCAGGCTGCCAACTTCTTGCGAATGAAATTTCATGGATTATGCCTCTGCATAATTCCGTAGCGAAAATCGAGTAAATTTTAAACGCAAAATATTTGCCCAAAAGAGATTTTAATCAAGTAAATATGTACCATTCTGTTCAATGACTTTCTGCCATCTCTTCACGAGCTTCATTATCCCTCTTTCATAGAAGTCCTGAGATCTTTGGGCTAAGAAGTTATCCGAGTGGTTTTTGCGGACGTACAGGGAACTGAAGGTTTTATTAATCAAACTGTTCTATAGCGCCCGGAACAAGTGATAGTCTGAAGGTGCAAGGTCAGGACTATAGTGTGTATGCACCAAAACATCCCACTCAAGCCGCAATAACTACAATTAAGATACTTTTTTAAACAATTAAGATACTTTTTTACAATTAAGATACTTGTTTAAAATTTCGGAACGAATTCTAACTTTCACTTAATATACGACACTTCATATGGTTGACGCATGTGCGAGTGGAGAAACAACTGTGAATGACATCTGTCGGAATTTCGCTACGGCATTATGCATAGACCCAATAAAAATAAATTATTATTGAGCAACTTCCAACTCACAATATTACTGAAAAAAATGTACAAGCCGAGAAATGATATTAATAGTTATCATTTTTGCAATTAAGGCCAAGTGTCACACCGACTGAGCCGCCATGAGTGCGAGAGAGATAGCTGATTTGCAGATTCCCAATGATTTCTGAAACGGTTGATTTTTGGGAAAAAAGGCAAGAAACACGTTCCGCTCTGTTGAACGACGAACAACCGCTTTCTCTTCTTTTGCCCGAAATATGTTCCGTCTAGGAGAAAACTTGGCAGTAGGATTTTTACCGACTGGACGTGTGACACATGGCCTTAAGAATAAATATATTTTATTATAAAGTTGAAATGCTGTAATACTATGTACGTTTCAAACAGCCGCCGATTTTGAAATACCCACCACTTAATGCTTAACTGTGAATGGCTCACTCGACAGAGTCAGTTGAGGTCGACATGTTTAACCTACAAAGTTTTGTTAATTCCGGAAAACAAACCGTTCGAGCTCAATATTCACATATTTATTTCGAGTACTTCTAATGGACGAAGTAGAGAAACCACTTCATTATTTATTACGATATTCCTAACACTACAATCATGGTTCGTTCAGTTTTTTAAATCGAAATCTCGGTATTATTTTTGTCGCCACAGTCCTATACCTGGTGTTTACGAGGTGTTTTACCAAATGAATAAAGGTTCAAATTGAAAATTAAAAGTTTCCGAAACTATGTTGCGAAACCGATTGATTTTTGGACAGTAATGCATCCTAAATTAATGTCTCGGTGACATTAATTAAAATAGTCTGCAAGCATTTGATTTTAGTGTCGAAACTCCTGAAGAACATGAGTCACACATCCGGTCGGTAAAAATCCTACAGACAAGTTTTCTCCTAAACGTATTACTTTTCGGGCAAACGAAGAGAAACTCATTTATCTTTCTTCTTTTTTTTTTGTTTATGTATGCTGTTCGAACCATGTGCGCCTTGGTCTTAACGCAATTCGGCGGTTAGGTAAAAAAAAAAAAGTGAAAATCATGCTCACTTCTTAGCTGTATAATGTTGGACTTCCAGCTCCTCAATGTCGTCGTCTACCTCGCTCGGGTTGGTGAGGAATGAGGAATGAGCAACATTCCTGACGAAACTTGTGCTTTCATTCGATTCTCGTTCATCTCCGATGTGGCGTCTTCTCGTGTTGCGAACGCCACTGGGCCCAGGGGACTTTGTGTTACTGCATCCACATCGATGTGAAGATTGTTCATCTCTGGAATTCTCGTCAGAAATAACTATCGGCTCGCTCAAGATCAGGGACGTGGTATCTTCGATCCTCTCCTGCGATGGAATCGTCGCCTCAGAGGACGAAATCGAAGAATCCTCGGAATCATCGTCGTCTCGCAGAGTTTCACGAAATTTCGGCAATCTTCTATGGTTTCTTTGCTCCTTATATTTCTACGGTAGTCGGGTTGCGTTCGTGGTCATCATTGACTTCCTCGTTTTCAGACTTTTTTCGCCTGCACTGTTCCGGCTTTTCTCTGCTCGCGTGGCTTTGCTCTGTCGATTTTTCGATTCTGTGCTTCCGTTTCGTTGTGTCCATGGGCTCTTCTCTGTTGTCCGACGCACGGACAGCTTCCGGATGGTTATTGGTAGCCGGTACGAGATTCAATTCCAGTGTTTCTGTCTCCCGATCTGTCGATTCCTTGTTATCCGATGTCATTCTGATCCAACTGTCATTTTGGATCCTCGTAGATGGTACGACGCATGTATCGTGCGCGAGCATTCGAGCCTCCGGTATTATACTTAGTACCGCCACCTGTCCAGGCATGTCCATGCTTGTGCAATCATCGTTGGATTCTTGATTAATGTTTGTCACGCTCTCTATATTGGACGGACGATTCGGATTTTCGCACCAATTCCTCGACAAGTCATGACGGTTCTCGTGGTCGCCGTTCTGGCGTGAATCAACGTCCTGCGTTGCACAGTCTGTAAAAGCGAAGACACGTGAATCTTGACGCAAAAGGAGGAAGCAATCTGAGCGGATATCAGCGCATACGAAGACCATACACGAGACTACACACGCTTTCTTGCACCAGATTATGTTCATACGTATTCGATAGACTTTCTTTCATTTTGTAGTTTATGATAAGAAGTGCAATGTCTGTAAAACTTCAAGGTTATCAATCGTTTCTGTATCCAGATATTTCATATCAAACTTCGCGGCTTCTGCACATATCGCCTGCATTCTCAGCATTACAACTTAATGCGACGATATATTTTCGCATGAAAATATCGAAGTGATTGGCCGGAGAGCGAACCGCCAATTACGAGTAAAAATGGCGAAAGACCGGTACGAGCGAGTATTGCTTGAAGGGTTACACCACCTTGGTGCTCGGAAAAATAAGTACAAACAAGATTGACGCGACTATTAAATATATCATTTTCTTCACAAATACATTATAGCTTTCTGAACAAATTGACAAAAACGAAAAGAAAAAAAAGAAAAAAATGGCCGTGATGTAAGGGGACGTCCAGCCCCCTGGCACTGTTGGGTCTACCCTGTGCCTGTGCTGCCAGATCGCGCGTAAAAGTTACCCCCTCTCTAGTCTCTTACGCGCCCGTCACACAATCATAGTAGCGCGTGTCCGTGAGCGAGCGACGCTCGGAGGTCTTCGGAAAGAGCCGACCGCGGTCGAAGTTTCCCGACCGCGCATTCGGCAGCTACACCAATACATGGACGCTGAGCACGTTCATGTGCGGCCAAGCCGAAACGAAGGCTTCGAGGGAAAAAGCAATTTGAGCACGACTCGCGCGTGACGTCACCCGACGGCACGCGCGGGGCTTTTAAATGATTTCAATGCTTATTTAGCTCTTAATTCTCTGCGTTATTAATGTATACAAAAATATGTATCGCGCACTCTGATCGCTTATTTTTTTTAGTTTATACGTTAATTTAAATATAATAATAATCTAAATTACAATTTATTTATCTTCTAAAAAATTGTTTACGCTTTACTCACACCCGTCCTTATGCCAAATAAATTATAATTCATAAAAGTAAGCGGAAATATATTTATATTCGTATTATTATATTAATTCTCATACTTTCATCAAGCGATAAAGCATTATCCCCAAAAACAAGCCAATCATCCATCCGGCCGCCAACCGTAAGTACCAGAAAGTGCACATATTCTACAAGCTATGAGATGGTCCCGTTGGTAGCATTCCTGGTTTCGGTCCGCAGTGGCGCCGGATCGTTCCCCGCGTTCAGTGCTTTTTTTTTTTTTTTAATTATTATTACTATTAATTCTTATTTGATTAGTTATTTTTATTAGTTATCATTATTATTTTAATTAGTTATCTTTTAGTGTCGAAAAATTTGTCGCGCACTCTGACCGCTTATTTTATTAGTTTGTACGTTAATTTAAATATAATAATTAATCTAAATTACAACTTATTTATCTTCTAAAAAATTGTTTGCGCTTTACTCACACCCGTCCCTATGCCAAATAAATTGTAATTCATAAAAGTAAGTGGAAATATATTTATATTTGTATTATTATATTAATTCTCATACTTTCATCAAGCGATAAAGCATTATCCCCAAAAACAAGTCGAATCATCCGACTACCGTGTCCCCGTTATTGTCGCCACGTAAACTAACCCACCATGCGGCGCTAGTAGTCGCCCGCATGACCCCCCACTCCAGTCGCGCAGCGTCTGCATAATTTGCATGCGACGCGTTTGGATAATTTATTATTTAGATTAGAATTTAAAAGTATATGTGTATATGGAGAGGGATGCAATATTTACACTTGTTGAAATATGATGTATTATAAAAATATTTATTGAACGAAATAAACAGATAACATTAATTTTTTTTTTAAATAATGGACTAGTCACGTTGTACAATGTTTTGCAATTTTTTTCTTGCTTTTTTTTTGTTCTGCGTGGAGACGTGCAGGATATTGCTGCATCCGCTTCTGGATCTTTTGGTACATTGAAAAAACGCGATTTTTCCTTGTTTGATTGATAACCTGACGTGCAGCCAAGGACCACGCACGCAAGCATTCTTAAATATAGGCACAAAAACCACAAAAATTGTTTTTCATTTTATCGCTACATTAAAATTGTTTATTATTTTATCGCTTTGTAACACCACACTACGATTTTTTTATTCGAGAACAACGACAGATCGAGAAAACGAAAAAAAATATCCACTTGGTCCACGCGACGAAAAAGATGACGAAATAATACGGCGAGACGCTTTGCGGAGTGGGGGTCATGCGGGCGACTACTAGCGCCGCATGGTGGGTTAGTTTACGTGGCGACAATAACGGGGACACGTTACGTTAAGAAAATTTATCCCAGTGTCAGCCCCCTGGGGGACGTCCATTAATTACGTGAGCTCCAAAAGGGAGGAGGACGGGTCGCAAAATCACGCCAAACCTCATTTGGGGGGGAGGGGGGGGGGGGTCAATGGAAATCTCACGTCAACTTTGTAATTCAGAAAATATACTATTATAAGATTTTGTAATCACTAAAAAATTACTCGGGTTAATTCCCAGCTGTAAAAAACGTCGATTAAAACGAATATTTACATGAGATTCGACATTGATTTTTTTTAACGTTAATAAATACGCAACTGTAATCTTTTTTTATAGGATCGAGACGAATCCAATATGAAAAACGATTTATTTAAAAAATGTTTTATATTTGATTATCGAAATAACGTTCAGAGTGTTCGGATTCGTTTCCAGTGAGGCTTTAAAAAATTCACCTCCCTTGATATCGAAAACAGCGTTTCAGAACTACTTCTGCTCCAGTGGACTATGAAAGTAACCGAATCCAATATTTCGCGCGATGTTTACTGATTGTAAAGATTATACAATAGGAACACTTGCACGTGGACTCGGATTAATTCCCAGCTGTAAACCATCGATTCAATCAGAGATTAACACGAGATTCGACATTGATTTTTTTAAACGTTGATAAATACGCATAAAATAAATGTTGTTTATAGATCGAGACGAATCCAATATGAAAAACGATTTATTCAAATCATGTTTTATGTTTGATTATCGAAATAACGTTCAGAGTGTTCGGATTCGTTTCCTGTGAATGATCTTTAAAAATTCACCTGCCTCGATACGAAAATAGCGTTTCAGAGGTGCTACTGCTGCAGTGGACTATGAAAATAAACGAATCCAATGTTTAGCGCGATGTTTTCTGATTGTAGAGATTATTTCACAATAGCAACACTTTCACTCGGACTCAGATTAATTCTCAGCTGTAAAAAACGTCGATTAAAACAGAGATTTACATGAGATTCGACATTGATTTTTTTTTAACGTTGATAAATACGCATACTGTAATCATTTTTTATAGGATCCTGACGAATCCAATATGAAAAAGGATTTATTTAAAAAATGTTTCATATTTCATTATCGAAATAACGTTCAGAGTGTTCGGATTCGTTTCCTGTGAGTGGCTTTGAAAAATTCACCTCCCTTGATATCGCAAACAGCGTTTTAGAACTACTTCTGCTGCAGTAGACTATGAAAGTAAACGAATCCAATGTTTCGCGGAATGTTTACTGATTGTAGAGATTATTATACAATAATATAATAATGAAGAGATTATTCCACAACAGGACCACTTGCACTCGCACTTGGATTAATTCCGAGCTGTAAAAAACATTGATACAAACCGAGATTGACTTGAGATACGAAACGTGTTTCTTAAACTCTTTGATGCATGCTCATACAATAAATGTCTTTAATACGTCAATATAATAAGAAAATGTTCCGTGTCTGTTTCTAATTTATTCTTTCTCCACTTTTCAGTGCGTTATTATTGTTGTTCCGAATATTATTACTCATCGAATTAATATTTTATATTTATTTTGAAATTATGTCTGTATGTTCTTTTTTCCAATTTCGCATTCATAATTGTCGTCCTTTCAACATTTTCGTTGCCTGCCTTCACGCTGCAGTTGCGACGTCTCAGCGCTGTCATTTTTTCCCGAGGTTATATCGCCTCACGGGTTAGAAATGACTCTTGACACACCAGTCTGAAATGCGTTGGAAAATCGACCGATCGCAGTAACTTCACAGAGCAGTATGAGCATGTCCAGGCATTAAATGCAGGCACTGTACGTGCATTTTTTTCATATCGAGGCAAGCAGAATGAATCCTTTCAAACTTTTTTATGTTGCCCCTTCATGTTTTTTTTATTGTTGCAAGTGTTTCGGTTGTCAACGGTACTGTGTCCAAAACGCAGAAAAAACAACAGTTATCAGCGACTCAGCGACACACGTTTTCAACCGCTCACTCCGTTGCTCGCCGAATTGAGGTTATGTATGTCCGGGTTTCGGAACCGCAGCGACAACTAGTGGCGGCGCTAGGACCGAAATTAGCCACGCTAAAAGACGCACCTGATCGCGGCATCATCGAGCCAGCATTAGAGTTTCTAGACCTGTATTGAAGACCGTGACCTCAACCGTAGTCGGCTCTTGCATAGGAAGAGGTGGAGCTGGGTGGAGCCAAGCATGCCTGCAAATGTGTGGATGCACATCGATACAGGTAGCGCTTTAGGTGGTTGGAATAATAACTACGAAATCACCCCAAGAAATCGTACCAACGCGCCCGTAAGGCTTCCATGTAATATATTTTCTTTGGTTTTAGCCTAGGCTGGCTGCACACTGCACACGATTTGCGACGAGCGATATCCAATGGGAGCTCTGGTATACCAGAAAACCCCTAGGAGAGGGGAGCGATATCCTCATTGGATATCGCTCATCGCTCGTCGCAAATCGCGTGCAGGGTGCAACCAGGCTGGTTCCACAATAAGTCGGTTGTCGGCGTCGGATGTCGGGCGCATGTCCTTCTGCGATAACGGTTGGTGTAAAGTTGGCGTAAACATCGCAGAAGCGCATGCGCGCGACATCCGACGCCGCAACCGACTTATTGTAGAACCAGCCTTATAGATATACGGGATCCAATGTTCCGCGTTGAGGTTAGGTTCGTTTGTTTTCGATCGGTGAACACGGAGACTAGATACCAGGAGGTCCAGCGAGGGCTCTCAACTCGTCCCCAAAAATGGCTCGAACTGATGGCGCTGGGGTGCTCCGGCACCTATATGTATATAGATATACGCTAAACATGGGTGCGATCTAAACAGATCACAGCTGATGTATCTAACCCTCATTCGTGTTAAGTGTCAAAGTATAATAAAATTTACGACGAAGTGCTACGGTGATTGATACGCATAAAGAACAGATGCAGCATAGCTTTTTTAAAATAAAAATATAGTTCTTTGTTCTCGTGCGTAATTTTTCGTAGTTCAAAACGTATATATGACCAAACATGAGTCTGCAGAGGAACCACGGAACATTCGGACACGGTTGGTGGGCGCAAAACAGCCCCGGTCCCAGCCGATCACAACTCAAGGAAGCCAAGAGGACAGGACACCGTCAAGAACAGGAACACGAGATCACGTAGTAGAAGCAAACAGCCCCAAAAAACCAAATCTGTTGTTGACAACATTGTGGAATCGAAGGTAAAGACAAAATGTCCTTCATAATCATTCACAGTTGTTGCATATCATAGTGTAGAATAAACTGAAAAACTTAAAGTGAATCGGATAAAATTCCTTTATCTCCTTCTACGTCCATTTTTAAGGGTATGCGTCACACATCCGGTCGATAAAAATCCCACTGCCAAGAAGGACGGTACAATCCAACGTGGCTCCGCTATCACCCCAGCGCTAGACGCCAACCAAAGTGCGAAAAGGGGGAATCGACATGGTGCTGCTTTGACAATTGCAACAAAGTTACCTGAAGACGTTCAGCCCTCCGAGAACACAGCGGTGGAAGCTACCCTGCGGATTGTCTTTGACGATAGGGTATTGTCTTTGTGATACGCACGACCAACCAAACTTGAATGGCCTTAAAAAGCACAGGAGCAAATACATAATTTTGGGAAGCGCGCCTTCTTTTAGCTAACGCTTCCAGACCACAAAATTTAGGGTATTATTCTTTGCTACCTAAATCCTTGCATTATTGAACCGGAAGAATAATTTTCTGTGTTTCAGATCAGAACGCACCAGTGTACAAAGATCCTTTGCAGTGTATGAGCAGCCGACCTGTGAGTCCCAGACCCGCAGCCCCAAAATTACGATGGAAACCAGATATCAACAAGGAATATACCGAACCACAAGAGTGAATCCTGAAAACGTGCAAGGGCATGAAAACAAATATTGGTGATTTTGATAAAAAAAATATGAGGCTTTCGAAATCCAGTAATAGTTATTTAATGAAATTAAGTTTAATATGCAGCAGCAACAAGAATAAAATACTTACAATAGTTTTAAATGATCGAATATGGTATATTATTTGTAATATCTACAATAAAAAAGAATTTATTCCTATCCGTACTCTCAGTGAACAAGGAAGTTACTTTTGTCACAAATTATACAATTAGTTAGTCTACAGGCGATAAAGTTTTCTGCCGGAATATTAAATATGCTTAAACAAAAGACTCACCTTTTCTCGCTTTTGAGTTTTTTTTTCAAGCCGTCATGAGGAAATTAATCGGCGGAAATTTCGACGTTTGATGTCACGATCGGTCTGTCGTGAGGTTAGAAACTCATCCGATCACTTTCACCTCGTTGACCAATATATTACTATATATGTAGGTGCCGCTGCACCTCAGCGCCATCACTTTGAGCCATTTTTGGGGACGCTTTTTTCAGTGCCTTTGCGTTGGCGCTGGACCTCCTGGTATCTAGGCTTTATGTCGGTGAACAAGGAGGTTAGAGTAGAAGGAGTCCGAACTCTTATGGAGAGACTTGAAAGAAGTGGCTACAAAAACATGCACAAACAGGGATGGCGCCAATATCGCTACGATCTCGAGAAGTGAGCTGCGTGTGACAGAGACGGAACAAATGAATTATGAGAAGAAGCTGTCTGTGACACGGTCTTACATACAGGTCTGGAAACTCCGTCGGATGGGGGGGACCGCTTACTGACGAAAATTTTTTAATGCACTGGCCGCTAGGAGCGCTGCTATCTTAAAAGAGTTGGCGGCGAAATGCGTTACGGGGGCAGACGGAGGTATTGAAAAAAGACAGAGCTAATCGCCGCAATACTCTGCATCTGCCTGTCTCCGTAACACCTCATTTCAATTATTGGTTCTGCAGTATATATATATATTGGTGGTATATCTACCAATATAGCTAATTATAATGAATAAAATTAAGCGGTGAACCAACCCAACAAGCCGCCAAATCTAATTAAACTCCAAGCGTGGCTATAACTTAAATATTAGAAAACCGTCTTATTCATGCAATGATAATCGTGGTCGCACGGATAGGGTGCTGAGCTACCGTTTTGTAGGAGCCGAGTTCGATCCCCGAAGAGTGGGCTTTTTTTGCATTTGCATAGGTTTCTGGTTATGTATTAATTATTTATACACATTGTATCGTTTTTGTATGTCATTATTTTCTTTCTCTCAAATAAAAATTCGAATTAATTTTTAAATAAATGTTTTTATTTTTTTATCGGTTTTTTGGTCGTTGGTAAAGGTTTTGAACTATGGGTAAATAACAAAATGATGAAATCATTTATACGACGTCGCATTTTATTTTTACAATCTTTAGAAAAATTAGGAATTCGTCAATTTTGACAATTTATTTTATACAACGAAGTCTCTTTTCAGCTTCCGATTTTCTTGATAAGCGTTTTGTCTCATTCTTAGTCTTATGTAATATACAATAGCATAAGACAGTATTTCAGACGCGTGTTCTTTACAAGGGAAAAAAAAGGTGTATGTGTTCAACACTTCATCAAGAGTCTGATCGAAAGCATCGATACGGGAACAGTTCTTCGCCAATGAAACTTCAACGTGACGAATGAGATTGAAAAAATGGAGATTAGCATGGATCAAGCCACCCCGTGATTTCATTTGTACTAATTGAGAGACCGAGGATGAACAGCTGGTTTTCATCTGCACGGCTTCTTCACAACTGATACATGACTTGTACTTCTTGAGCACCTGTTTGCATAGGTATCCTAAAAAAGTGTAAACATGCAAGGAATGTTAAATATGGGTAATTAAACGTGAACCCTTTATTCCAGAGTAGAAAGCGCGGCATAACTTCGTTAAAATGCTTTTAAAGATGAACTACGAAGAAACCAGAATATCACTGCAGCTGTATACTCACAAGTATTGTATCGAACTTTCACCGTAAGTGTGAGAAAAGTAAATGAGCAACAGAAAGCAATGATATGGGGATTAGAGGCCTACGAAACAAGGATTTTGTTAGTAAATTCTGCTTATAGTAATGATTGGAAATAAAACCTGTTACGTAATAGATTATGCAATCTAAAACAGATGAGAGGGCATAATCGTGTTGGGCTATTGGTTCCATTACGTCATCCGCTTCCCAATCCTCGTCCTGCAAAAGGCTATCTAGCTTTTGACGGATTTTTTCGACGTATTCGACCATCTTTCCCTGTTTCTTATCACCGTATACAGCTTTTAACTCGCTTATGGTTATTAATGTTGGGGACTTTGAGCTAGGGGCCAAGGTACAGTTCCCGTATTTTGGCGGTTTGATTGTGCTATATATGGATAGAATTTTGTACAGTTGTAGAAACGTCGGACAGTTTGGATGGTCATTGGACCCAGCACACTGTCGTATAGTGCCAAAAAATTTTTAAATAGAAAAGCAATATAAAAGAGATTAATATACATTAAATATTTTCGCTACTCAAATGACCAGATTTTAGAACTAGTATGAATTGCCTCCAAGTTATCCTGGTTGATTTTTCCGGTCAACAGGTACTCAAAATCGAATTTTTCAATGAGATATCGGCACATATAAATCGTAGATGTAAGCGTGATTCGTAATCCTCGCGATGTTTGTGAGGTGAGAAATTCCCCGGCCGTGATTTCCCCTTTCACAAGAGCCGATTCCCAATCATTGAGCCACTGCAAAGAATCTTCTAGGACCTGTAAAAATTAAATAATAGTGTAGAAAATATAGTATAGAAATGGTTAGAATTAAGTGAGATACTGAATGGAGGGGACGTAAAAAAACGATGGGGGAGCAAGTGTGAGAGACGGGATATAGAAAGGTTCAACGAGACAGCGGGGCAAAAAGGATACAAAGGCAAAAATGCGGAAGAAGGAAGTGGAACGAAGGAGAGAAAAGATGGTAAGGAAATGTTAGTCCAAGGAGTAATATGGCGGGGAAACGAAAGGAGAGAAGTGGAAGACGATTGAGAGAGAGAAGGAAGAGGAAGAAGAGAGTCAAGAGAAAAAAAAAGAGAAGGGGTAGCAAGAGGGCGCAGCGAGGGATGGAGGAGAATAACGAGAGGGAGAATAGAGGATGAAGATGGAAAAAAGGCCAGAAGGATGAAGAACGCGAATACGAAGGGTAAAGGCGCCGGACGGAGAAAGAAGAGAGAATAGCGGAAGCAGGAGGGGAGAGGAGGGAGAGAGGAGAGAAAAAAGAAAATGTAATTATGTAAAGATACTCAAAGTGTAAATAAAGTATTAATAATAATCAGATCTGGTAGTAGGTAAGTAATAAACACGAGCATTTGCTGGATGATTTTTATCGATATTGAATAAGGCTTCGAAGTACTTCCACCCGACGTAATCGACCGACGAGTTTAACTAGAAAATAAGAACAATAATTATTTTTTTATATTTCTTAATTGTGTCGAAATTGCTCAGTCAACTCTGTGGCCTGTTGTCCATCATCCCCCAAATCCGTTAATCCTGTGTAGGTTAAATTCTTGGAGCAAACTCCTACAGACTTGCGGAGATTTATTTCGTCCAGTAACAATACTCCATGACACTAAAGTGCAATTTTCGAGGCAAAATGTTGCTTGAGCAGTTTGGCGAAGTTTTCATCAAGGCCACACTTCGTGTTGATCAACGAAAAGTAACTCCGTATAGTCCTCGTGCACGGAAGGGGCAGAATGTTGTTTCGACGCAAAAATTCGTAATATGTTGGCGATCGGATGTTCATGAGCATGCACAGCATGAGCCAGTTTTCTGTATAACGATGACCTTTTGCGTCTTTTTTGCCTGCCATTGCGACGATCTCTTTCAAAGCCAATTTTTGCGACTCCGTCATTTTCAATTTAGCGCATTTTTCATCTAAAGAAGCCTGTTCTATGCTGGCTATTCGAGCTTTTTGTTCTTTCATGCATGTCTCCATCATTTTGAGTCGATTCTGAGCTCGAATTTTCTGACGTTTTTCACGGTTCGCTTTTAATTGCATCGCCAATATCTTCCGTTGATCGACGGCGTTCAAAGCTCCTTTAATTCTCTTGATGCTGGGAGGATTGTCCAATCGCTTTATTCGTTGTTGTATGCTCTTTCTCGATGTCATACAGGAGTCGCATCTTTTTTTGATGGAGATCACAGGGCAGTCTTTACTTCGCCATTTCAAACTGCTATCCGAATATCCCCCATAAGCTAGTATGAGTTGCTTATCGAGATCACCTAGCCCGTTACAGATATTCATGTTCTTGAATTTTCCCAGTATATCTGGAAGCGCTTCTTTTTTCCACAAGATTTTGTCGAGTCTGTCTGAATTGACAGGGATCCCATATGCGAAATACTGCAGCGCTCCGTCTATACCCAGTGTCACATGCTTTTGCGTCACTGGATAATGTCGAGTTTTATCACTGGGGATTATTGTCGTGTATGAGAATACCGTGCGGTATTCACCTTCAACAAGTACTTGGCGACAGCTCCATGGGTCCTGAACCAACCTGGATATCTCGTTGCTCGCGTCTATATCTGTTTCTAAAAATTCAAATTTTACAAAGTTAGGCAGATGTAGGAGAATTGTCAAGTTTCTGTGTTCAGGGGGGGGGGGGGGGGGGGGAGTAAGGTTAATTCGCAATAGAAAAGCATCTTTACGATAATTTTGTTTAACGACACAATTATCGCAAATATACTTTTTTGTAGCGAATTAACCTTACGCCTTACTTAAGGGGAAGGGGGGAGGAGGTCAAGGTTAATTCGCTATAATAATACGGTGCAAATTGAAATTTGCAAATTGCTTCCTCGAGGAACTATATTTTTAATTTTGGCTTCCTCATAGGGGAAGCTTTGAGCATCGTGCTAAAAATCTCGAGGAAGTAATTTCCAAATTTCAATTTGCAGCGTTTTTTTTAGCCATAATTTAGCCATACATCTTAAAATTTGCGGAAGTTAGAACAACCACAGACTTTTTTGAAAATTTCAAAGTGCCGTAAAATTCGTATATTTTACAAAATTTTCAGAGATGAAGTGATTGTACAGATTAATACACAATATCTAACAAAATTGACAAAAATTGAAGTTATTCGATGATTAAAAAAAAAAATTGAATTTTCGGGAAATTCGAAAAATGATAAAATTTGAACCGTTCGACTGATATTTCCCAAATTCTATACCAACCTTCCTATTATGATACTCTATTTATAAAAAAAAATTAGTCATGAATCTTAAAATTTGCGGCAGTTAGAGCAATCACAGGGTTCTTTTGTAAATTTCAAAATGACGTAAAATTTGTAAATATTGAAGAATTTTTACAAAATTTACAGAAAACGAAGAGGTTGTATAGATTAACATCTGTGCAAAACGGAAATTCTGTAGCTCCCACCGTTCTCCAGTTATAGACGTTTCAATTTTACAGTGCCACAACATACATACACACACACATGCATACATACACACACACATACACGCTCATACCCATCCAGACATTTTTTCTAAACATGATTTTTCGATGTTTTACGACATTTGAAGGAAAAAGTGGAGATAAAATCCCAAACAAAAATTATATTCGATGAGACTTTTCGTACTTCGTGACTCAATAAAAATCTGAAAAAATTCTGCAATATTTGGCATGTTGTAAACAACAATTATCAAGAATAATATTGCCCAAAAGTTATTAACTAATTGTTTAAACAAATAATTTTGCAATAACTTTCCGGTGACCTCTGTTCTTGTTTGTGCGAATCGAAAGTGTGCATTTTTCTGAACGTTCATGAATTTTTTGAGAATTTTTTCATCGTTTTGAAATTTTAAAAAAATATGAAATGTAAACAAAAAAATGTAAATTTTATATATGTTTTTGTAGACAGTTCAATCATCAGTTTTGAAAAGTTTCAGAGATATTAAACAAAAAATGACATAAAAACAGCTATTCCAAAAATTTTAAAACGGAAATTTCAAAACGATGAGAAAATTCTTAAAAAATTCATGAACGTGCAGAAATATGCACACTTTCAATTCGTACAAGAAAAAACAGCGGTCACCGGAAAGTTATTGCAAAATTATTTGTTTAAACAATTTGTTAATAACTTTTGGGCAATAGTATTATTGATTATCTTTGTTTATGTCATGCCAAATGTTGTAGAATTTTTTCAGATTTTTATTCCTCTATGAGGAAGCAAAAAAGCATATTTTCGATAATTTTTGTTGACGACACAGTTTATATACATTTATTTATATAATTAGTATAAAATAAAAGGACATTTGAAGAATATTCTGTGAAATTTTCATTAATAATTATGCAGAAATGAGCCAGTGACAGTAAATCTTCTCAGACACCACAAAAAAGATCACATTGCGGTGAACTGCATACCTCATCACTGGATCATCCAAAAAAAAACCAAGAAGATTCTATTAGTTAATAAGTTTCTTGAGGTAACGCTGTCGAGTTTTTTTTTGGATTTTTCAATTTTTGGTCACACCTAGAAGTCGAAATTCCGATTTTTCATTTAAAAAATCGGAAACTTTATTATGGTAAAATGAATTAAAATGATAAAAATTTAAAAAAAAACTCGACAGTGTTACCTCAAGAAACTTATCAAATAATAGAATCTTTCTGGTTTTTTCTATCTCAGATCCAGTGATGAGTTATGCGGTTCACCGCAATTTTTTTGAGGCGTCTGCGATTATTTGTTGTCAATGACTCATTTCTGCATAATTGTTCATGAAAATTTTACAGAATATTCTTCAAATATCCTTTTATTTTATACTTCTTACATAAATAAATATATATTAACTGTGTCGTCA
Organism: Ophion ventricosus; assembly: GCA_963932345.1. Taxonomy (NCBI): domain Eukaryota; kingdom Metazoa; phylum Arthropoda; class Insecta; order Hymenoptera; family Ichneumonidae; genus Ophion; species Ophion ventricosus. The sequence continues at coordinate 10,321,257 of OZ010711.1, forward strand.
AAAAAAATTATCGCAAATATGCTTTTTTTAGAGCAAATTAGCCTTAACCCCCCCCCCCCCCTCTTTAAACAATATTTGTAGGCTTGATATTTTCGATATGAGTTCTTTTCGAGCATCTTCCAATAAAGTATATATCCTCACCTTTACTGCTAACGAGTGACGATACTGTGCCAGCGGGCTCGCAGATTGGCAAGGGCTCATCATAGTCTGACGATGGCCCAGCGGTTGCAGGCAATTCCACTTTTGCTTCTGAAAATTCGAATTATATAAAGTAAAATAAATATTAAAAAATCGTCCAGTTTCGAGTAACATCTTTAAATAAAATATTTATCCTCACCTTTACTGCTTACGAGTGACGATACTGTGCCAGTGGGCTCGCAGATTGGCAAGGGCTCATCATAGTCTGACGATGGTCCAGCGGTTGCAGGCAATTCCACTTTTGCTTCTGAAAATTGGAATTATATAAAGTAAAATAAATATTAAAAAATCGTCCAGTTTCGAGTAACATCTTTAAATAAAATATTTATCCTCACCTTTACTGCTTACGAGTGACGATACTGTGCCAGCGGGCTCGCAGAATGGCAACGGCTCATCATAGTCTGACGACAGCTCAGCGGTTGAAGGCAATTTCATGTTCGCTTCTGAAAATTCCAATTAAATAAAGTATAATAAATGTAAAATAATCGTGAAGTCCCAACACGAAACTACAGACAGCAATAAATGATAACAACAGTAGACATACCTTCCATGTCAGACGTTGTGGCGGGAAGCAAATTGACAATATCGTTGACAATGTTTGGCGAGAGATTTTCCAAATCCGCTGATTCAATACCCATTTTCCCGGTTGATTCGTTAAATTTGGTGGGCACAGCGGTATCACTCAGTCGTGGCCGCTTATATTGAACCTTCAAAGACAAAATACAAGGGGATATTATGATATCTGTGGCCCCTAATTCTAACCACGCAGCCTTGATATTTGATCCAAAATAAGACTTTTCAAGAGTGGTAAAAATCGAAATTCGACCCTTAAGAGGGTGAAACAGGGGTTTTAAATTGTATGAGACAACATATTTTTTTTGTCAGATTTGCTTAAAACTTGGCGTAAAAACTCTCCAATATAAATAATTGAACACGTATTTCAGCATTTCCTAGAATTCGATCCTTAAAAGCGTTAAACGCGGGTGTTAACGTTTGTATGACACAACATATGTTTTTGTCAGATTTACTTGAAACTTCGCATAATACACCAAAATACAGATAATTCAACATGTAGTTAAGGAATTACCAAAATGTAACCTTTAAGGCGGTTAAACGGGAGTGGTAACGTTTGTATGGGAAAACGTATTTTTTGACGACGCGACGCATCCACACCAGTATCTCACGCACCCCACGATTCCACACGCACATCCGAGGTGCCTCGCGCCCACACCAGTATTCCACGCACCTCACGTTTTCACACGCACACGCGAGGTGCTTCGCGCCCACACCATTATGCTGCCCATCTGGGATAAAAATCTGAAAATCCTTGGGAGTTGATCGATAAGCGCGGCATACCAGGAATATCTCGAAAATTGATCTAGATATTGATTTAAAACCAGCAGAATCTTTTTCCTTGTAAAAAAACGCTATCGAAATTCACTTTCATATTTCGGCGCCACGGAAGTCGCTCCTTAAAGGTTATATTTTGGAAATTCCTGAAAGACATGTTTAATTATTTGTATTGGACTGTATTTAGACCAAGTTTCAAGCAAATCTGACCAAAAAATATGTTGTCTCGTATAAACTTTACAACCCTCGTTTCACCCCCTTAGGGGTCGAATATTGATTTTTACCACTCTTGAAAAAAGTCTTATTTTGGGTCAAATATGAAGACTGCGTGGTCAGAATTAGGGGCCACAGATATCGTAATACTGCCAAATACAAAATTTGAAAAAAATGTATCCATTATTATATACATTGTTTTTAATATACTTACTCGTATGATTATTTGACCATTCTCATCCTCTTTTTTCCATTCATGAGAAATGTCTTCAGCCTTGAAATGTTTGTCACAAATGACATCCAACGAACTTAATTTTATAATACCCGGGATCGCGTTTTCCCACTGTTTCCACCGCACTGTATCTTTTGGCACGCGAAATAACGAGTGCTTCGATAATACAATTCTGCTTCCAGTTTTGCACCCCGGCACAACACAGATTCTCGGCATTTTTTCACTTTCGATAAGTCAATAGCACAGGAAATCCACTAATGAGTCGCTTTTGTTTACAAAATTATTTTTGGTGGTTATGTTCAACTGGGGGTAAGATTTGAGCGCCGCGTAGTGTCAATTCTCAACGAATATTTTCGTTCGTAAGCGGCCTACCCCCACCATGCGAATTCTGGCAGAGTTTCCAGACCTGTATGTAAGACCGTGGTCGAGACCGAGGTAAGTAACGATCGCCATGGTCCCGTGTATGGGTGTGTATTCTCGCTACGCCGACCGCGTGCAGAAACAAAATAACGTTTTCGCACGCTATTCGGTCGTAACGAACGCACCTTATATTTATATATATGTATGTGTGTGTATCGAGCAATGCACGCACACTAGGCTTAGTGCCTATGCTACGCCTCATGGTATGCCCTCGCTCTGCAGAAGAGCGGTGAAACTTTGTTACATTGCATAAGCAAATGAGGTCGAACCGATATCTTTTTTCGACGACAGCCATCGATGGAAATTTTATGATGGGTGAACATTCTAGCAAACGGGGTTTGGTAAAGACTCGTCTTGCCGCAGGGGGGCGACATTTTCCCATCATTTTGTAATTCAATAAGCTCGAGCACGATTTATACTCTCGATGCAACTTATCGTTCATGGAGACTAGAGTAAAGGAGCCTGAACGCAATGCTGGCGAAATGGTTGTGAAAGTGATGAACCAGAGATTAGTAGGGAGATGTACAACGCTCCCGTTTTCGGCGTGCCTCGGGAATGGCGCTAAATCGCGGCGGCGAGTTCGGGAATATAATTTTGTGATCATCGCCTCTGTCGAGGTTGCAGATTCCCTTGTAGCCGCGCGAGTCGTGATCACCGCTCAGGTCGGTATCGCAGTCAGCGTGAACACGAATGGGTAGCTCGATGGGGAAAAAGTCTCCGCCCCTCGCAAATCGTGCTTACTCGACTGGCGAAGGGAGCGAGGTTTTCCGTCCGATCGAGCTCGATATATTTGTGTGGCCGTACTGCGGATTAGAATATGCATTATGAAATTCAAAGTGAAAAACATGTATAGAGATCATTGTTTTCTCTCGGTTGCCTGTTTATGCCGAGAATGCGGGTTAAAAAAATTAACGACGAAACGCGTTGAAAAATAAAACGCCGAAACGACCGTGGAAGGTTCAAAGAGAAATCTTGAGCCTTTGCCGCGGACGTTTCGGCGGTTTTTTTTCAACACTAAACATTATAGATAAGCATGTATCATAAATGTTTCTCTATCCTCAATGAGCGTCGTTGTTGAGTCGGCAGCGTGACGGATTAACGATGCTTGCGGTCGGGATTCGATCCCCGGTGAATCGATTTTTTTTTCTTCATATTATATTCAAAAAATTTCGAACTTCCTCTCGCTTTAGCTACTCTCGCCTGTCTAGGCATTATTTATGATATTTAATGCATATATGTTTAATATAAAAAAAAGACAGTGGCTATCCGGGGATCGAACCCGCGTCGTCCGTACTCAGAGCCCGCACGCTGATATCTCAGCCGCGAGACTCTTGTGACTGCAAAGCTGCCTTACGTATACACACTCATCCAATGTGAAATGTGTTGAAAAAAATGCCGAAACGATCGAAAAAGGGAAACTTTGAGAAAGAGAACTTTCAGTCTTTCTCGATCGTTTCGGCATTTTTTCAACACATTTCACATTGGATAAGTGTGTATACCTAAGCAGCTTTGCAATCACAAGAGCCTCGCGGTTGAGATATCAGCGAGCGGGCTCTGAGTACAGACGACGCGGGTTCGATCCCCGGTAGCCAGTCTTTTTTTTTATTTAACATGTATGAATTAAATATAAATAATGCCTGGACAGGCGAGAGTAGGTAAAGTGAGAGGAAGTTCGACATTTATTGAATATAAAATGAAGAAAAAAAATAGATAAAAAAATCGATTCACTGGGGATCGAACCCGGACCGCAAGCATTGTTAATCCGTCACGCTGCCAACTCAGCCACAACGCTCATTGAGGATAGAGAAACATTTATGGTACACGATTATCTATAATGTTTATTGTTGAAAAAAACCGCCGAAACGACCGCGGCAAAGGCTCAAGATTTCTCTTTGAACCTTCCACGGTCGTTTCGGCGTTTTATTTTTCAACGCGTTTCGTTGTTAATTTTTTTAACCCGCATTCTCGGTATAAACATCCAACCGAAAGAAAACAATGATCTCGATACATGTTTTTCAATTTGAAATTCATTTAATGCATATTCTAATCCGCAGTACGGCCACACAAATATATATCGAGCTCGATTGGACGGAAAATCTCGCTCCGTTCGCCTGTTGAGTAAGCACAATTTGCGAGGGGCGGAGACTTTTCCCCCACCGAGCTACCCATTCGTGTTCACGCTGCTGCAGGGGGCTGACACTGGGATAAATTTTCTTAACGTAACGTGTCCCCGTTATTGTCGCCACGTAAACTAACCCACCATGCGGCGCTAGTAGTCGCCCGCATGACCCCCACTCCGCAAAGCGCCTCGCCCTATTATTTCGTCATCTTTTTCGTCGCGTGGACCAAGTGGATATTTTTTTTCGTTTTCTCGATCTGTCGTTGTTCTCGAATAAAAAAATCGTAGTGTGGTGTTACAAAGCGATAAAATAATAAACAATTTTAATGTAGCGATAAAATGAAAAACAATTTTTGTGGTTTTTGTGCCTATATTTAAGAATGCTTGCGTGCGTGGTCCTTGGCTGCACGTCAGGTTATCAATCAAACAAGGAAAAATCGCGTTTTTTCAATGTACCAAAAGATGCAGAAGCGGATGCAGCAATATCCTGCACGTCTCCACGCAGAACAAAAAAAAAGCAATCTCGACAAGAAAAAAATTGCAAAACATTGTACAACGTGACTAGTCCATTATTTAAAAAAAAAATTAATGTTATCTGTTTATTTCGTTCAATAAATATTTTTATAATACATCATATTTCAACAAGTGTAAATATTGCATCCCTCTCCATATACACATATACTTTTAAATTCTAATCTAAATAATAAATTATCCAAACGCGTCGCATGCAAATTATGCAGACGCTGCGCGACTGGAGTGGGGGGTCATGCGGGCGACTACTAGCGCCGCATGGTGGGTTGGTTTACGTGGCGACAATAACGGGGACACGGTAGACCCAGCAGTGCCAGGGGGCTGCGCTGCTGCGATACCGACTTGAGCGGTGATCACGACTCGCGCGGCTACTAGGGAATCTGCAAACTCGACAGAGGCGATGATCACAAAATTATGTTCCCGAACTCGCCGCCGCGATTTAGCGCCATTCCCGAGGCACGCCGAAAATGGGAGCGTTGTACATCTCCCTACTAATCTCTGATACTACTTACAAGGTTTTGTTTCAGACTTGGGCACAGTGCAACGGACACTTTTGCAAAACTTCAGCAGGCCTACTGAGACAGTGTTTTGTCAAGGGCCCAGGTTTTTCAGTGGTTTAAAGCATTTTCAAAAAAAAGAGAGTCGATTGAAGATGAGCGACGGAGCGGAAGGCCTTCATATTCAAGAATCGATGAAAATGTTTACTGAATCCGGGATCTTGTGCGTTCAGATCGTCGGTTGCCAGTCAGAATGATCGGGGAAGAGCTGAATTTGACTCACACCACTGTTCATCAGATTTTTTACCAATGAATTGGGAATGAGAAAAATTGCTGTCACACAGCAATTTCAATAAACGCGTTTTTGACCAGTAAAAACATTCCTGTGGCTCCTCAACCTACTTATTTGCTTGACTTGAGTCATTGTGACTTTTCCCTCTTCCCAAGATTCAAAAATCACCTCAAGGGACGTCATTTTGGGACACTCGAAAACATTGAAATTGCTGTAACCGACCAACTGAAGGCTATTCCAGTATCAGAGTTCCAGTACTGCTATAACAATTGGAAGGACCGTCTCTAGCGCTGTATGGCTTCACAAGGAAATTATTTTGAAGGAGACAATATTGAATTGTAATTCTATTCGAATAGAATTGTTTTTTAAATCAGGCTCATTACTTAATTTACACACCTCGTAATTAAGGTATTCCTTCCGCGTAGGGTCGTATTTTGTAGATGCATAGGCCAGGGCTCTTTTGAATGATTAGTAGATTACAGTGACGCTTAATAGAAATAAGTTACAAATAATTATTATACCCAACGATGAACTGGAATGAAAAAATTCGCATAAATTTAGTAAATTTAGACATTTTTACATGTTCTCTGAGAAGTCGCAGTTACAGTTACATTTCTCGAAGTTTTATCATTAATATTTTCTTTAGTTAACTTAAATGTCGCCAACATGTAATTTCCATATACTGCTGCATAAGTTACACGATTTTTAAAGTTGTGATTTTGTGTTAAAAATTCAGTAACTTGCCTTAAAATTTTACCAGTACAGTAGAGCGGCGATTATCCGAACGTCAGTTGTTCGATCGGCGATTTGGTTTATCCGAAACGTCAATTAGCCGAATGGCGATTTGGGTTATGCAAAATATGAATTATCTAAACAATAATTTTGTTCATACGAATGCTCAGTTATTCGAACGATTACGCCCTATATATTACGATAATGGAGTGATACGAAACGCAAACTGGAGGTTGTTCAATTGCAACTTCTTCTAAAACGATTGCGAGATTTGGCAGCAAAGAAATGAGCTTCCGTTGTGAAGCAGAGGAAGAACGTCAACTTCTTCAAAAATAAATAGACAAGAACTCAAAGATGTACGAATGTTCATTATTTTTAAATACATATTTAACTTCGTTCTATATCATTAAATGATACAATGATTAATTGCAATTCACCAAAAATATACTTGTATTATCAAATATTAATGTTAATTGTATTTTTAAATATATATTTTTTATCATATTGAAAAAATGAACTTTTTTTTCGCCCACGGAATATTGCTGTTCGGTTATCCGAATTTTCGATTATCCGAAAGGCGCCCGTTCCCAATTGATTCGGATAATCGACGCTCTACTGTATACTGGGATGTATGTTTACTCAATTGCAGACGAAAATCAGTTGTTAAATATTCGGGTTCGTGAAAGGAATACCTTAAAAGAAAACTCTTGGTTTTTGTAATGCAGAAAAAATCAACTGCCCTCGATGCTGTTTCTTTTAACGAGAAATTATCAAGAAATGTGTCCTCCAGTAGAATTGTTATCAATTCGTTAATCCTTGTCAAAGAATATATCTGTATTCAGTAAATTGGTCCCGACCAACGTAGATTTTTCGAAGTGTCTTTGATCTAGATAAAACGACAAGAAAACAGTGAAAAAATAATTAAATCATTTAAAGAGAATGCTTTAAAAAACAGGGAAAAGACAAATAGACAAAACGACTTAGTGAAAAAAAACCGTAAAGGTAACGACGACCTTGTTTCCGGTCTACATGTAACAATATGGCGGCGAAATTCAAAATAGTTTGCAATACCAGCAATTTTAATGACACGGTATTACATTTTCTTCGTCTTTGCAGCTGTCACGATCGCGTGTTTTCCTATATATTATACGTATATGCATGTCTATCATCGTGTATCATATAATGTATATACAAACGGAAGTAAAAAAAAAAAACGCACACACATAATGGTACAGGTTCGATTTCGAATACAAGTCCACATTGGATCGAATGCTCATTCTTCGTAGAGAAGCCTTGTAACGTTACGCAAATTCATCAAAATTATTACTTATAATTACATCACGCGTTCTCATCACCGTACGATACTGTAATATCATCCCTAATAAAAAAAAACGTACGTTAGATATTATTATACACGATTCATGCCTATTCTAGAGTCCTTTACGAGCGTCATACTCTTATCTGTCACAGAATTTCATCGAGACTTCACAAAAAAAATTAAGCGATATACGTTCAATTTTTTTTTTTTTGAATTTCTTATCGACCTTTCATATGTACGTCGGCATTTGTCACTGCACGCACGATAAATTCAAGGAGTACCAGAAAAAATAACGATTGTTATTAATCTTCGTGCAATTTGTTTTTCAATATTGCTCTTTTTTCACAGAATACAAAAGAAAATTGTTTACATTGGATGAAGCAAAAATGTGCAGCTTCAAGCGTCGTACATTGTTTGTATAAGATAATTGATGTTGAATATGTATGATGAGACAAGAAACAAACGGTAGCTTAGACCTGTCGATTTCTGATGCAAATATTATTGACGATAATCACTTGTTTGTTTCAACCAATCATTTACACGATCACAATTTGACACGACGCGTCATGTCATTGCTATAAGTTTGCTTTTGCAATTAACAATTTCGTTTTTTCTTTTCTTTTCAATAATCGTTTAGTAGGTGTACAGCAATGTAGCTATAGTCTCTTCGTTCTTACTCTCGTATTGAGGCTTTTATGTCTACGTGAAATCTCCTAAAAGAGACTCGAGTGATTATTCCCGTACTTGGAGACACACGAAAGGAAAAATATATCTTTTTTCCCCCTGTCGCGAAACGCTTGGAACACATTTAAAAAAAACAATCGTTCCATCGTGGACATTAAAAAAAAAAAATAGCCGGGGTACAGAGTAAAATACAGTAATTTGCGATTTTCTTTTCTAAAATTTGCATCACTTTCAAAGTGGAAAAATATCGCGAGAGTGATACGATTGGAATTTGAGCACTCATTCCGACGAATTATCGTACTATGTACACGTAATTCTGTTCATATTTATCGCTACAGCGAAAGAAGAATTAAAAAAACAGTACCTTGACACGTCGGTTCTGGGAACAGTTGAATAGAAAGTAACTTTTATGCTGTCGAAAATACACGTACGAGACATGCTGCGCGGTTTTAATAAGTTTTAAAACCCTCGACATTGGTCGATATTTTCCGAAATTTCAGAAGCATTAATTTTACATTTTGTTCCAAGTGCCAGGAAAAACGGCCAGCTGTACGGTAAATACCAAGGTCAAAAAATCTTTAAACAATTACAAATTTTGCCAATGACTGGACCGTTCACACTGCTGCGGTAACAAATTTATGAGAAATTCAAGATAAAAAAAAACTTACATATCTCGTACATAAAAAGGGCTATTACGCCAGAATTTAATCGACATTACGAATATATTTAACCGTTAACCCGCTTTCGTGCAGTACTGAATTTTGGAAAGTTCTTGATCAAATGTATCATTCGACAAGCTTGTCATCGCTGCTAAAAGTTGAGCTATGGCGAAAAATATATGCTCAGGTGACTCGGACTCTCGCCTAATACTTTTAATTCATAAGAGGCGTTCACGCGTACAACGTTTCGCAGCGTGAATACTCTCGGCGGTCCTTTGTACATGTATATGTATTTATATATATGTACCTTATGCGTCTACAACCAGATGTGGCCCGAAATATTGATTATAACGAGAAAAGAAAAAAGAAATCAACGTAACAGTCATGATCTTAGTCGTAAGTAATGGAATAAGAATGCAGCTTGCGAGAGCATAACCGAAACTCTCTGAAGTTTCGTGGATACAGCGCGAGGAAACCGCCGTACTATGCTATGGTCGATCGATCAGTCGTTGACATTCCGAAACATGAATATTCTTTAATTGAGACAGTCTTTCGACTTTGGGTCATCCATCTTTATTCACATCCAGCGTAGGACGAAAGAAAAATCGAGCTAGACGGCACCAACGAAAAATCGTTAGATGAGACCGCGTTTCTTCTTGTAATCCTCCAGGTTCAAGGATCTTCGAGGCCCCGTGTCCTTGATGTTGCTGATCGGTTTTGGTAAAACACTCACAGGATTACCTGCCGAAAAAAAAATCAACATCTGATGACTGGGATTTGAAAAACACAATTATTGTGAAAAATCATTAACCATCGTAAGATCCATGAATATTTCTGAAAAATAATTCTCATTTTGAAATATATCCAAATATTATAAGCGCTTGAGTCGCGCTGCCTTTTTATTTGCATCACGCTGAAGCTATTGATGCGTTAACTCGCGTTGGTGAATTTCGTTCTAATGATTACTCATGTACAGTGAAACTTCGTTTATATGTTTCGCATTTATACGTTTTTATCGTTTATACGTCAAATTTCTCTGATCCTCGGAGATTCTGCGTATAAAGAATGTAATGAAGTTTTATTACTACGTTTTTCGCGCTTAAACGTTATTGATTTCGTTCCCCATCGTCCGTTTCGAGGTTCGTTTTTTTCTATTATACGTTAATCAAAGTTCCGTGACACAAAAAAAACAGACAAGTATAAAACAATTCTTACAAGCCGTACCTTGATTTTTTCCACTTTAAAACCCTGGGATCGTACTATGTATGCATGTACTTAAGGGCAGGTTACCGTTCATGAAGATGAAAAATTCGATTTTTTTAAACATAATTTGCATACTTGAAGTTTTTAGAATACCTGGGTATAAGGATATTTTCATATCTAAAGTATTTTCGCAGTTACAGCCCAAGCATTAAACTTTAAATGCGTTTTTCTGGAAACAGCATTTTTCAGCGCGAGGACCGTTTTACAGCTTCAACGGAAGAACCGATTCACATGAATCTATGCGCAATTGGAAGGAAGTTCAATTTGCAGGGCCATAAGGAAGCGATTTTTGTAAAAAATTGATTTATAATTTTTATCCAGAGGTTTTTCAGAAAACAAAAAAACGATAAGGCCCCCCCAAATGAAGTCTAGTTTAATAATGTTTAACCCGTTCTTGTTTAAGGGATTACGTGGGTTTGAAAATGTAAAAAAATCCATTTTTTATATTTTATTATCTAATAGTACAATATGTCTAGAATATTCTTCTAAAGTTTTAAGTCAATCGGAGTAAAAGTCTAGGAGAGAGAGCCTTTGGGAATTCCCCCCGTTGGGAAAGACCGGCTGGGAGCGACGCAGGTATACGCATTTTTCTCGAAAAACTATACGATTGCTCAAAAACTAATGCGCCGAGCTTATTGAATTTTTGCACACTTCTTCAAAATAGCATTGACTAGTAAATGAACGAAGGTTTTTTTTTCGATTACAACTAATTTTAAAAGGCTATACGTAGTGTAAATTCTACCAAAAATTGAAGTCTTTTGCACACATCTCTGACAAAAATTCAAATGACAATTTTTTTAAAAATCCTTCGTTCAATAACGAGCTATAATTATCTACTAATAGAAAAAAATTGGTTTTTTAATTTCAGATAAAGCTATCATGAGTAATCCTGACCACCACGAGGACACTTTTTTTAAGGGGTCTCCGGAAACCAGGTCCCACCGGCTGAGTTTCCCAAATTTTTGGATGAAATAGTTTAAAATATTGTTGAAATGTTGCTTTTTTATGTGCTTAACATTTTGGATAAAATAATTTATATTTTATAATTTAAAAAAATAGAGAAATTATACTTTTTTTGGCTTCGAAACCCACGTAACCCCTTAAGATGAACTGGCAAGGCTGTGGAGCGCCCCTCGCAGACCAAAACACGCCGTGCATGACTTTATTTAACGGAAGCTAGAGCGGCCATTTTGGATTTTTTAAATAAAAGGAAATTAGTATTTACTCTCCATTGATAGAAGAATAAAATACGTTGAAACCCATTTCCAAAAGTATTTATTTCATATAAAAAACAAAATTCTCGAAGCTCATGCATTTTTCATGCCACTCGACGGTAACGTTCCCTTAACTGTGATTATATATCCCTTATTGATACGAATATATCTGTTATTTATTAGTCTAAAACGTCAAAGTTTTAATGTTTCAAATTCACATTACATAAAAATTCTAAACGAAAGTTAAAAAACATTGAGTTGGCTCATTACTTCATTACTGCCAATCAAATTTTCAATTGCAAAACCAAACATTAGCATAATAGAGGTACTGTTATTGAAAGACATCGCTAATTACGCACCAATCGCCACTTTCGAATGCTAAAGAGTTAAAAATGCTAAATTCGAAATTTAGAATTCGAATTCGAAATGCTACATTCGAAATGCTAAATTCGGAATGCTAATACAGATACATACTGTATTTAATTTCTACGTTATTCTCATTTATACATCATACTTGCTGTAGCCCTTGGGTAATTCTATACTTTAGCGGCTTTTCCGAAAAATGGACCCCGATTTTTTTTCGCGATTTATCGCTTTTTTGTGGTGTAAATAATGATGTTATATTGGGGGGCGACGGTTTTTTAGGTTCCAGATTTTTTACGAAAAAAAAAAAAAATTTGAAAAAAAAAATGAATCATGGGGTGTGTAGTTTTGTAGTGTGTAGTGTGTAGTGGGGCGCAAGGCACCTCGGATGGGTGTGTGGAATCGTGGGGTGCGTAGAACACTCGGCCGTAGAACACTTACTTTCGTGGCCTCATACATGGTCATAAAAAAGTCACAATTGATAGGAACCTTCTTCCGCATCAACAATATCGTTGTTTATAACAAAATAAAGCGATAAATCGCGAAAAAAAAATCGGGGGCCATTTTTCGGAAAAGCCGCTAAAGTATAGAATTACCAAACTAATCGAGGCATGAAAGTAGTAAAAAAAAATAAATATATATAATCGAAGTATCGTCCCATTGCAGTCACTTGCAGTTAAAATCATTTGAATTCGTTTCTATTTATATTTTTTCTTCATTCGATATCATACGATGAAATATGGTATCCACGATAAAAAGAATACGAGCAAGTAATACAGAGACACAATTTAAAACGTTAAACAAAATTCGAATCACGGATATATTTATTTTCCGACGCTCCCTTAGCTAACCTCTTGCCACTTTCGGAGTTCCCGCGCCTTTCTTTATTCGTTTTCGGAATATTGCTGTTTTCCTGTTCGCTCAATTAAAACTCACAGCAACAAATCAACATTGCATATAAATAATACGTCATGTTATAGAACTTAAACCAAGAGGCTATTGCTGCTGCATCTTGCAAATTTGAAAGTACCTTCCGTGAGTGACAGATTTATGAAAATAATGTGAAAAGCGATACTATGCTGTGAAAGAAATGGTAATTATACAAAAAATAGGCCTCACCACGGATGACCTTGACCTTGAAATATGTTGTAGAGGAGGTCATCCCGAACAAGTTTATCTATCTATGACTAACTGACTGACAGACAACGCACAGCCTAAACTACTCAAGAGAGAAACATGAAATTTGGTATATATGTTCCTTAGAGGGTGTAAAGGTGCACTAGGAAAGGATTTTTTTGAAATTCGATCTTTAAGGGGTTGCGAGGGGTTAGAAAATTTGTGTTGAAAAACATATTTTTTTGGTTGGATCGACTTGAAAAATCGCACAAATACTGTACAATACAATTAATGGAACACGTATTCCAATACTTTCCAAAGTTTAACCCTTAAGGGGTTGCGAGGGGGTGGCAAAGTTTGTGTAGGAAACAATATTTTTTTCGTCGGTTTTACTTGAAACTTGGCGTAGATACTCTAGAACGGAAATAATGAAACATGCACTTCAGTATTTCTGAACATTCAACCCTTAAGGTGGAAAATTGCAAGGACATGGAAAATGTATAGAAGAACATTTTTTTAGTTGGATTGACTTGAAAAATTGCATAAATACTCTACAATGCAAATAATGCAACACATATTTCAGCATTTTCCAAAATTCAACCAGGATGAATTTGAATTTTGATTTCTTTTTTCTTCTTAAAACATAAAACTGTTCCTTGACTGACTGACTAATCACGAAATCTCAGAAACTATAAAGCCTACAAACTTGAAGTTTGGCAGGTAAGTTTTTTTATAGTGTGTAAACATCCGCTAAGAAAGAATTTTACAAACGGAACGAATTAAGGGGGTAAAAGTTCGTATGGAAAATAGTATTCCTTGCATGTATGAACTTGAAATATGGTATATATATTCGTCAAAACAAATAATAAAACACGTATTTTAGGATTTTTTTAAACAACCCCTAATGCGGGGTGCAACTTGTAATGAAGTTTCTACGGTCCAAATTCTACGCGGACGAAGCCGCAGATGGAAGCTAATATATATATATATAGGATACAGGACTATCATCGTGATTGTGATCGTTGTCCAAATTTTCAACCAAACTTGTACAAAAATTGGCTAAAAGTGTACCAAATGTCCGCCCGGCGGTTACCTTCAAGTAGAAAACCATCCAAAAAGATAACTGTTGGACACATGGTAACTTATAGGTAACTTCTAAACGGACATTTCATACCCTTTAGACAACTATTTGAAAATTGCTACCTGGGAAACCAGTGTGTTCATTGTGTTCACGAGGCGTTCGTTTCGACAATAAGCGCGCTGTTAACGCTCACGCTTTTCCTGCCCTGCCTCGCTGGAAGTAGCGTTTGTGAGCACAATATAGTAGCGGTAATAACGTCACCCGTGACGTCATAAATGCTTCTGTAAGCGTGTACAGAGTTAAGTCGAACGACATGAACGATGCTCACGTATGCTAAACGCGTGTAACCGCCCAAGTCGAACGTACCCTATATAGGAGCAAAGTTATTAGGAATCATCAAAAAAGCAACATACTGCAAAGTCAATATCATCAAAGGTGAGGCATACTTTCTGTATAATTACCAAAGTAATAATATGATTACGGTGTGGAACTTACTTGGAATCGGCACTTCCAAATCTATCGTGATGTCGAAGTCGTGAGCGTCGAACAGATCTTCAGAGTTCTGTTTTTTCTTAGCTTCCTGGCCGTTTTCCTTATCGTTGCTAATAGTACTGACGGTTTCGCTGATAATCGCATTGGCGGCTATTTTATTAGTGTCAGAGGGAACGGGCGCGGGCGTCTGGGAGTCGTCCTGTTTAAAGCCCATACGTGGTTTAGTGCTGCGTCTTGTGAAGGGATCATCCGCTACTTTGCCCCTGTTGGCTTTGACCTCCTCCATGATGGCTTTCTCAGCTTCCTCAACGTTCTTCTTACGATTGCGATCGTTTATGTACGATATACTGGATATTGTAGCGGTACGCATTTTGTCGAGTTCGGATGCTCGTTCCTCGAGCTCGCCAAGTTCGAGATTGAGCCTTCTCGCTGACTCGTTGTCACCGCGACAATTAGCGGCGTCGCGTTCTCTCATCAATTGAGCCTTCTTCATAGCGTAATTGTACGGATTTTGTTTGAATCTACCCTTTTCCTGAACGATCTTCTCGATATCCTCCTCCTTGAACTCGTATACCATCGCCTCCTTGATGTCTTTGAGTTTCTGCTCGAGTTCGTCGAAAGTTGGCATCGATATACCCTGCAGAGCGCAAGTCTCCTTCCACTTAAAGAATTCCGATTCCGTAAATTCCTGATTCGAGACGAATTCAAGACGAAAGACGCGCTCTTGAGCACCGTGTCGCAGCTTGAGACCTTTGTTCGTTCTGGTGCCGCCGAGCTGATAAATCTTGCCGGTCTCACAGACGCCGCTTATCTCGGCTACGCGATAAACAGGCTTTCCATTGTTGTTTCCTATACCGATACGCACAAAACAGCCTTGCACGACACGATCGAAGAATGGCAGATGAACGAAACGTTCCATCTTGTGCCTCGACAAGCGTACCTTGTTCAATTCGTCCTTGTTGTTTACAAATACGAGTTTTTTCGGTTTGCTCTGTTTGGTGCTTGTGCTCGTCACTGATTTGTTGTCATCGGCATCAGAGTCACTGTCACGGCTCGAACTCGACGACGATCTCCGGCGAAACGTAGTTTTCCCAGCTGACTCCTCGTTTCCGCTCTCCGACGAACCACTGTCGTCCGAATATATGTCGGACGCTTTCAATTTCGTTTTGTTGCCACTCTTGTGATCGTCGTCTAGCTCTTCCTCCTCCATGTCCTTCGACTGTTGCTGCTGTTGCTCCATTCTCTGCTTCTCCTTCTCCTCGCGCTCGCGCTTCTCCTCCCTTCGCGCTTTCAGCAACGACATTGCATGAAACTTTTTGTCCTGCTTCTCCTCGATTGTCTTTTTACGATCCTTGCTGCGCTCCTTAGGATCGGGCGCTCTTTCGAATTTCTTCTCCTCGGCGTTGCTCGAACTCACGGGTACGCTGGTGCTCACTGTACTCGCGCTCGTAACCGTGACAATTCCGCTACCACTCGTATTGCCGGCGTTCGCCACGATACTCGTCACTTTTTCCCGCTTCTTCGATTCCTTTTGCTTTCGCAACTCTTGCTTTTTCGCCATGCGCAACTTCTTCTCTATCTCGAATCTTGTTTTCTTGATTTCCCGCTGCTCTATACGCTTGTAGATCTCTTGTTCGCGCTCCTTCTCCGTCATTTGAGCGAGCCGCGCCTGATCCTCCGCATCGCCCATGAGATTCTCGTCGTAACCGTCATTGAATTCCTCCTGGCTGGATTCGGATACGCTACCATCGGAATCCGAAACCTCACCTATTTCGAAAATAAGAGAAGTCCGCAGTGATAAAATTATAATTTACGCATAATCGCGTCAGCTACGGTTTAACATTAGACAGTTTGTTGGGATGCTTCTAATTTTTCAAATTCAGTAGAACCTTGAATATCCGAACTCTCACCATCCGTTATCCAAACGGTGATATGCTTTATCCGAACGTTTCATTATCCAAATCATCGCACGAAATTTTATAAATCTTTATCGACTCAAGCTACATTGTTGGTAACAACACGAGCGCTCATACAGATCGGTTGAGCGTCGGTTTGCAAGTCTGAGAACGAAAATTTTCCATGCCGAGGCCTTTTAAGCCTCCGAGATCGGTCTTGACTGGTATAAGAAACAAGAAGAGCGCTGCTTTATGCAGCCTCTTTTTCTCAATCGCCGCGCGATTTGGCCGATAAAAAACAGGTAACATGTATTCGACAATCAAAGATTACCCAGTTTCTGATTTCGAAAAAGTCTCAAAGTAGTTAAATATTTGTACTAAAAGTATATATACTTTGTTGTCCTTCAAAAATATATTAGGAATACACAACCCTAACGTAACGTCGCTAAAAATACATGTACTTTTTTATTTTTTCCGCATGTAATATGTAAAACCACTCCCCACGACTACACGTTTCTATTATCCGAACATTCGATAATCCGAACTAGACTCGGTCCGGATGGGTTCGGATAATCGAGGTTTTACTGTATTGCCAAAGTAAAATTTTCATTTGGCCACGGTGGAACAAAAGGCACGATTGATTCATTACAGTTACACTAGCCCTTCGTGATGACCCTGGGTAGAATCAACCCGTCGTTCAATTTTTGGCGTAAATATATAATAGTTCCCGGCTTCGAATGGGACTGTATTCACCATCTTACCTGAAGTTTGAAGTATCCTTATACCATCAAATTTACCCTCTTCACATGTCGGAATAAATATCTTTTTTAGAACGCACACTATGCTACTATTTTTTCCCAAAAGTAGCATATCTAAGAGTATCACGTCTAAATTTTAGGTAAAAATGTTGAAAATTCACGAAACTATGATTTTTAGCGAAAAAGTGTATTTTTGCGTTTTCACCTTTTTATGCATTTTTTCTAACATGTCGCCTTTTTATTTCTTATAAATAAAATTTTCGCACATCATCTAGAAAGTTCAAAGCATGTTCCGTTATTTTTTTAACTAGACCACGAAGGGCTAGTTAGAGAATCATCAGCGTAGCCAGCATTTTTTTCTGGAGGGAGCCTAGGAGGGGCCTGACAAAAATTGGTTTTGATCACAACAATAATCTTTTTTTTTTTAATAAAATTTACATAATACTCGATAATTACATGACACACATGATACATGAAACTTGCTCTAATCAGACGTTCATGTTAAAATTAATATCAAACTCTCGCAATACCTTAAAAAAAAACAATTAATTTTCCATCATTCTTTAATCCAGTTATCAGTCTTTGAACTTCACTGTCAGTAGGTACTCGATGAAATAAGTCTTAGTTTTCTATTTATTTCTGCAAATCGGCCCAACACTTTCTCAGTTGGGATGTTTTTTTTTAACAATGTAATTTTCGTTGAGAATAACATTGTTAAAAAAAATGTATGAGAAAATCGTTCCTGAAGCATTGTGCTTCCAAGCCACATTTTTATCCGCCTCATAGTAGAAAACCATATCTCAGGGCTCACTGGGGCCAACACTTTGCTTGGAAAAGTTTATATAAGTTAGGACTGTACTCCTTTTAAATATACTTCCTCAAGTTTTCAGCATTTATTTTATCATTTTTTAATTAAAGTATGCTGTTCATGACCATCGCTTCAGCTTCTAAGGCTGACGTATCAACTACTAAGATTTTGCTATAATTATTGATGAATCCTCTACGTGCTTCATATCCAATTTGAAAAATGCATCAATTGCAGGAGCTAACGGTACATTCTCAAATCGTTGTTTTAGATTTACAAATATATTATCTACTACTTGGTAGTAACTGTTGACCTTCTAATATTTTTTTGGTTGTGTATCGGCCGGTAAATCTAATGTATTGCTTTTGCCCACAGTTGACTTAATTGTGAAAATTGAACATTTATTTAATTGACGTAATGAAAGTTACTTTTTATACAAATTTCGCAATTATGACAAAGACCATATTTCAAGCTTGGGTGGAACTTAAGGAGGTTGGAGCGTTATAAACAATCCAAGATTGAAATATTTATTTATGTTATTGCCCAGACTATACTGAATCTTTACGAATTTGTAAAAAAAATTCCACCACAAATACCAGAGCTAAAGAATAGTTTAATGTTTAATGTGTGTAATTTTACGTGTGGTCAGATGGGCAAGACATTCACGGTACAAGTGAGGTAATTTTTTTGGCTATGTAGCACCAGGATAAACCATTTTTAACAACGAATTAACGTAAAATAAATCTGTAGAAAAAATCAAAACGCATCTTGTCCATCGAAAACCCTATATATTCAATATTGAACCATCAAAATTTGATGAAAGATTCTGAATCTTTTTAATCTTTTGATATTTTTAATCGTTTTAATCTAATAAAAGATTACGATTCTTTCATAATAATCAATTATGTTGTACTTTTTTAAGCTGGTAATAACACAACAGTTTTTTTTTCACAGAATCGAAGTATAAAAATGCATTAATTTCTCCTTTAATTATATATTTTATGAAAACGTAGCATCTACATATTAAATCTATACTTCGCATGCTTTTTTTTTTGAGATTTATTGAAGAAAAAAGAAATCATAAAACGTCATTTGACTCAACTGCACTTCTCCAACCTCCTTAAACGAAATTATTTGATTAGTTGTCTTTAACCCTTCGTGGTCACTCTGGGTAGAATCGACCTATCGATCAATTTTTAGCATAAATATATAATAGTTCCCGGCTTCAAATGGGACTATATTCACCATCTTATCTGGACTTTCAAGTATCCTCATACCATAAAATTTACCCTTTTCACATTTCGGAATAAATACCGTTTTTGGGACGCGCACTATACTACTATTTTTTTTCCCAAAAGTAGCATATCTAAGGAATATCTCGTCCAAATTTTAGGTAAAAATGTTGAAAATTCACAGAACTATGATTTTTTGAACGAAAAAGTGTCTTTTTTGTTTTCACCTCTTATGATTTTTTTTAACCTGTGGCCATTTTATTTCTTACAAATTTTTCGTACATCATCTAGAAAGTTCAAAGCATGTTCCGTAATTTTTTGAACCACTTAGGACGAATAGTTTAGTCACAATACTTTTTTTTAAACTGACTGGGTAGAATTGACCACCAAGTGTGACTATCACGATTGAATTTGGATGTATGACCACGAAGGGTTAATTATAGATCGATTTTTCCAGGGGCAGGAGCACCTGGCTTTGAGGGAGGGAAGGAAAACCCTGGCTACCCCAATGTAGAGAATCGTAAAATGTACTATGATTTCAATAACGTGGCTTTTTTGGCACTCAATCTTGCATCGCATAGGATTTATGATGAATAAAAACCTTCTTCGGGTTCAGAGGTCTTGGTGGATTCCTTGTCGTCACTGGCGCTGTCCTCTGAGCTCGATTTTGTCACCTTTCTCTTGTTCCTCTTGTTAGGCATCTTTTTCTTCTTTGTCTTGCCTGCTTTTGCATTCCAATCGTCGTCCGAATCCGACGTATCGGAGTCATCCTGCTTGGCGTCTCTTTTCGCGACGCCGTTGTCCTCGTTCGATTGGGAGCCATCGTTCGATTTGGCTTTTTTCTTCTTCGCCAGCGACAGTAAATCCTGAACAACATGTCCTTCATAAATGCACAAGCGTTACCAGCTTCATGGCACGAACAATACTTCTCTTGTATTAAAAAAGTTTGTCCAGCGCAATAAAAGCGCATCCATTATTATTTATACTATTGCATTGCGTTTGAGTTAAATGAATTTGACGAAATCCAAAACTGTTGACCTACGACCGCATCTCAGTCGTGTTTATCAAATTTTCTAAATCTTTCCTCTCAAGGCCAAGGGCCGCATACTTTGCAAGGCTTTTGGAAGAAAAATTCTGGCGCGCACCAATAAGTTGGCCAGAGGTCGAATAGCAAAATTCGGATAACTCGAAGAAATGCGTTATTATGAAAATAACAAGGGATTAAACGCGTTCACGTTGGACAAACGAAATTCTCGAACAAAAGAAAGCAGCGTGTTACAAAGTACGTCAAGAGAATTGAACAAAATCGTGCAACGTCGAATGAAGGTTATAATATTCTTACGTTATCCAAATCCGATCCGCTGTCCGAAGAACTTCCACTACTGTCCGAGTCGATTAGCGCTTGATTCTTTCGCTTCGGCATATTTTTAAAAAGTTGAAAAAGCCCGTTTTTCCCAAATAGAAAAAAGTACGAAGCAAAAAAATAAAGCTCCAACGAGCGCGACAGAAGTGAATATAACTCGATGTCATACACACAAGTTGTGTAGTGAAGACAGCCTCGTAAAAGGCCACAGGAGGACTCGCGTACAACAATATTTCACTTGGCAGTATATACACAATGTACGCGCGCGCACGCTACGCGCCAACGTGAAGACATCCACTCCGATCATTTCTCGAGAAATTGGATGGCCTATGATGCAAAGAGTGTCCTGCGATTGGAAGATCGCGCCGCCATCTTTGATACCGGGGAATTCGCGCGTTTTAGCGGAAAATTTGAAAGTCTTTGGTAATACGAATATTTATACGTAGGTTTTGTTATAGCTGAAACCTAAATGACAATGCTGTAAGGAAGAAGTACAATTATCGCCCACCAACAGTCATTTTCATTGCACGGAAAATATATCCTTTTGATTTAAAGCGTGAAAGTGAGCGTAATACGGTACGTACGAGTCTGTGGCAAACTAGAAAACATGACAAGCGTTATTCGCCAATTTTGAAGATATCGATATGAAATTTATAGGGCATATTCTGAACACTTAAAACTTTTAGAAAAAGCAAAAAAGAAAAATCATTTTTTTTTCACTTTTCAAAATAGATGCAGCCCATTAAGGGTCAAAACTACTGTAGAATTTTCAAAAAATTGATTTTTTTTTATTGGCTTAAGAGATGCTTTAAACCATCTAGAATAAGGGCAAAAAGTTTGGTACCTGTAAAAAAAAGCCCGCACACGGGCCAGCCACTGCCCGGTGGCAATGGCTGGCAACAAGACTTGATGAAAAATTTTTTACCATTTATTCGTAGCCTTAGACTTGTTCTAAGTTACGAAGAGTGACTAAATTTGCTTGGGAGACTACACGCAAAACAGCAACGAAAGTTCCGATGCTACTGTTTGGAGCTTGGCTCCAAATGCCCACTCAAGTGGCAAGTATTAAATGTTGCAACTAATATTGCAATATTAACGGCCGTGTGAATAATATTCTACAAATTATGAAATTCTTGGAGATGGATATTGGCCTCCAAGCTTACAATTTTTCTCTTGAAACTGATGCTAGACGGATAAAACACGCTGAGCTGTCTTTGAGAGATGGGGCAAAAGAAGCACGCACCAGTATAAAATCAACCAGGAAAAAAAATGAGAATGAATATTTGAACAGAGAAGGACAGCTTTATGGTTCTGGGATAGCGTTTTGTCACGTCTGTAACACATCTCAAAACTTTAAAAGCGTTTTTCTCGGAACACAATTTTTCAAAACGGAGCATAATTCCAACAATTTTCATTCTATTCACTCTAAATTTTGAATACATATGTAAAATAACATTCCGAAGAGAAATACGTACGGGATTTTCCATGAATTATTTATTAACACATGATTGTCCTTTTTTCTGTCGAAAATTGAATTTTTACTTTAAAAGCATGCCAATTACACAAAAATTAATATTTTCAAAATCCCTTACGTATTTCTCTAGCTATAGTCATGTAAATGCATAGAATTTTTTTTATTTAGTTGTAGTGCGTGCCCCAGAGCGTCTCCGATTCAACATGCCTCGCGAAAATGGCCCCAGCGTCACCATTTTGTATAATTTTTTAATATAATTTTGTTTTTGTTCACTTAAAGATATGACTAATAACATCCTTGAATACTATTATCCTCTTACTTGTCCTCCCGCCCAAAAAAAAATCGCGAGAAATCGCTTAATTTTAGGCGTTTACGATGACGTTACCCCTTAAGGCCATGTGTCATACCACGGTCTTGTATACAGGTCTGGAAACGAAGGCGAATTTCAGTGGTGAGGAATTCGTACCCTTATTGAGCAAGTTTTTCATTCGCCTCAACGCCACTGCGCGTCGCTGCTATAGATCGGTACCAACGAGTTCAGACGTACATAGAAGGTCAGTTCTTACGGGCGGCCTGAAGACAAGTATTCTGCGAACCAAACTGCCGCGTGGCGGCGTGACGAGCGAACAGCTGTCACGGCGGGACGCGGAATGAGACATCTATCTCTCTCTTACACATTGCGGAGCGAAAACACGCTTGAGCTAAGAGCCTTGGATCGAAACCGACTTGCTTGATTTTTTTTTTTTCAGAAAAATAATTTATATGAATAGCTTAAAACATTTTGGTGCAAACTGAAGTTTATTTAGCTTCTTCAAGCGATTTTGCCATTTGTGATCCGAGAATTCACCGTACATCATACAATGTTTTATTATTTCTCCTAATAATAAAAAAAGACTTACGTGTCATCGTGTTCTGAAATGACAAATTAGGATTTTTCCGCTTTGAGTTACGGCATCCCCCGTAGACACATAAATCGTTAGTTGGCAATTTCAAAACTTATTTAATAACCAAAAAGTTAAAGAGCCTGGCAGCCTGACACAACAAACTCGAACTCAGCGGATACTCGTCGCAAGAGCGGAAAGAGGGATCTTATGGAACTGTGCGGTTGTGGAAAAAAGAGAGAGCGCTAGCGAAACGAAAAGGTGCAAGAGAGAGCGAGCGTGTCCCCAGCGAGACGGCCGCACGTGTTCCCAGCGCATAATACCTATAAGAGGAAGCAGTACACAATGATGCCCCCAGCGCATAACATCTATAAGAGTAAGCAGGACGCCGTTATGTCCCCAGCGTTTAAGCTTACAAGAGGAAGCGAGAGCGAGAATGAAAACTGCTGTCAGCGTGGCTTATCGAGAACTAACGCTGGGGGTATGCCCCCAATAAAGTCGGCACATCCTTATGGACTACTCTTCTATATACGTCTGAATTCGTTGTCGGTACCATGGAGCCTAGATACCAGGAGGTCCAGCGAGGCCTCTCAACTCGTCCCCAAAAATGGCTCGAAGTGATGGCGCTGGGGTGCTCCGGCACCTCTGTGTATATAGATATACGCTAAACATGGGTGCGATCTAAACAGATCACAGCTGATGTACCTAACCCTCATTCGTGTTAAGTGCCAAAGTATAATAAAATTTACGACGAAGTGCTACGGTGATTGATACGCATAAAGAACAATAGCAGCAGAACAAACACATAGCAGCAACAAGAATAAAATAGTTTTAAATGATCGAATATGGTATATTATTTGTAATATCTACAATAAAAAAGAATTTATTCCTATCCGTACTCTCAGTGAACAAGGAAGTTACTTTTGTCACAAATTATACAATAAGTTACTCTACAGGCGATAAAGTTTTCAGCCGGAATATTAAATATGCTTAAACAAAAGACTCATCTTTTCTCGCTTTTGAGTTTTTTTTTCAAGCCGTCATGAGGAAATTAATCGACGGAAATTTCGCGACGTTTGATGTCACGATCGGTCTGTTATGAGGTTAGAAACTCATCCGATCACTTTCACCTCGTTGACCAATATATTACTACATATGTAGGTGCCGCTGCACCCCAGCGCCATCACTTCCAGCCATTTTTGGGGACGCTTTTTTCAGTGTCTTTGCATTGGCGCTGGACCTCCTGGTATCTAGGCTCCATGGTCGGTACGATGAGGCCCGGTGACCTAACCTCGGTACTACATCGAAAAAATATTTACATGTGTGCTCGTAGTTTTCTTCTACACTTAATAATATTTTGGGTTGGCTTTAGAATTCAGCCCCCCAATTTTGCGGGCTTTGGGGGTTGTATTCTATACGTTTTGATTTCCTCTTTTCAATAATGCCATCCTCGCCGCGCGGAGATGCATAGTTTTCGAGATATAAATACTTTAATAACCTAACCTATAATAAAAAAATGTGTTAGTTTTCGAATTAAGCCCTCTGATTTCGGGGGTTTTGGGGGCTGCATTTTATACGTTTTCACTTCCTCTTTTAAAAAATACCACTCTCGTTACGCGGAGACGCCTAGTTTTCGAGATATAAACATTTTAATAATCTAACCCACTATAAAACAATGTGTCACGGTTATAAAAATGTTCATTACGTTGGGTGGGTTGTGTATTTATACGAGTATTTACATGACAAAACCATGTTTCGCGAGCTTTTGTAGTGTACAGTACATGAAGATGTAGGCACGCGCAGGTGTATTGCATTCGGAATGTGTATTGCACCTGGAAGGTGTATCGAGTGCGGCGGCGGTGGAGGGGGCGAAGCCCCCTGGGGGGAAACGGGGGCGGAGCCCCCATAGACCGCAAACCTAATTTTGAAATGTATTAAAATATTTTGATGTATTATTTTTTTAATAATTGATAACAAGTAGTTAACAGTAGACTTTTTATGGAGATGAGGTAATATTAAAGAAAAGCGAGATCCATTTATGGTTTTGATTGATGCAATAAAGAAAATATATAAACTATAATTAAATTGTGTTTACTTTTTCTTATTTGACTAATATATTAGGATGGACAATTTAATAAAAACTTTGATTTTTTGATAGTTTAGGTTATAAAATGGGTGACAGATCCAATTAAGAGAACCTTGAATTTCATGTGGTCATACTTGGCTCGACGAGTGAGACTTCTGGCAGAACCAACCTAGCATCCAGAAAATTTGTGTAATTTTGACACCGTTTGTTAGGTTAAAATTTTTTTTTATAAATTAAGTTTTTAGTGGGGATTTACCACCCCCTCTGCCCCTTGTTCATCTAAATCCTTTAATTCGTGAGGTAAGATGGTTTTTTTAGGTTAGGTTATTAAAATATTAATATCTCGAAAACTATGCATTTCCGCGCGGCGAGGATGGTATTATTGAAAAGAGAAAGTTGAAACGTGTAGAACACAACCCTCAAAACCCGCGAAATCGGGGGGCTGAATTCTAAAATTTACCCGATTTTCGTCAACATGGGTAGAGTATATGCGGTACCGAAGTGCAAAACAGGATATAAATCGATGAAAGAAAAGTGCTCGCTTTTCACAGTGTGAAAAAACATTGAACAATATTGAAAAATACAAACGCCGATTAGGGAATTGAATTCAAAATACAGTGAGCGTAAGCGCGGAACGAATCGACTTGGCCAAATCACCTTTGTAACAGCGATAACGAAATGTCATTCATTCTCTTCAGAATCACCTAAATTTTGGGCTGTACTTCCGAATAGCTGTTACCTCCGATTTGGCTGAAATTTGGTACAGACCTTCTTTTTGACGATATAAGATAGTGTGTAAAAGGATTTTTGGCGCATCGCAATAGTTTCCTCAGTATCGAATTTTGAAACCGTCGAAATTGCACGCACTCCTAGCCTTATTCTACCTATATGTTTGGCTACTGGAGCCAGTGGTCGGCCGGGGAGGGGAGTCCGGGGGGCGAAACCCCCCGGCGGGGTCAAGGGGCAGAGCCCCTTGCGGGAGTGGGGTCGCCCCCCCCCCATAAGATAAAAAAATTGTTTTTCAATGTATTTCTCATATTATCAAAAATTTTCTAGTCAGGTCAGTCACCTCGTCTCATACAGTTCCCTCAAGATAGAAACACACACGTCGACGATGCTTTAAGCTTTCTCTATGAGGAAGTTTGGGCTGGAAGATTGGGGAGGAAGATGGAACTTTGAGCATCGTGTGGAATTCTGAATGTGCAGCCTCTTTTCCATCATTGTTCTGCCAATAGCAGTTCACAGACCATTTGCATTACCCAGAATGGACCACGTGGAGGTTGGCTGCTTAGCATTCCTAGCCCTGATAAGGGCGGTTTTAGTGTAAATGTGTATGTGTGTGTGTGGACCCCACGGCTCGTCAATTCCGCAGTATTTTGTTACTCCAAACCACGTGTGTATATGTGCGTGTGTGTGCGCGTGTGTGCGTTCGTGTTTGGGTGTGTGTGCGCGTGTGGACCCCACGGCTCGTCAATTCTGCGGTATTTTTTTACTCCAAACCACGTGTGTGTGTGTGCGTGTGTGTGTATGCGTGTGTGTGCGTGTGTGCGTGCGTGTGTTCTTTACACGCCAGGATAGCGTGTGAGTAGGGATAGGAGTGGGTGCTAGTAGATATAGATATACACGCACGTGTTAATTTTGCAATTTTCAAAATTCGATATTGAGAAAACTATTGCGATGCGCCAAAAATCATTTTACACACTATCTTATATCGTCAAAAAGAAGGTCTGTACTAAATTTCAGCCAAATCGGAGGTAACAGCTATTCGGAAGTTTATCCAAATTTTGCAACTGTTCAGTTCACTTTTTCACGTAAATCCGATGAAGTGTTAATTAGTTAGTTATCTTTGATCGTGTAGAATGTGTCATTGTACTTTCTTCGTCCGTAAATTAAATATTGTTTACAAAACACGGAATAAATGAGAGTAATAGAGTTACGATTTACAGCGCATGCGTTACGTGTGGTAAAAAAGAGACAAAATGCTATTCCTGTCCCGTGCTCTGTCTTCGTTGCACATCGTACCAATCTATCGTCACGCACCCCGTGGGCATAGATCGAAACGAAAACATCACCATAAGCGAGCGTACCCCCACCACTGGCGTTTTCAGACCTGTATGTAAGATCGTGTCTCACACCGACCGAGCGACCATGAATGAAAGAGAGATAGCTGATTTGTAGATTCCCAGCGTTCTCCGCGACGGCTGAGAAGCTTTTGGAAAAAAGAAAAGAAACACCTTCCGCTCTATTGGACGACGAACAACGTCTTTCCCTTCGTTTCCTCGAAATGTGTTCCGTCTAGGAGAAAATTTGGCCGTAGGATTTTTACCGACCGGACATGTGAGTCATGTCCTTAAGGCCAAGTGTCACACCGACCGAGCGGCCATGAGTGCGAGAGAGATAGCTGATTTGCAGATTCCCAATGATTTCTGAAACGGTTGATTTTTGGGAAAAAAGAAAAGAAACACGTTCCGCTCTGTTGAACGACGAACAACCGCTTTCTCTTCTTTTGCCCGAAATATGATCCGTCTAGGAGAAAACTTGGCAGTAGGATTTTTACCGACTGGACGTGTGACACATGGCCTTAAGGCCAAGTGTCACACCGACCGAGCGGCCATGAGTGCGAGAGAGATAGCTGATTTGCAGATTCCCAATGATTTCTGAAACGGTTGATTTTTGGGAAAAAAGAAAACAAGCACGTTCCGCTCTGTTGAACGACGAACAACCGCTTTCTCTTCTTTTGCCCGAAATATGATCCGTCTAGGAGAAAACTTGGCAGTAGGATTTTTACCGACTGGACGTGTGACACATTGCCTTAACGTAAATTCGATTGTGACAAATTGTCACAAGCGAATCTACCTTGCCAACCGTAGATAAGTATCTGTCCGCGTGGTTTTTACATTCTTCCGTCACGGGCCTTCGCTTGCACAATCTTTTCTATATTATTTATACAAAAATAACACTTGACAAAGAATGATCGGGCACTCGTAAGCATACGCGATTAAATAACAATAATATCTACTTGATTAATAGTTATCTCCTTACCGAGCCAGTCTATCAGAGTACGTCGTTTCGGCACGTTCGTTCGGTCCCTCGTAGCGCTGCTCGACTTTCGCGCGAGTCGCCGCCGACCAGCCCATCGAGCTGTCATACGTTACAATAATTTTTCTTTTCTTCCAAAAATATACAGTTTACAATATAAAGCTTGATTACGTTACGTGTGTGGAAACTTGTGTCGCCGCGTTTGTCCAAAAGCATCGAATTGTGATTTAACACGCGACGTTTGTTCGAAAACATTTTAAAGCTCGTGTTATCGCGCATCGACGACTACGATGTTCGGTATTGCGATCGTGTCGTTTGGGATGAAAAAAAATTCTACTACCGCTGACGTCGCTAAACAATAAACGGATAAAATTACGGTTTTTTCCGCTTTTACTTTCTATTCATGCACAAGTCGCGAATTTAGAGCAGCTTTTCGTTGCAACGGCGAAATAAACGGATTTTCCATGGGGGACGAGGGTTATTATCAGCGACCAGGGCTTAATGCAAATGGCGAGGGACTCGCGATGGATGCGAACGGAAATGGAAAACGTGTAGTACCGACTTTACGATTTCATCGTCCAAGACAGGATTCCGATGTACGTTCCTTTTTTTTTTTTCACGTTTGATTTCGATTGAAGAAGATTCACAGATGAATGTTTCTTTAAATTGGTGAACCAGCCACATCTCCTCACGACAGAAACGTAAACACCTTTTTTTTTTTGACACATTTGACATAGAGTAAACCGAGCAGTGAATGGACCAATAACTACACTATAGGATTCAGGCCCAATTTCTCAATTCTCGGTTAACCGAGTTAACCGAGGTTTGAGGGCGAATCGACCAATCAGAATCATGCTTTGCGTACTTAACTCGAGTTAAAGCTGGTTAACCGAGAGTTGCGAAACCGGGCCTCGGATGGACTGTAGAATGAGAATATTATGAAAACAAACTTTTAAATTGCTGTAGCTAACAAAAGATATTCCGATATTAGCCAATAATATTCGAAGTAATTGCAATAAATAATATTGGAGGAATTGATAAATGAGTAATGAAATAACTAAATCATCAGTGAATGGACGAAATTGCCAGTAAATTGATAGTCGACCATTAGTAAATGGATGGCTAGTGTAGATGAACGCGGTCAAGGATAACGATTTATTATTTAATTTTTATTAAATGCTAGATTCAGCGATCGATGTGTTTTACAAAAATCATTATATTATACATATGAGTATTGTATTTGTTATTACAATTTTGTAGAAAATACACAAATGTTCTTTGCAACTTAGTGTGACATTCTCAAAAAAAAACTACCAAAGTTTGTTTCTACAGAGAACCAGAAAATTAAATTTTGTCAAAATATCAAAAACAAAATGATTTGAATAGATTTAAAGCTTGCATCGTTCGAATGCAACGAAAATTCTTTTTAATATCTTATTTTTTGCAAATTTGTTGTAGATCGCTAAATAAGAATCCTAAAACATGTTTGCGTGAATTTTGTAGCTCGAATTGGCCAAAGAAAATTTGGAAAATACAAAGAAAATCATTTTCGTTGCACATCAACGATGCAAACTTCAACCTCATCAATTTTATGACAATATTTGATCAAATGTACATTGTCAATTCTTAGCAATGATTAATTTTGTAATTTTCAGCAGATGAGCTGAATTTTTTACTCTGCTTTTCAAATGATCAGAACAAAACCCATATGGACAACCACTGGAAAGAGATTAGAATACAACACCAGTGAACTAACACGGATAATTTTTTTTTTTTTAAGTTTTACTTGTATAGCCTGGGGATACTACGATAACCAGGGCACCAAATTTTGACCATGTGATCTTGATATTTCGGCCATAAGAAACACTTTTTGAAGAGTAATAAAAGTCGATTTTCGATTGAATAACAAAGCTATAGCGATTTTAAAAACGCTCGATTTTTAACTATATTTTGGAGCTGCAGTGATATTTTATGGTTTTCGGGTATGTGCGTGCGTGTGCTCGTGGGAGATTACATTTTTAAAAGGACCACCTTTTGATCCAGCTAAAATTTTACTCAGAGAAATGTGTGGGGGAGGTGTCCCGTACCCTCACATGTAGTCCATCCACCCCACGATTCCACATGCTCATCCAAGGTGCCCCGTGCCCACACAAGTATTCCATCCACCCCACAATTCCACACGCACATCCGAGGTGCCCCACGCCTACACAAGTATTACACGCACCCCACGATTCCACTCGCACATTCGCGGTACCCCAAGCCCATACCAGTATTTCACCCATGATTTTATAGCATCTCTTCGTCTTGATAAGAGCCGTTGTAGTGGTTTTTTTAAGGTGCGTCTGAGTGATAAGGGCCATTTGAGTGTTTTTTTTATACTGCGTGTATGTGTTTAAGTGAATGAACTGTGAAAAAATTGTTGTAGATTCGAAATGTTATAAAAAAATCAACGTTTTTTCAACACGCTATAGCTCTGTTGTTTGATAAAAAATCGATTTTTATCACTCTTGAAAAAGTGTTTATATTCGCCCGAATATCAATGTCGCACGGTCAATATTTGGCACCCCGGTTATGGTAGTACTGCCCATAGCCTTTTCGGCTTTTTACAAGGCTCCACTGCTATATATCGTTCCACTGTTGTTTTATACATTGTGGCTTTTTATTCCCCAATTCTCCACCCTCTCGCAGCTGCAGCTGACTTCTCCCTCTGTATCGTATTCACCATGACATGGGCATAGGGAAACTGTGGAAAAGCTATACCGATACAGCTGGTGCCAAGTTCACCTCCCAGTCATGGAACTAATCGCCTTTTGCCGAGAAAATGTCGAAGAAAAACATTTCTGGACGAAAGTAACGTGACTGGGATTCGAACCCGCGACCTCCCGATCCACTGGCCAGTACGCTAACCACTAGACCAACGCACCGGGTTTCAAACACGTCTAGTTTTGACCTATTATAAATTTATTAAAAATTATTGCAAAAAATCAAAGATTGATTCTATCTTGAATAATTAAAGCAATACTTAGGCTCAACATGCATAAAAACTTTTATTTTTGCCTTTAGAACATCTTGCCTGTGCTTTTAGAACAAATATGGTGCACAACCGTATCGAAACTTGTACCGATGGTTTCCATACAACGAAGTTGCATGGTGTGCAAGTACCACAAACTAGAAAAATTCCATGATGCGTCATAATTCGATATTAAACTTAGAAATTGGTTTAAGGGCACCTGAGATTTTTTTGCTAAATTCTAGCGATTTGAGTTGTTATCGACAATTCATATTCTTTATTTATTTTAAATATAAATCAACTTTTGTCCTTTCACTGGTCAGTATACCCTGACCTGTTGATACCACATTCCTGCTCTTTGCATATTTTTCAAGTGCAAGTTTCCAATAAATCAGTAGACAATTCTTACCATTTATGTTTCCACAGGGCTCGGATAAACTGACCAGTAAATCGACGAATAACAACACTATAGGATTCAGATGGACTTTAAAATGAAAATATCATGAAAACAAACTTTTTAATTGCTATATCTAACAAAAGATATTATTCTGATAGTAGGAAAAAATTTTCGAATTGCAACAACCGATATTGGAGGAATTGAAAAATAAGTAGCCAAATGACTAAATCCTCAGTGAATGGACGAAATTATCAGTAAATGGACGTGTTGTGTAAACAAACGCCTTAAAGGATAACGATTTATTATTTATTTTTGTTAAATGCTGGGTTTGGAGATGACTATGTAACACAAAAATTATAATATTCTTATACATATAAATATTATATTTGTTATTACGATTTCGTAGAAAATACACAAAGCTTCTTTGCAACTTAACGTGATATTATCCAAAAACTACCAAAGATGGTTTCGATAGATAAACAGAAAATTAAATTTGTCAAAATTAGAAAAAAACAAATGAAACGATTTCAAGACGACATTTGATGAAATCTACATTGTCAATTCTTAATAGTCATTAATTTTGCAATTATCAACATATGAGTTTAACTATCCTCTCTGCTTTGAGAATTATCTGAACACAGTCCTTATGTCCATTCACTGGATAGAGGTTAGCATACAGAACCATTGAACAAACACGTCTAATTCTTATCTATTATAGCGAACTTATCGAATTTTGGCAAGAAATCAAAGATTCATTCTATCTTAAATAACAAAAGTATTACTTATCCTCAAAACTCATAAAAACGTTTGTTTCCGCCTTTAGAACACCTACTGTGCACAACTGCAAATACCACAAACTAAATAACATCCGTGTGGCGTCATAATTCGATATTAAACTAAGAAATTGGTTTTAACGACACCTGTGATTTTTTTTCCCTAAATTATAGGAATCCAAGTTTTTGTCAACAATTCATATTCTTTACTTATTTTAAATATAAATTAGCTTTCGTCCATTCGTAGGCCGGTATACCCTATGTTGGAAGGAATTTATGTAAAAAATCTGTAATTTTATTATATTTATTTAATTTCCTATGTTCTAACGTATACCCTTGTAGGCAGTGTTGAGCAAAATTTAATCGCTAGGGTAACTAAAGATTAACAATTAATTAATTGTTAATTGCTGTAGTCGCAATTAACAATTAATCAATTGTTAATCGTGAGTTTTCACAATTAGAAACTAATCAATTTTCAATCTTTTTGGTGTATTTAATTAAAAACTAACAATTAAAACTGATTATTGTATAGGGTGCTGCGTAAAACCCCAAGCAAACACCCCGTATCTGATATCTGTAAAGTTAAATAGGTTAATTGTTAGTTTTAATTGTTTCTTAGAACAATTAAAAAAGTTAATTGCAATTGCTTTCATTGCGAGTTGCATTAATATAGATTCATCGAAATAAATTAATTGCAACATGCAATTAATAATTAATTGCAATTATTTTTTTAGTCAATTAATTCATTGATTGAAAATTTAATTGATTAACGCCCAATACTGCCTGTGGGTTTTTGAGTATTACTCTTCATAATTGAACCCTTTCCTATCACTCTCTACCCACAGTTCGCTAATGTAATCTAACATTCCGCTGCATCCACAGCCATCTTAAGCTACACTATACCGCATTTGCCTAGGGTACGGTGAAACTGTGGAAAAACCGTACTGGTATAGACAGCCCTATATTCTTCTGATTCTCTGGTGCACATACTTCAACTCGAGTATCTACACCAAGTATCGGCCTTCTGTTCACTGGTTGATGCACCGGACAGTGCACGGCTAAGCAGTCACTGCTCTGAGTATTGGCCATGCGTAATGCTGTTTACCTCGATGTACCGCCGGAGCCAAACCCTGATCGCACATCCCACTAGTGTCAGTGTCAAAAATCTATATTTTATTTCTATTCAGGAAGGACCAGAATGCACTGACCTGGACTTTGTGTACGACGACGCAGACACGCATGTCAATGAGATCGCCGAGCTGTACAGTTATACGGAACAGTACGAACTTCAGCTGAATCTCAAAGTAAGCCCTACGTAGAAACATTCGCCTGTATTTTCCAGCTATTGCTATGCCCTCCAGGTTAGGAAAGAATGAAAATTAAAAGAAAATTTAAAAAATAAAAAGAATTTTGTCGCCAGGCTTTTGAGGATCAGATGGAAAGTTACAAAGTACGTCCCCTATGGCAAAGTTTCACCAGATCCAAGCAGAAAGCGGTGATAAACAAATTGCTGGATCAGCTCGAAGTATCGAACAAACATTTGAGAATGAAGGCTGCTCGGTGTATTCTCTATTTGGCGCAAGGCTGTTGGGCAGAAGTACAATCGGACAAAGAGCAACAGGACTGGACCAAAACTAACATAATGCTTCTCTACGAAGCTGGTGTTTTTCCAGCCTTCGTCGAATTACTTAATATCGAAATGGAGTGGGTACCAGAATCTTACGAATCTTGTTCCGTATTTTTGTATATACTCTGCGTGTATTATCGCGAATACGTGCGAGCATCCAATTGTATGAATTTTCCTCCATCGTAGAAATAATACGGCTGCTACGTCAGCTATGAGAAAATTGGCGGTCAGCCTTGCGGACTCCGTGGATCTTCGTATAATTCTATCCGTATTGTACATTATCACGGAAGTAATGAGGGAAGAAATGATAAATTATGAGACAACTATTTACAAGAAAAATATCGAGTCGTTCAAGGAAGAACTTGGTAAATATTTAGTTAACTGCGTAGACCAAGCATTCGAAAAACTTTTGATCAAGAGCAGCAAGTTTTCAGAAGGTCATCTTACATTCCAATGGTACAGTGAAACCGCAGTTATACGTTTTTCAAGGGGTGCAGCAAGTATGACGTATAAATGAGAATAACGTAGAAGTGAAATACAGTATGCATCTAGGACGCTTTAGCATTTGAAGATGGCGATTGGTGCATAATTCGCGATTTTTTTTATAGTAGTACCTCTATTATGCTAACGTTTGGTTTTCCAATTGAAAACTTGATTAGTAATAACGAAGTAACGAGCCAACTCCAATTTTTATATAATGCGACTTTGTAACACTGTAAGCTTTGACGTTTTGAGACTAGTAAATAAACAGACATGTTCGTATTAATAAGACATATGTCATCACAGTTAAGTACATGCATACATAGTACAATCCCAGAGTTTTACAGTGGAAAAAATCAATGTACGGGTTGTAAAAATTGTTTTATCTGTTCTTTTGTAAAAATTGTTTTATCTCTGGTTTTTTATGTATTTTTTGTGTCACAGAATACTCATACATTAGTCCTTCATAGTCACTAAGGATTCGTATGTCTCCTTCGGTAACCACTTTCAACGTTATGTATCTTTTAGTGATTTCTAGTGCGGACAACGATTGAAACAGAAAATAAGGAATAGCGAGCCGCTTTGCAATGTTAGTCCTGGATTTTTGGCGATTATCTCGCACCTCATCTAAAATTTCGAATTTTCTATGAAGATGTCTTCATAGAAAATTAGAAATTTTAGATGAGGTACGCGATAATCGCCAAGAATCTAGGTCCAGTGATAGTTCGCTTCCTTCCGTCTGCTAAACTAGCCATCCTTATACTTCACGTTAAGTTTCTTACAAAATAATATGAACGGGAAAAAGGGAGCTCTCAACACAGCGCGAGCTGACTAAAAAACCCGTTAAACGAAAGCTACGTAGCTAATACAATGAAAATTCTGTAAAACTAATAAACAACTCATAAACAAAACATCACATGTGATTAACGTGTAACTGAGAAAAAACGGGCCTCAAAACGGCTGCTGGGGAAGAAAATTAAGGTGTTACTGGATGGACCGTCGGACAAAAAGTTAGTCCAAAATGAGTGAATCGTGGATTTACAAGTCTAGATCATGTCGTACATGTTTAGCCTTACAAATAGCAAATTTAATAATAAATTAACACTTAGAAATGTCAATTTTCCGCATTTAATAATAATTGAAGTCAAATTCGACGACATTGGCGTGTACTTGACTGAGGTTTTACCAGTGACTGTACATCTGTTTCAACAGTCTAACAAAAAAATTTCTCAATTTTAAAATTTAATTGATACATTCAGATCATCTTATTATGATCAATAATTACCCAAAAACTCAATATATACTGAGTTTTCCAACGATTGTTATTGATTCATCATTAACAAGGCGATACTCCTTATTATTTTAATTAATTTCTCGACAATTACTCAGTCGATTTATTTGAAACTTAGCATAATCAATTGCTTGATCCTAAATCTTGTTGATATAATATTTTCAGAATTTTCGGCGATTTAGTTCCATTCGTTTTGCAACCATTAACGTCTGCAGAAGCTGTTTTCCCATAAGCGGCCGTGTTAAATTCATATGTTTACAATTACTAAATTATTTAGTGAAAAATTCTAAAATAATTCATGTATTATTATTCTATCGGGAACTATCATTCCTCAAATTTTCAAGAACTTTGGCGATTTTTTAAAATCCATCCAGTAATACCTTAATAACGTATAAGCACGAAAAACACTTAAGTGAAAAACGTAGAAATGAAACTCGATTACATTCTTTATAGGTGGTATCTGTCGGGGTCAGAGAAATTTGACGTATAAATGATAAAAACGTATAAACGAGGTTTCACTGTATTTGAGTCGACTGATTTAGTTGCCGGTCCAGGGTTTATTCGTCTTCGTACTTGACCATTGGTTCATTAGCGAGTTGGTCTACTACAGTAGAGTGTCGATTATCCGAATCAATTAGGACCGGGTGCCTTTCGGATAACCGGACAGCAATATTCTGTGGGCGAAAAAACGTTGATTCTTTCAGTATGATAAAATATATATATTTAAAAATAAAATGAACATTAATATTTTAATAATACAAGTACATTTTTGGTGAATTGCAAATAACTATTGTATCATTTAATGATATAGAACGAAGTTAAATATGTATTTAAAAATAATCAACATTCGTACACCTTTGAGTTCTTATCTATGTATTTTTGAAAAAGTCGACGTTTTTCTTCTTCACAACGGAAGCTAGTTTTTTTGCTGCCAAGTCTCGCAATCGTTTTAGAAGAAGAAGTTGCATTGTACAACATTCAGGCTGCGTTTCGTACCACACCATTGCCATAATATACAGGGCGCAATCGTTCAAATAACTGAGCATTCGGATGAACAAAATGATTGTTTAGATAATTCATATTTTGGATAACCCAAATCGCTATTCTAATAATTGACGTTTCGGATAAACCAAATCGCCATTCGGATAATTGACGTTTTGGATAAGTGACGTTCGGATAATCAACGCTCTACTGTATTAAGTTTGTCGTAATTCATTTATAATTATGTGTTTCAATTGGATTACGCAGTAAATCCTTACGGACAAGACTTACTCATAGTCAAGTTATTGAGCATGGTGACGTGCTTCTGTAGCGGCTTTGCCCCACATTTTCCAATGAAGAAGGTGCTTCTTCTTCTCTGGAAGCTAATACTGGTCTCGCTCGGTGGTATCAATGAGCTTCGACATCTTAAGAAAGTTTATCGAGAGGAGGCAAATCTTGATACTCAACAGGAAGATACTTTAGAAACGGCGAAAACGATGAGAGCAAGCTCACCTCCGTCGAGCGCTGCTGATTTACTGGATTCACAGAATCCCAAAAGAAACACCAGATCGTTTCGGCGTGTCAGTACTAATTGGTTTTCGTTGCAACTATTTGACCTTTAACGTGAGAGAGCCGCAACGATATTTCATTTGAAATCAAGAAACATTCTTAAGTACTTAACTTAATGAAAAAAAATATATATATTTATTTTGTAATTAATCTCTCACGTGGACTCTCGTATTTGTAATTCGTTAACTCACAATTGATAATCATAATGTCTTATTTTGTGCTACACTCAGCAAGGTCTCACGAAGCAAAGTTCCCTCGACGAGCCTGGTCTGGCAATGGAACTTGAGGGAGTTGACAGTGGCGGACAAGACAGCGGTGCGAACGACATAGCAAATGACATAACAGTGTTCTTCAAAGATCCACCTTTTTTCCGAAATTATTACGAGAATCAAAACACGACGCAGTTGCAACAGAGGTCCGAAACTCCGCCGCCTACCAAGGCGAAGGGCCTACCTTGGACCCCAAAGGTCAGGCAAAAGGACGTCGACACATTTCTCGAAGTGTCAAGACTGAAATTCGTCGGCTACAAATTGGACAATGACAGCGAAAGTTTGGCCGGTCTTCCGCAGCCTATACACGAGGGTGTTCACACCTTAAAACGCGTAAGATATTTCAACAATATTCTTTTTATTGAACACGTTTTTGGGGCTTTAATCGGAATGCTGATAGTTTCGTTCTGTCTGTCCGTCCTACTCTCACAGTGACTTGTTACCCTTTCCTTGAAAATTCTGAAATGGTTAAAATAGCATATTTCACTCGGGGGTACTCGCCCCGAGTGATTTTTTAAAGTTATAGCTGCCAGATTTTTGAAACTATGCGAAAAAATGTTATATGATGAATGATGATAAACATCGGTGTGTGCAAAATACACTTTGCATATTCGTTTTGATTCGATATCACAATTATGTGCGCACTCAACAATCTACGGAAATCTCCAATGCGTCGTCCGACACAAATTTCGACGCGTTTTTTGAGTTGAATGTTCGTGCTACATGATTATACAGTCGATCTTCAATATAACGAAGATTTGTCCACTCCCTTCCGATAGTCACACGAAATCTTGATACAACGAAGAAAAACTATAGATATAACGAATTTATTTTTAGGGCCCTTAACCTCTATACAAGGCATTTTTGTGAACAAAACCTCTGTATAACGAAGTATTCGGTAAACGAACTCTCTTCCTTTCGTTCCTTTCTCTCTGCTTCTACGAACCCTGTCTAGACTTGCAAACTTAAAAAATTAAACAAAATATTTGTTTAAATTTAAAATAATCCGCTTCTAAAACTAATATGTTATATATATTATGCTTTAATTGCTAATTGCTTGTAAAAATTGCTCTAATTTGAACCATTCTTTCTTTAAAAAATATCCCTATATTTATAGTACTAATATATTTCTTTTAAAGAAAGAAAGGTATAAATCAGAGCAATTTTTATTTGTTCTTTTTATTAAAACCTCAATATAAAGAATTTTTTGGAACATGACCTCGATATAATGAAGCCTCAATATAACGAAAACTCGATATAACTTTTTGCTCTTCCCTAGAGATTCGTTATATCGAGATTCGACTGTATATGTTAGAGATAAAACCCGTTTTCAGATTGAACGCATTGTTACGTCCGAAGACGTTGAGCAAGTATATACAGGGTGGACCACGCAACGTGTGCACCTCTTTTACGGCCAAAATATGCTTTGCACAAAAAAATGTTTTATACAAAAGTTACATGGTTTATAAGGCTACGCTATGTGGTGCATTTATTTTTTTTATAGGTGGAGGCGCTTCGAAGATTTGAAGGTCAACTTTATTTTTTCAAATGGAATGCTATATTTTTTATAGCGTAATATGATAGAGTATCGAATTCTGAGTAAAAAAGTATAGACCTTTATTAGCCCTAGAGTTAATAGCTAACGAGTAATTTCACTTTATTACTTTAAAATTTTCTTCACGTAATATCAAGTTGGAGATTCAATTCTACTACAAATTTCTGAATGGCAGTGTTTACATCACAGTGTTTATCAATATGAACACATTTACCACATCACACACACTTATCATGATTCACAATCTTCTCAATGATTGTAATCCAGTATTAAAGTATCCTTCGGTGATTGTGCGTGATTATTATCAGAAAGATAAAAGTGAAAATGAATTTTTCTAATAGCATATCAAGTTTTTTA
This sequence comes from Ophion ventricosus, assembly GCA_963932345.1. Taxonomy (NCBI): domain Eukaryota; kingdom Metazoa; phylum Arthropoda; class Insecta; order Hymenoptera; family Ichneumonidae; genus Ophion; species Ophion ventricosus. The sequence continues at coordinate 10,360,874 of OZ010711.1, forward strand.
CTATTAGAAAAATTTGGCTCCGATTACTACCCTAATGAAACATGAGTGTTCTTCGGTATAATAATCATGTGCGATCGTTTGCTGAGAGACCTCGAGAGATCTTGTTTTTTTTTTATCGGTTTGGGAAAGCGGAAAAGAAGGACTTGAAAATCTTGAGTCACACAATAGATTAATTGAAGATTGATAACAAGTAAATTCATACATTTTGAGTTCATATTATAATATTGTAAATACTCTTGACCGTCTGGAGAGGTGTCGTAGTCTTACAAATTCGTGTAGCGATCTTCGATGACAAGTTCTTCTAACACACTCACATTTCCCGCACTCTTCTACGGAAGACCCGGGGTAAACGGGGTAATATTGGGTCTATGCATACTTCCGTAGTGAGAATCGAACAAATTTCGTACGCAAAATATTGACCAAAAAAAGCGATCCTAATCAACTAAATATGTTCCATTCTGTTCAATGACTTTCTGCCATCTCTCTACGAGCTTCATTGTCCCTCTTTCATAGAAGTCCTGAGATCTTTGGGCAAAGAAGCCATCCAAATGATTTTTGAGGACGTCCAGAGAACTGAAGGTTTTATTATTCAAACTAATCTATAGTGCCCGGAACGAGCCAAAGTCTGTAGGTGCCAAGTCTGGACTGTACGGTGGGTGTACCGAAACATCCCACCCAAGCCGCAATAACTTTTGCCGGGTCATCAGAGAAATGTGTGATGCAGCGTTGTCCTGGTGGAATATTACGCCTTTTTTGTTCGCCAATTCGGGCCGCTTCTGATCGATTGCTCGCTTCAATTCGGCCAGCTGTGAGCATTACTTGGTCGAATCAATCGTTTTGTTGGGTGGCAGCAGCTCATAAAAGACGACTCCTTTCCAATCCCACCAGATACAGAGCATGACCTTCTTTGGGTGTAATCCAAACTTTGGGACCGTCTGTGCAGCCACCCACAGCTTCGACCATGATCTTTTTTAACTTACATTGTTATAGACAATGCAACTTTCATCGCCAATATTCATTTGCTTTAAAAATGGTTCGTTTTAATGGCATTTGAGCAGTAAATCTCAATCTGAAATTCGGTCCATTAAATTCCTTTCGCTTAGTTTGTTACGGCACCCAAACATCAAACTTGTTTAACATACCAAACTTCTATAAATATTGCGGAACAGTTGATTGGTCAATCTTGAGGTTATTTCCGATCTTTTCAAATGATCGTGAGTCGTCAAATGCCAGTCGGAGTCGATTAAAGCCTTGATTTTATCGACATCAGTAGTGACTGGCCGACCGGAACGAACAGCATCTTAGAGATTAAAATCTCCACAGCGAAATTTCCCAAACTACTTCCGACACAGACTTTCGCTTACGGCATTCTCTCTGTACACACTGCAGATCTTTTTGTGAGTTTGTGACGCGTTTTTGCCTTTTCGGAAATAAAAAAGCGAAACGCATCGAAAAAACACATTTTTCCCTTCCATGTTCAAAATATAATTAAACTTCCTATACGTCACGGATCTCAATGGATAATCTTTTTAAATGTCGACACAAGTTTCAGCTTTCACTTCATATAGTTGACGCATGTGCGAGCGGAGAAACAATCGCGAACGACATCTGTCGGACTTTCGCTATGGAATTATTCATAGACCCAATACAACTTTAAACGCGTTGGTTATAATCGCAAAGACTGTTCTACAGAAGACCCGATTGCGAACTAATTGGTATATGGTACTTGAAATAATTTGTTCATTCAATCTAAAGATTATGAAAGTAATAAAAGTTAAACTGATAATTCTGCCGAATCGCACTCTTTCATGGAAGACACAGATTTCGGACAGCGTGGCGACGAATAAAAAGTCTTGATCGGGACTGAATCTAGTATACAAGATTGCCCGCTGTTCTTTAGGACATGGGGTTTTTATAAATGAGATGACTTGGCAGGATAGCTGTTCTCTTAATTTGGGCATCCAAAAATTAACTATTTTTCGTCTAGTTTCCGTTAGTATTGCACCCTTCTGAGAAGCAATAAAAGTTTGATATTTTGGCTCTTTACTATGTCGACTTAATTGTTCTCCGGAAAAAGAGTTCATAAGTTGCAGCGGCGAGTTTTTATTACCGCTCTCATGAGGTGAGGAATATTTTTAATGGGTGCCCCACGAAATAAGGGAAGGAAGTAGAGAGGGCAATGCAAAAGGGTGGCGAAGGAAGAGTACTTAATATGATATGGAAAAGAGGAAGATGAGACGACATCAAAAAAATTCTGCTGGACTGGGGCAAATAAAAATGGGGACCAAAATATCCAAGGGGTTTGGGCAAAAATTGACAAATCTACCTACTGCGACATATACAAAGAAGTGAAGACAAATACAGGAAGAGAAAAGTACTGGGAGGAAAGGGAGACTAGGGGAGATATAAAAGAGGAATGGGCAAAACTAATATGCGTAAACCCAGGGAAAATGGGGAAGAAAGGGTATATACCAACTGGCTATGCGAAGTCTGCAATAAAGAAGAGAGTGTGGAACATATATGGAACTGCGTGGAAGCCGGGAAAAACATTAAAAATAGTAGTGTAGAAAGATGGTTATGCGAATACATGCGAGCGTTTAAGAAACTGAAATAGAAACAAAGAATACTTAATTAAACGCTATTGAATGTACGCGTATCGACCTAAGACGGATACTGTAAAAAATGTTAACTGGGGAAAACGCGTTCAAACCGAAAACGAGTTTCACCTGTATCATATATACTTCTAGTCACATAAACGCAATTTAGAGCAAAAACATGAATGCATCTAGACGTGGCACATGACACAGGATTTAATAGTTTCCTGGCGATTGTCACGCGTCGGATATGGATGAGAAGTAAAAAAAAACAACAAATTGGAATACGATTTCAGCACATGTACACGTCGTTGGCGGAAGTTCAGATACAGAAGGAAGAGGAGATCGTTAGAAATCCAATGAGCACGCCTGAACCACCGCTTCGACAAACACCCACGGAAATTTTATATCAAGCCATTCTATCAAATCTACCGCAGTATATGATAGCACTGTTGAAGATTCTTCTCGCGGCTGCACCAACGAGTAAAGCCAAAACTGACAGCATCAATATTCTGGCAGACGTACTGCCCGAGGAGATGCCGTAAGTAAAAGGACACCACGCAATTTCGATCAATTCTTGTGACTACCTTATTTTAACATAGACAATTATGACGATTATTATTCGATTAGAATGCACGTAAATCATAATTGCTGGCCCCTCATAGTTATAGGTATACGAATCCAAAATCGATCGATTATCTTCTATACATATAAAACAGTTTCGAGAGTGACTGACTGAATCACTGATACACAGTGAGACTTCGATTTTATAGCACCTCATTTTTCCCCCCTCATTGTCTATTTCACCGAAGGGATTGCTTGGTGTCGGGGTCTGCAGTCCCTCCTACGCACGTCTGACTAATCGATAACCGCAGCACCGGCGTTTCGAACCAAAAACATAACCTCAAACGTAAAAATTACGGAAAACGTCGATCCGAACAACAATTGTCCTACTAAAAGTGCACGACTACTCTTAGAAAAAAAGTTGGATATTTAAAAAAAGATCGACGATGGTGGAAAGACTACTGCAATAGCCAAAGTTTGCGATGTAACCAGGGCAGCTCATATTTTTAGGTTACTTGATGCCCCGTTAACCAAACTGCTCGTAGACTTCAGAATGCGCATGCTCCCACTATTAGCTACCCCTCAACAACGGTCAAGCCGGACCTCTCAGCCCATTACTCTCCGCAAGTGGTAGAAAATCGAGGTCTCACTGTATAGACAACGCCACAGCCTAAGCCGCTGACGATAGAAACATGGAATTTGGACGATAGAGTAGGGAGGGGTATGTTGAGCAGTCGGGTAAGTTGGGCAATCGAAATATTTGGAAAACTAAGCACCGCACGGGGGTGCATCAAATGGCGAAAAGAGCGGTATGGAGGAGGGGAGCACTTCACGCCATTGCCCGTTGCCAAGCGGCACACGAGACGCCAACGCGGGACGTTTCATTATTTTTGCACACAAAAGTAAAAAAAAACATGATTGAAAGATTTTCTTCTACGATTGTATGAGAAAAAATATTTCAAAGTTCATTGCAATTAATGTTAATGTTTCAAAACCTAACTCATTAACAAGCAACTGTTGGTTTATTACTGCGTTGTACCAAATCATGTTGCATACGTCTGATTTTTTAAATGCAATTCGTACTTTGCCCAACTTAGCGAATACTCATGCTCAACTTACCCCACTATCGGGGCAGATTGAGCAAATATGGCCATAGTCATTTGAGAGCGATTATCTGTGAAATAATAAGGATAACAGAAATTTCGTCTACAGATTTTTTTTCCCAGATAAATTTCCCGTTGAGCAAAGTAGGTTTCATTTTTATACTGCAGACTGTTAAGGAATTACAGGGCGATAATTCCAAACTTGCTCACCATGCCCCTTCCTACCCTAAGTTCCTTAGGTGTAGAGTTGCATTACGAAAGGATGTTCCGAAAATCAACTCCTAAAGGGGTGAAATCTTCTGTTACACATATACATAAGACCGTTCCGTGACTGACTAACTGGGATATAGACAAAGAAGGTGCACTGAGAAGGGTTTTTCTTTTACAAAAAACACTCCTAAGGAGGTGAAATGGGGTGTAAAAGTTTGTATGAAAAATTGTATTCCTTGCGTGTATCAACATGAAACTTCGTATAAATATTCTTCAAAACAAACAAGAAAACGCATATTTTAGGATTTTTTAAAACAACCTTTAATTAGGGGTGCAACGGGGTATTGAAGTTTCTATGTGAAAATCTGATGCCCTGCTTTTATCTACTTGAAAACAGTATAAATACTTTACAAAATAAATAATGAAAAACGTATTTTAGGATTCTTCAAAACACCCCCTAAGAAGGGGTGCAACGAGTGTTGAAGTTTGTACGGGAAAATGGGACATAGGGAATCCCTACAGTTTATTCAACTGGAAAAAAAATATACATTGATTTCAATTAGTTATTTTTATTCGAACTAAGCAATTTTAGTGAGATTTATTTTTGGATGAATCGTAATTATTTGGTTTTTTCCGATTGGAATGTCATCTATTCAGAAACATCCCTGTTCTGAGCCCTAATAGCTCGAGCCAAATTCCACGCGGACGAAGCTGCGAGCGGAAGTTAGAGTTAGACATAAACTCTCAGCGCTGATGCCATCCGTTCTATAACTAAGACTAATCGATGTGAATTAATCCCAATTTCAGAATGACTGTTCTACAATCAATGAAACTGGGAATTGACGTGAATCGTCACAAGGAGATAATCGTTAAGGCCGTATCGGCGATATTGCTCCTTCTACTGAAGCACTTCAAGCTAAATCATATTTATCAATTTGAATTTATGTCTCAACACTTAGTATTCGCGAATTGTATACCACTGGTCTTGAAGTTTCTAAATCAAAATATTCTGGCGTATATCGAAGCTAAGAACGTGTAAGTGATATGAGAAGGAATGAGAAAACAGAGGGGAGAAGATGAGCCACGGAATAATGATATTTACTCTCGTTTTAGCATACCACTTTTGGATTTTCCCATTTGCGTGATCGGCGATCAACCAGAATTGACGATAGAGAGCCTCGAGATCGGCGACAGTCAAACTTATTCATGGCGAAACGTATTTTCGTGTATCAACTTATTGCGAATTCTCAACAAATTGACAAAATGGAAGCATAGCAGAATAATGGTAATTTTTCAAAGTATCTTTGTGAATGCGCGACTTCGGATTTTCTCGTTATTTGCTGCTCCTATTTATAATACGTTGTAACATCCGACATGACAATTTATGACAGATGCTAGTGGTCTTCAAATCTGCGCCGATCTTGAAACGTACTTTAAAAGTGAGACACGCTATGATGCAGCTTTATGTTCTAAAGCTCTTGAAGATGCAGACAAAGTATCTCGGGCGACAATGGAGGAAAACAAATATGAAAACGATCAGTGTCATTTATGCCAAGGTTCGTCATCGATTGAATGACGATTGGGCTTATGGAAATGGTAAGATTTCTCGTTATGTCTGCAGCTAAGAAAATGTTTCTTATGAGGTTTAACCAGGAAGACGTTTGTGTTTGCGGATTTATAAATTTTATCATGAAAACGGGGCTAGGTATTGCGATGAAAAGGGGTGACTCTACCGTTTCCGGTGTCAAGAAAGTTATTATTCAGCTAGGTCCGCCTCCGGGTAATCGGATTTAGGGGTTTAAGGCAGTATTCTAGTCGAGAGGCCTACATCCTGAACTTGGTAAAAAAAAAACAAAAAATATTTTTAATATCCATTTTTTGTTGATTTTTCAAAAATTTACACAAAAATTGCTGTGCAAAAAAGAATAAAAATTGAAAAGTTACGGTCCTATAAATATGGCCGTGAAAACAAAGGGTTGAGGCGGTTGACATAATTCCGAAGCTCCTATTCATCTGAAACAGAAATGAAAACTATTTTCTTAATCAATGAGAATGTCATTATGGTAGGTACCAAAGAGAGAAAAAAAAATGAATGGCGACTGTCTGAAAAAAAGTTAATTTTTCGCCCTATTTTTTTCAAAGTTTTGAAGTTTTTTTAAATAGCAATAATAATAATTTCGCAGTGCCCGAGGCAGGGACGATAGAGGGATACATATTGAAGGTTTCTACCATATTTCAAGTCAATCGGTTGAATAGAACTCGAGATTTTATGTCAACCAGGTTGAAAAAAGTAGTTTTGAGAGCGTTTAATCCTTCGTGGTCACCCTGGGTACGATCGACCCGTCGATCAACTTTTGGCGTAAATATATATTAGTTCTCGGCTTCGAATGGGACTGTATTCACCATCTTACCTGGAGCTTTAAGTATCCTCATACCATAAAATTTACCCCCTTCACATGTCGGAATAAATACCTTTTTTGAAACGCGCACGATGCTACTATTTTTTCCCAAAAGTAACATATCTAAGGAGTATCACATCCAAATTTTCGGTAAAAATTTTGAAAGTTCACGGAACTATGATTTTTTGAGTGAAAAATGCCTCTTTACGTTTTCACCTTTTTATGAATTTTTTCTTTATCATGTCGCCATTTTATTTCTCATAAATCAACTTTTCGTACATCATCTAGAAAGTTCAAAGCATGGTCCGTAATTTTTTTGAACTACTTTGGACGAATAGTTTGGTCACAATACATTTTTTAAAACTGACTGGGTAGAATCGACCCAAGTCTGACCACCGCGATTGAATTTGGAAGTGTGAACACGAAGGGTTAAAGTTTTTAGTACAATTTCAAACAACTGCAACTATCTTACAAGGGGACATCGCCATAGCTGGGAAACGGATTTGGACGAGGCTTTTATCTGTTATAGTACTCCACTAGAAGTGTGTTATAGCAAAGCCATACGATGCAATGCTCAGTCGTTTACAAGAAAAACTACAGTAAAAAATTCGACGCAGCTCATATACCGCGCTCCGTGTTCAAGCCCCTACTGAAATTTTTTTTTTCTTTCAATATAAAATAGATATAGATTGATTTTGATCGAAAAATCGTAGTTTATATTGAAAGAATAAGAAAAAAATAAAGAATAATATTTTTTAATTTAACATATAAAAAAAACAACCATATTCCCCATAAAAATCATATTCTTTATTATTAATGTCATCATTATTAATCGTCACAATATTGCTAATATTAATAGTCGGATTCATCATCAGTATCGTTCTGCAGAGCTTTTTAACAGGTTTTTGGGGTGATATTCATCATAAAAGCATTTAAAACACTCGCATGCCCCACACCAGGCACACTTTATGAAAGCAACTTCTTTGTACGTACCATTTTGCTTCAAATGCACCAGAGGAAAACAGATTTCATTGACGTTTGCAAAATTCGGTCTGTCTTAAATCAGTTTTGATACATACAAATTTATGGTGGACAAGCGAATGGATTTTCAATGCGTCTTTCTGAGAAATATGGTTTTTTTATTTTCAATAAAAAAAAACCTTATTCTTTCAATATAAACTACGATTTTTCGATAAAAATCAACCTATTTCTATTTTATATTCGAAGAAAAAATATATATATATTTCGGTCGGGGCCTGAACACGGAGCGCCAGACGTAAGCGCTAACCACTCGGCCGCGCCGCCTTAGTGTAAAACGAGTAACTTAAGGGGAGAAAACCCTTTAGTTGCCCGAAAATGAGCCATTTTTTGTGATTTTTTTTTTTGAGGGTGATGAAATAATCGCATCATTTTTAAATTTTAATGTGATTTTATTATAGGTTTAAAGAGCTCAAAAACATTTTTTTTACAAAAGAAAATGGCGACGTTATAGCCTTTTCCCCCAGGCGTCTTTCCTGTGCTATAAAAAAATACTCCATTTTTTACATTTTTACTGTTCATCTGAAAGAGAAAACAAAAATATTTTTCGATCACTGACACATGTAGGGGAAGGATAAACCTATAAAATTATAAAAAAGTATAAAATTGGAAATTAAGCAGGCTTTTTAACTAAAAGCTCAAATTTTCGACAGTTTTTACCCCAAAAAAATGATTTATGTACGCGATATCCTCTACGACATAACCTCTCAAAATTTCAGTGAGATCGATCAATAACTTTTTGAGCTCCAGTGTGAGCAGTTTTTGAAAATGCAGTTTCGAGATAATCGCGTTTAAAGTTTTAATACGATAAAACTATAAATTTTCGTGATTACCGATCAATCACCGATTCCAGGCCCATGCACTAACCCTTCAACTTCCTCGAAAAGGTGATTTTCTTCCATTTGCTGCTGTTTTCGGGCTGTACGAGCTGCTTTTGTCGAGGAAAGGCTCATCCGGTTCTGCCTCTCTATCCGTGCCTCGTCGGAGTTTTCGGCGAAAACTCTGGCGTACGTCCCAACAATTAGGTCCAACGCATTCATAATTCTTAGAATGGAGGAATAGCCTTCATCAAACACCCCAGCAGCAATATAGGCTGCGAATTCAACGATTTTGAGCCCAGAATGGAGGTGTTTTGCAGCTAATCGCCAAATTGTTGCGTTGAAACTCTCGTTCGCGTTTTGGGTATGGCCACCCAAGCATCTTTCGAGTAAATCTTCCCTCGACAAATCTTTGTAAATTGGTAAGAGATGCTGCTTCATCTCTTACCAATTTACAATTGGTAAGAGATGAAGCTAGTTCGCGGTATGCGGTCACGGCGCCCTCCACTATGAGCTATAACTCCGTAAATATTTCATATTTCGATTTTTCCTTTTAACAGTATCTTCTTAATATATTATAGTTTTGAAAAATATGTAAAAAAATCGATTTTTTGAAAATTCTAAAGGGTTTTCTCCCCTTAACTGGTACATGAGCTGCGTCGAATATTTTATTGTAATTTTTCTCGTAACGGCTGAGCATTGCGTCGTATGGCTGTATCACATTTTTAGTAGAGTACTATAATAGGTAAAAGCCTCGTCCCAATTTCGATTTTTCCTTTTAACAGTATCTTCTTAATATATTATAGTTTTGAAAAATATGTAAAAAAATCGATTTTTTGAAAATTCTAAAGGGTTTTCTCCCCTTAAATGGTACATGAGCTGCGTCGAATATTTTATTGTAATTTTTCTCGGAACGGCTGAGCATTGCGTCGTATGGCTGTATCACATTTTTAGTAGAGTACTATAATAGGTAAAAGCCTCGTCCCAATCCTTTTCCCGGCTATGGCGATGTCCCCTTGTTAGTGGTATAATGGCATGTTATACTTACGTTATATTAATCGGCCATTCCTGCCCCGTGAAGTGTGTCTTCCTCGACTTCGAAGTGATGATTTTCCGAAACTCGTTTTTCCCTGCGAGCAGTTTTAGCTTCCTTAGAATCTTCTGATTATCCGATTCGCGCCGGTGCGGCCTCTCAATCCGGCCGTATTCAAATCGCTTTGCCTTTGTGAATATTGGGAATTTCGAAGTTTCCTTTTGAAGACATATTCTTAAGTCTATACTTTAATAAAATGCCAAAAGAAATCGATTTTTTTTTAAATTCTTAGACTAGAGTATTGCCTTAAGTATCTAAATTGATTTCGATAAAATTTTACGGAAAGAAAGTGACTTTGTTTTCCATTCTTGATGGCTTTGAGTTAACATTGTCATATTTGAAAATAACGTAATAAAAAAATGCAATTTTTTTCATATCTTCGGCCGTGTACTGTACGGAAGTATTTACTCACAGATAATTTTTTTTAATCGCCATATGCCTTTGTAGTTTCTTATATACTTTGATAAAGCCAACACAGTGTTAGATAATGTTCTGGCCTTCAAAGTTGTTTCTTTGCGGAAGCGGAAAACCTGTCTCATTTGCCCTCTGACCTTTGGACATACGGTGTACATGACCATAAAAGGTTAATGTTTTTTTTTCTCTCAGATCTTGAGGCAAGACCTTGGGATTTTCAAGCAGAGGAATGCGCTCTGCGAGCCTGCGTCGATCAGTTCAACAATCGACGATATTTGACGTCGAACAGGGACGAACAGCTCGAACCAGTTGATACGTCGGTCACTTCGATTCTCGGTGTCAACGTCGAACTAACCGACGAATTCAAGCAACACTACGAGCTGTGGTTGCAACAGGAAGTTTTTCAAACAACTATTGACTGGGACAAATTGTTGGAATCGAGAAATTGTGAGATCTGACTCAATCTCAATCAGCCACCGCTATCTCGGCTAGTTTTGTTTGCTTCTATATCGTCGATCAAGGAAGAGCATATTAAATTATTTTTCTTTCGTTACTCTAGCAATATATTTCAATATAATTTTTAAGGTTTTGTCATTTGTAATTTGTAATATGTTGGCTCTGTGTGTTTGGATCGCGCGTGAGAGCAATGTTGCGTCATGAAAAAGAATTGTGGTTCAAACTAGAGTAATTGTGCGAAGTGATTAACAAAAGTTGTTACGCAAATTCTTTGCCTAATTACCTAGATTGCGATACAAATGCAATGCGATACAAATGCAATTTTTTTCAATATCGCATTATTCTTCGTGGACTCAATGCAGATAGACGGATAATAGACGAGAGATTTAAGAAAAAAAATTGGACAACAATTACTGTTACAACAAGCACCGGATAGAGTTTTTTTTTTAACGATAATTTCACGCGCTCACATTCGCTCATAATCGGCTCTTAATTGAGCTTTTTTCATACAATTGTGAATCGACCAAATTACTTATTTTCTAGAAATCCATCAGTACATGCTGCTCAATTGTGTAATTTAACGGTCACGGTTTACGTCAGACCTTCGTAAATCGTGGACAACTTGACCTCATTCAATGATCCGTGAAGCCCGCCATCGTCGGGCTTTGAGCATACTAATGTATCATTTTTTTAATTTCTTGCTAATCGATTCCAAAGTCTCGTAAGAGAAATCGCATTCATTAGATAACGACGTAGACGATTTTTTAAATGTACAGTATATCAACCGCCCTCCCCCCCCCCCAACCCTCCATTTTACTAGTTCCGAAGAATATTTATAAATTCATCTCTGTAATCAATAAATTACGAAACGATAATTCAAGAGTATGCAACCTCAAGAAGGCATTCGCTCCCAAAGTGTTAACGCGAATATACGTTTTTTTCAACAATGTACATAGTGGACTTTTATATATCATGGAAGAAGCATTTTTACGACGTAAAGGATTGAGGAATACAGGGATTGAAAAATAAATGAAGACTTAGAAAAAGAATAATACATAAATGAAACATATATTTACAAGAGAAAATCATACAATTAGCCCCTTCGCTGTCGAGTGAAGAAATAACTTTTCGGGCCAATGATTTGTCGAGGCTTCTTTTTTTTTTCAAAATCGCATCAATATTTCAATATACAATTTTTTGGGTGCGCTGAATTTGACATCAGACTTTTTCAATTAAAAATGACAAACCAGAAAGCAAACGTTGTTTTATTTGAATAAAGGACAGTATTTAGCCGTTTTAAAATTACTGATTACGAAATCAAAATGAATAATGCAATAAGGCTTACTCGTGTAGCTCGCCATATTGGTTTGTCGATTTTCAGTTGGTACATTTTTAGTTCAAATCCATAATCAGTGATCCCAAGCGCCCCCGAGTACTGGGTTTTCCCTGAATGGAGTAATTAATTATATTTAAAAAATTTTTAAGTGGAATTAGATTTAGACTTCCTAAGCTCAAATACCTAGATATCAGCTTTCATTGAAATCCAGGTTATTTTTTTGCATTTTGATTGGCCGTATTGGATCGAGTATTCTGAAAATCCTGAAAAGCGTTCAGGGGTCCTATTACGGTTATCGAGTGAATACTCTCACTTTTCGCATTTTCATCTCACGTGAGTTTAGTCACTCTATTACGTATATTAGAGATATACTAGCACGCCAATCGAATCCAGCCCAAAACAAAGCGCGTGTGCATGAACGAACACCTCTCTTTACTCGGAATAAAGAGCAAATTAAAAAAGAATAAAAGCTCGCATCATGAACGTTACAGAAAACCAAGCATTCCATTTTCCCGATCCCACAAAAGCAAAATCATCATCAAATTATTTATTATTATCGAATAATAATACTTTACTGTCTGCAATGTAAACTTTTAGTTGCTAATTTTTATTAAGTATTTGGCGTCGAGATGATATCTTTGAATAAGCGATTTCGTAGTAGCTCGTTTTATTGTACAGCTTTAGATATGTCGTCGCGGCTTTAAGAAGACGCTCACGCATGCGCCATACGATTTTCGACACGAGCTTTCGTGTCGAGTAAAGTCACGTGAATAATATCGCATTTTCACTAGGTGAAACAAACCGTAATACGGTGAGCCGTTCACTTTGTCATTTTCACCCAAACTAATAACCGTAATAGCCCCCTATTCACTTCCAGCTACCTCAAAGAAGCCGAATACACGATTTCATTATAATAACATAAATGTTGTGTTTTCGTACGGCAAATTACCATCTATTACCGCTATTACATTTGGATTTAGCGACCCAAAAAAACATGAATACTAATGCACTATCAAATTGTAATAGTATAAACAGGGGTTTTTTTCCTCCAAGATGCGTAAAATGTTACGAAGCACAAGTGACACAATTTTTTTCGCGCATATACATGCGTGTCACTGACAGTGAAGGGCTTGGTGTTGTTTAACAGATTCATATTTATTTATACATTTTCAAAGATTTTTCGTTGCTTATAAGATCTGATCCATACTTTTTTTTTGTCTCAAGCTGACATTGCTAGCTATAAGTGGCGATGCTGCTTCCTTTTACAGCAAAACTGTTGAAACTATATTTTTTTTCCAGAAGTACGCAAAGATTTTGCGAAAAACTGGAATTTCCATAAAATTGCTCGACGAAATAGCGATCGAGCCAACGAATACTCTGAAATAAAATGAATATATTTCAGAATCGTCAGGACAGTATTTAAACATAATGAATGACATCTCGAGAGATCGAAGGTTCGTAGATAATGGAAGAAGTTCAAAGTCTAAGAGTTTGGGCGCAACTCCTGCCTGAGCGCGTAGCGGGCACCATATATCGATGATTTTTTTTTGTTCGTATAGTGCACAAGGTGTTTCTTACGTCACGAGCTTCCGTTCTCATTTGTGTCCCGAAATCGATGCTGGTTTAATTGCTTCTCGTGGGCTATGGCGTCACACCGTCCTCGCCACAACGTCGCATATAAAAATGACTAGTTGTACGTGACCGAAATTCTGGGCTCAATTAGGCGTGTCTTATTGCCACGTACGTTCAACGACTGACAAGAGACATATACGCGATAGAAAAAGTATTCTTTTCCTTACTGTGATCTGATTCTTATTGTATGAAATGTGCAATGTAAGTGATCACGTCCAACGCGATAAAATTAAGAGTGAAGCGACGTAAACACGTTACGGACGGCACGTGTTGAACAAATCGACTTCGAAAACGTGTCGTCTATATAGTATATTATGTGAACTTCATTGAGAAAAAAAACATCTCGTTGTTTATTTGCTTACTTAATCAATCGATTATTTCCCATCAGTCATTGAACGTAATTTCAAAAATCACGTAAATAAGTCCTTGACCGTCCCCGAGAACGGCACGATACCGATCGATCGAGGTTTTACGATATTGTTGCTCTAGATAATAGTATTTTATTTACTGAAGGAAACAATACTGTGATGCAATGTACAGTCATACATTTGGACATTGGTTCTGACAACTGAAGAGAACACAAGAGCAACTTTCGCATCGACATTATGATAATTGCAAATAGGGTACACTGACCAGTGAATGGACGAAATATGATTTATATTTAAAATAAGTAAAGAATATAAATTGGCAATAAAAACTTGAATCACTATAATTTAGCAAAAAATCAGAGGTGTTAAGGAGTTTCGGGGCAATTGGTGAAGTGTTACCATTTGATTCAAATTTATACAGTTGATTCCTTCTCGTATACTGAATACACCTTTCAAATTTTTTATTCATCGTCTACACGGTTCCTATAAAATTTACAATAAAAAAAAACCCATTTTAATATAAGGAGATATTTTAACTGTCTACGCTCATCGCTGAATGGCAGTTCTACGCACGAAGTAGTGGGACAAAGTGTTTAAAATATTATGAAAAACTGGCAAATCACTCAGTACATTATGACAAATTCGTCATCAGTGTTATAATGTTAAATGCTTTATGTTAAAAAGAGTTTATTCAATTGTTAATTTTATAGAAAAGGTATAGACGATCGATTAAAAATTTGGAGGATACGTTCCGTATGTGGCAAATTCACTGTATAAATTTGAATCAAATGGTAACATTTTTTTAAGTGTCCCGAAACTTCTTAAAACCAACTTCTCCGTTTAATGTCAAATTTTGACACCACATAATTTTTTTTAAGTTTTTGCTACTTGCACATTGCACAACTTCGTTACGATATGGATATGCACAGTAGGTGTTCCAAAGGCGAAAACAAAAGTTTTTATGAGATCTGAGGGTGAGTATGTCTTTTATTATTTAAGATAGAATCAATCTTTGATTTTTTGCGAAAATTTGAAATAAATTCGTAATAATAGGTCTGAATTAGTCATGTTTATTGACTCGTGCTGTATTTTAACCTCTTGCCAGTGAATGGACATATGGGCTGTGTTCGGATAATTTTCAAAGCAGAGTGAAAAATTCAGCTCCGTTTCTGAAAATTGCCAAATTAATTACTTTTAAGAATTGACAATGTTCAGTTTACCAAATGTTGTGATACAATAATTTAATTCGTTTTTTTTTTTTTGACAAAATTCTATTTGCTGTTTCTCTGTCGAAAGAAACTTTGATAGTTTTTTTGAGAATGTCAGATTGAGATGCAAAAAAGCTTTGTGTATTTTATATGCAATCATCATAACAAATATAATACTCATATGTATAAGAAGATTATAATTTTTGTGCGACATAGTGATCTCCAAATCTAGAATTTAATAAAAATAAATAATACATCGTTATCCTTTACAGCGTTCATCTACACTAAACGTCCATTTACTGGTGGTCGAGTTTTCATTTACTAGCAATGTCGTCCATTCACTGGCGATTTAGTCATTTCGTGTTTTATTTATCAATTCCTCCAATTGCAATTACTTCGAATAATTTTTTTCTACTATCAGAATAATATCATTTGTTCGCTATATCAATGAAAAATTTTGTTCTGGTAATATTTTTATTTTACAGTCCATCTGAATCCTATAGTGTCGTTATTCGTCCATTCACTGGTCGGTTTACCCTATATCAGTCACCATCGACTTCTGTTTTCAGTCGATTATACTTTTTGTCTTTTATTAAATGGAGGAATGGTCCCGTTACAAAAGGGTTTACTCCAGAAAGATATATCCTTCAACGTTAAAATCATTTTCGTTCTTGAGGGTTGAGCATTTTTTTTACCGATTAGTGTTTGAACAATCATTTTGACGACGGTTCAAATAGTGGCCTTTGTTTCGGCCTCACATTCTTTCACGGTGTTTGGCCACTAGGCCAGTAAAAGAGACGAAAACCCAGCACTTATTAGCGTAGAATTAGGATTTTTTACTGAAGCTAAATGGTTGCATACCGAAAGTAACCCCAATGAAATTTTGCCCTTTAACTCGCCCCAACCCTAAGAAATAGGGGTTGAAATCTTAAAAATCGCCGTATCTCGATAATTAATAACCCGATCAAAAAATGTTTCAAACGAAAGTTGCTTGGAATAATAAAATACGTATAATGTTATCTGACGTCCAACCCCCTATCTTTGGAAATAGCGGCACAAAAACGATTAGAAAATTCGGGGTTGATGCAAAAAAAGTACATCTTTAGAAAATAGTAAAAAATAGTTATATATTTTTAAAAAATTCGATATATATCGAATCAGGATAAGTTCCTCTATAGTTCTAGCGAGAAAAAAAATTTAAGCCTTTTCAATGTCCGTTTTAACGACATAAAGTTAGCGAATTTATTAGTTGCGCATCACTGGAAAAAAGAGACATCCTATGTGTCCGTACCGCTCGCACTCGCAGCCACGCTTTCTCTACACTCAGCGCGTGCATCTCCTTCTCTGGGTCAGTGGTGCTCTCGCGGAGGATACATTTTCAAGCAAACCCGAATTTTAAAACCGTTTTTGCGCCGCTATTTTCAAAGATAGGGGATTAGACGTCAGAAAACTTTATACGTATTTTATTGTTCCGAACAACTTTGGTTTGAAATTTTTTTTGATCGGGTTCTTAATTATCGAGATACGGGGATTTTAAAGTTTTCAACCCCTATTTCTTAGAGTTGGGGCGAGTTGAGAGGTAAAATTTCATTGGGGTTCCTTTCAGTATGCAAACATATAGCTTTAGTCAAAAATTCTCATTCTACGCTAAAAAGTGCTGGGTTTTCGCCTCTTTTACTGGACTACTCTCTAACTATCCATCCCTAATTTGAAAACGAATTTGGTTACTGAGGGGGATCATTCACCAAAGCGGAGATTAGCAGAGCTAGGAAAAAGCAACCTATCAACCGCTGAATTCATGTCCATCGAAGCTGAGCGGTGTTTTCCTAAGTCTGCTGATTTCTGGTTTGGTCAATGATGGCCCATCCTCTTCGAGCAACGCTTATCAGTGTCCACTATTTTCATATTTTTCCTCAATTTTGGCAGCTTTTTTAGAAATAATACTCATGATCATATCGAACAACGGCGGCGATTTTGTTCCCGCGTAAATTTCCATTAGCCGATTGTTCGTTCAATCACGACATCCTTTTTTTTTTTTACGTTTGCACTCTGCGTTACGTTGCTACAAGGTCATCGCTGTTCCATTTTATTTCTTGCAAAACAGGTCAGGGCCGTTTGCCGCCGATGTTTAGCGATAAAACGTACGAGATCGAAACGCGCTCACGACACCTTAGCATCCTCAAAAAAATCGGAAGTGCCAAAAGTGTGCGTGTCCGTGCGCGCTCGTGCGAATAAAACCCTAAAATAAATCTCGAAAAGGGCAAATTTTCGAGAAAATCTTATCCGCTGAACGCATCACCTTTCTCAGCGCGTGACAAATACATCCGCCTACAAAAGAACAGACGCATTCGGACTTACATCATTGCTTGTAGCTGTGCAATTGTTCCGTCTTGTTTTTCACGAACGTCATTTCACCGCTTGCTTGTCGTGCCTTAGCTTTCTTCTCGTCTCTCAAGTAATTCGGATCGTTCCAAAATTGCGTATCACCGCTCGCGTATACGACGTACGTGATATTCGTGACGGTGAGTACAGCAAGTACGATCCAAAAAACGAGTTGCCACTGTTGACGTGTGCCGTCAGGTGCCAATTCACCGACCACCAATGGCGTTATTATACCGGTGAAGGCGCCAATGCCATTGGTCATCGCCATAAGCGTGCCTGAATAATTGGGACTAAGATCGAGCGCGTTGACCTTCATTCCGGGATAAAAGGTACCCATGAGGGTCATACCAATCGTGAACATGGTTACGACTGTGGTCTTGTCGCAACCGCTGTAGGAAGCGGCTACAATGAAGACACCGGGTCCTATCGAGGCTATCGTTGTGCCGAGTTTGCGCACGTTCGTCGTTGACATGTAACCGGCGACTATGAGCCAATCGGCGAGACACGAGCTCACTATACTGCAAAACCACATGCACAGATACGGCAGAGAGGACAAAAAGCCATTGCTTTTGATGGAATATTTCAGTACACCGCTCATGTATTTCGGTAGATCGGTCACCATCGTGAAGAAGCCCCAGTCGTGTCCAATTTGGGCAGCTATCAGAGCAAGAAATGGCCTCGAATGGAGTATGTGTCGCCATGGTACAGCGGCCGGTTCCTTGCTCGTGTGATCGCTCAAACGCTCGTGTAAGTATTTCTTCTCGTGTTCCGATATGAAGGGATGCTCGTCGGGATTGTTGTAACAAACGAGGGTCCACACGATGAACCAGAAAACCCCGACAACACCGAAAACGTAAAACACAGCTGGCCAACCGAGCGGCGAGTAATGAAGTATCAGGCCTGACATTGACGACGTGGCCACTGTGCCAAGTTGAGCACCCGCGAACACCAATGAACCAATCTTCGATCTCTCTTCCGGTGGTGTCCATTGCGCAAGCATCGCGTTCAAAGCCGGAAACGTTACACCCTCACCCAGACCCATTAACACTCGCAGTACTATCAGGGCCGTCGAACCGCCCCACGTCACGGCCGCCGGTGTCAAAAGGGTGAACACCGCAGTCGAAAGAATTCCCAGACCCAGGGAATATTTGCCGCCGAATCTTTCCGCCATCATACCACCCGGTAAATGCGTCACGACGTAACCCCAGTAAAACGACGATAGGATTATACCCTGAAACGTTAGAGACTCCGTGACAGGCTACTGCTTTCGTATGGTTTTATAATTTAATTCACATTTAATTGCTTTTTTTCCCTTAAAACCACAGTAAAATTTTGCTCTTCGGCCATATCCAAGTTATTGTCTTCTTGGCATTTTATTTCGGTCAGAAAGTTTATTCTGCGAGCAAGCCGTTTTTGTAAAGGTGACTGAGTTGTGGAAGAAGATTTGTATGAAAAGTAACCATTTCATTACGTAAAGAACATAGATATTCAAATTTCACGATTAAGTCAAATGTGGGTGAAAGCAATACATTAAATGTGCAGGCCGATACACAACAGAAGAATACTGAAAGATCAACATAGCCTACCAGGTAGTAGATGATATCAGTGTAAATCCAAAACTCTGATTCGAGAATCTATCGTGAGCTCATGCGGTTGATGCATTTTTGAAATTGGATACAAGGAACGGAGAGGATTTAATCAACAATTTATGAAAAATCTTAATAATTGATACGTTGGCCTTAGAAGCTGAAGCCATGTTAATGAAAAACATATTTCAATTTAAGGGATCAGTACCAGTCTATTTTCGGAAATTTTCGATATTCTAAAAACATAAATTTCGTTTAATACATGCCTGTAGAAATACAGTAGAGAACGTCATTTAGGTCGAAGTGACCGATAAGGGGCTAAAAAGAGTGATACAATAGAAGCGTTTCTGCGCGCTCAGCGCAGAACAGAGATCCGAAACCAAAAATCCCAAGAACGTGAAGCTTTTGAAGGAGCTGAAAGAATAATGTATGGACCAGGCATCCCTGATCGATGGTAAGAGGCTTTTTAAAAACGTTTTATGTACATTTTTACAGGAGAAACTTTAAGCGCGTTTTTGTCAAAAGAACGTTTTTCGACCTTGTCGACATGATTTTAGAAAAACTATTGCATCGATTAGGCTCAAATTTACAGGAATTATTCTATGCATATATCTCTTCATTCCTACTAACGGTATAAATATTCATTAATATTTAATCCCATTTTTAAACAATTTAAATTGTAAAAAACTGTCGAAAAATTCAAAAGTGCGCCATTTTGTTTTCTTTTTACCGGGAGTGAAAGTTTTTAGTAGGGGTCATAACTACAACTCCACTTTATAATAAAATACTCGACTTTTTGTTTTCAGATGCTCCAAAGTGAAGATTTCGTGTCGGAAAGGTGAAAGCAAGGGGTAACTTCAGGCAGCCAGATAACAAAGATACATTTTTTTTTATTAATTTTTTCTTGTACTTTGAAACTTCTATTTTTTTTGTATAAAAAGATTAAAATATGAAGATAAATTTTATTATGAAAAAAAAATTCTAGAAAATATGTGCAATAAATGGACACTGATGCCTTAAACGCGATGAAATAAATGCTGAAAATTTGAGCAAGCATTTTGAAAAGGAGTACTGGCCTAACTTATATAAAAGATAGTATTCCCAGTGAGCTCCGCGTTAGAATCACAATGCTTCAGGGACAATTATCCTATATGGCACTGTTGAACGTGGAGTTTAACGTTGTTAAAAAAAATTCCAGCTGAAAAAGTGTTGGGCCGATTTGCAGGAAAAAAAAATAGAAAACTAGGAATTAATTAATTGAGTACCTACTCAAAGTAATGTTTAAAATTATCCTTTCGGGGGGGGGGGGGGGCGTCTTTTGTGGATGCATAAACGAAGGCCCTTTTGAATCATTAGTAGATTACAGTGGCGTTTAATAAAAATAAGTTACAATCAATTATTATACCCAACGACCAACTGGAATGAAAAATTTCGTATAAATTTTGTAGATTTAGACATTTTCACATATTCTCTGAGAATTTGCGGTTACGAAAATTCTTCTGTTAGTCACATTTTTGTAACTTTTATCATTAATATTTCCTTTAAACATTCGGCGAACCCCTGTGTTCATTGTCGTTACAGAATCTTCAGAATTTTTACATGCTTAGAGCAGTTTACATGAGACATCCAGAATTATTTAGTATATAAATTATCAGATAGAAATGTCGCCAACATGTAATTTTCATAAAGTGCTGTGTAAACTCGACGATTTTTAAAGTCGTATTTTTTTTTATTAAACCTTCGGTAAATCGACTTGAAATTTTACCAGTATATTGGGATGTATTTTTACTTAATTGCAGACGAACATCAGTTGATTGTTAAATAATCGAGTTCGTGAAAGGAATACCGTAAAGTCTGGCAACTGGATTAAAGAATGATGAAAAATCGGTTGATTACTTTTTAAAGTACTGCAAGAGTTTTATATTAATGTTAACATGAACGTGTGATTAAAGCAACTTTCATATTTCATGTGTGTTACGTGATTATCGACTATTATGTAATTTCATTTTAAAAAGTGCAGGGGGTTCCTAGGTGTCCTCAGAAAAAATGCCTGGCTACGCCAATGATCGTTAACCAATTCGATATCAACAAGCCATTAATGATCGTCTGTATGAAAACATTCAGCTTAAAATTTAAAAACTTGTATCGCCTAAAGAGGTGACGGAACGTTTATATTGCGCAAATTATACGTATGATTGTCCTGATATCTTGAAGTTGGTTGAAGTTGCAGAAAGTACAAGCCAACGAGAACTTACAGACTCTAAACGTTTCCGTTGTAATGTCAAACAAGAATGTGACCAAAAGAAAGCTCGCGCTAATGAGAAAACAAAAACGTAATTACTTCATTTTTGGCTTGATTTATATCTAATCTACCATTACATATACACATTTTTTAATCGAAAAATTAAATCGATGTACACAATAAAATTTACAACTTTATTCTAGCACCTCAAACGAAAAAGGGACCAACGGGAAATTGTATCTAAATCATTATCCGTCCCCAGAAAATCTTTATTGAAGGTTTAAAATCTACAGATATTACACAAAGTGCAACTATTTCATGGCATTGAAAAAATAATCAGACTTTTCGGGTGATAAAAAAGGTATATGCAAATAATATGAGTTGCTCTCTCTCTCACTCTCTAACTGTCTCACCCTCTCACTCTCTAATTCTCTCATCCTCTCACTCTCTTCTTACGTTCTCACTCTCTCACTCTCTTTTCACATTCTTACTCTCGCGGTCGCTCACACACATTCTCACATTTTCACTCTCTCACTATCCATCCATCCATCCATCAAACCCAACGAACAAACAAACAAACAAACCCAAACAAGCCCAACTTAACCCAAACAAAACCAACTCAACCCAAACAAACCCAACTTAACCCAAACAAACCCAACTTAACCCAAACAAACCCAACTTACCCCAAATAAACCCAACGTAACCCAAACAAACCCAACGTAACCCAAACAAACCCAACTTAACCCAAACAAACCCAACTTAACCCAAACAAATCCAACTTAACCCAAACAAACCCAACTTAACCCAAACAAATCCAACTTAACCCAAACAAACCCAACTTAACCCAAACAAACCCAACTTAACCCAAACAAACCCAACTTAACCCAAACAAACCCATCTTAACCCAAACAAACCCAACTTAACCCAAACAAATCCAACTTAACCCAAACAAACCCAAAAACCCAACTTAACCCGAAAACCCAACTTAACCCAAATAAACAAGCCCAACTTAACCCAAACAAACCCAACTTAACCCAAATAAACAAGCCCAACTTAACCCAAACAAACCCAACTTTAACCGAATTTTTTTTAAACAAGCCCAACTTAACCCAAACAAACCCAACTAAACCGAATGACTGAATGAATTTTTTTTAGTGTCTTACTTGTAACGATTCGCTCCAATTGTATCGCTCCATATTATTCGTTATTGGTAGACTCGAGTCGTCGTATATTTCGGCGGGACAAATGCTTGTAGCATTCGAATCTGCCTTCATCGTATCGTTCGTGGGAATTACCATCTCGATTATCGTTATCGAGAGGCATACTCTCATTGTATACGCGTTGAAGAGTCCCAGAAAGCCCATTAACGCGAATATCCATCGTTGCGGTATTCTTACGCCTGTGGAATAATTGGACGGTGAGTCAACGCGTTGAAAAATGAAGTGGAAAAAAAGTAGATTATTAATTTGATCGATCGAGATCGATCTATTTTAACGGATTATATTTTCAACTGGTCCCGATGGCAATTATTGCCTTCCCATTCGACTTGATAGGCATACTTGATATGTATATTTTCGATTCGATAAACGAACATATATGATATGTATATCTATTATTATTGTGAGCACAACAATTTTAGCCGTCATGATACTTTCCCTTTGGCGCGTTCTGTAAAGCGTGTCCGATTGTACAATTCCGGACGACTTTTTTTCACAAAGTACCGAGCCAAATTCAACCATCTTCATTTGCACGAAGAGCAACCATTAAAATATATTATATTTCATTTATTTAAGAGGTCACACCACCTTGGCGCTCGGGTAAAAAGGTATTAAAGTTTTTAAAAGATTTTAACGCGATTATTAAGTATATAAAATAATTTTTATTTTTCACAAATACATAGTTTTATGAATAAATAATAAGAAAACGAATAAAAAAATTAAAAATGGCGACGATATAAGTCGTCTAGTAGGACCGTCTTTTCAAACTGGTGGACAAAATATCTCGAGATCTACTCAACCGGTTGTGATGAAATTTATACCACATATTCCTCATAATATTGTCTAACCATCGGATTTTTTCAATTGGAAGCCGCATTTATTTTTATTAATTTTCAAACAAACTCAAAATTTCGGTAAAAATCAAAGTTTTTTTCAAACAGTTGTCATTTCTACGATTTTTTTTTTCATTTCCCTATGCTACACTTTAGCTATTACCTTTGTTTACAAGAAATTTATTTTCTTATTTTTCAGACGTTGCCTGACAGAGAAAAAAATTCTACCATTGGCAAGGATTTTCAATAGAAGGTCCTACTAGATTGACGTATATCTCCGTCTTTTTTAAATTTCTTTTATTTGTTCATAAAACAATAATGTATCTATCAAAAATAATAATAATTTTATATATTTAATAGTCGCATCAAAATTTTTGTTTATTTTTATACCTATTTTTCCGAGGCGGTCTAACCCCTTAAGGCAGTATTTTTTCAGATAAACTGATATTTTTTTAATAAGTTACTAACAAAAATATAATAGCCTCGCTCACGGCACTTTTTTATTTATTAAAAATTTTGTAATAAAAAAATAATTAAAAATTAAATATTATTTTACTAAACCATTCACATCGATTGCGATAAAAATAATTCTTATTATAGACAATCATGCGTTGACTCTGTCAGAGAATTATCGTTGCGATTCGTCGTTATCAAGGTTATCGATGATTTCATGTATACACTATAGAAATCGATCGATAACTTTCACCTGAACACGCGAAGAATTCTAATTAAGCTGCGGAAAAATTTCTAAGTAGATAATGGTATATAGGTGAAGGTTGAGAGCCACTAGAGAATGCTCATCGCGCTCTTCAACTATAGTCCTAAGCTATAGAAATAAAGAAGACAGTCCATTTTTTTTCTGTGCACCACACAAGTGTGACACGTTGAACATTTTGATAGCGATAACGGAAGGCCTGGTCGAAATCAATGGGAACGAGATTAAATCATATACAACGAGTGGATAGTGAAGTATCTCGATAGTCATTTATAAGGGATTCTTCGTTTTATATTTTATTTGATTATATCACTCGTTCGCTCTATCTTTATCCTGATTAGTACGATACGTCAATCGAGTTCCGGAGGAATGTAAATACGGTCGGGGGATAACAACTCTTTTTTTGCGGCAAATTACTTGCCTCGTTTTGTCGCCGCGTCATTGGAAAAGCCTCGAGCGAGCTTAAAAACTTAGTACCTAAACTCGCGCCGCATTGCACGATTAACAACACGATAATGATGTGCGACTTTTAGCGGTCTTAATATCAAATGATTGTCCTGATAAAAATTCTCAACATAGCTTTACGTTGTTGCTCGTCTCCATTAAAACACTGAAGAGTAATACGAATCTCGAAAGAAAATAAAAATCTTGTTAGATCGATTTTCTCCAACCATTTCTTTACCAATTGATGAATAATTACAATTTCGGAGTAAATCGGCAAATATGTTTTTCTTGGTAAATGAATGACAATCCGAACAACAACGAAGGCACAAAAAAGACATTGGTGAGGAATGTGTGCGAGTTGAAAACTTGTACGTTGCCTTCTCGTGACTTTATCCCCTTTACGATGGGAAAGAGAAAATTGAGTCAGACTCTTAGAGAGGAACAGAGATTTTTTTAATCCAAAATAAGAGTATGAGAGCAGATATAATCTGCAAATTGTCCGATTCTTCTTTTACGTTGCATGGGAACACATATGGTCAATATGTAATGGGATTGAAGTTGGGAAGCAACGAAAATTCCTTTCAATCTCTTATTTTCATTATTATCCAAAATCATATTTTGCAAATTTGTTGTATATCGCTAAATAAGAATCCTAAGAAATTTTAAATTAAAAATAAAATTAAAATTACATTCAAAAGAAAGTTAAATGTGAAATAAAAAAAAAAGAATCATTTTCGTTCCACTCCAACGATGCAAACTTCACCGTCATAATGTGTATGGAAACTTGTTATCGGTGCTTCGCATTTTCTCCGTGCCGTCGATGAAGACAATTATTTATTAATTGGAAATTTATTATGCATTGGGAAACCATGAGGCGAATATAATCGAATTATTAATCATGAGATCACCATAACAAGCTGATAGTAATGTTGACAATACATCAAAACTTGATGTCATAATAATTACATTGATGACGTTAAGCATAACACTACTAACTTGTAAAAAACAACTAAAAATAACGACGAAGTTGAAAAACACCAATGCAACGGTAACTAAATTTATAAATGATGTAAATATTAATGTCTGGAATCTAGACGTTATCTAGACTCTAGATAAGCGGATGAGATGAGAGAGAGAGAGAGAGAGAGAGAGAGAGAGAGAGAGAGAGAGAGAGAGAGAGAGAAAGGCTGTTACAGCCATAATTATTAAACTGTGCGACGATTCTGATATTATAAATCAGAGATGAGTAAAAAGTAATTAAATTAATAACTAACAATTCCACTTACTACTGTAGTTGATAATTTAATTACTTTGTAACAGATTACTGAAGTAACTCGTTACCGCAAGTACCAAGTATAATTAATTGCTGTGTAATTTAATTGAAAGCTGATACAAATCAATCGATTACATATTAATTCAAATAATGTAGTTTTGCGTGTTACAAAAATTCGAGTTACAGTTCTTGCAATTCACAAGCGCGAGTGGACCTTACATGTGGTAATTCGAATAATTGCACGTTAAAGTAGTGTGCGCTGTTTGCATGTCTACCAGTCATAAAAGTTGTATTTTCTAAAGTTGTCAGTCGCGTAATTAAATTGCAACGTAATTACATTACAAAGTATTTGAATACATTCTAATAAGATTACTTTGTAATTAAATACATTATAACAGATTACATAATATGTACTAAGTAATTTAATTACAATGTAATGCAATGCAATTCAATGAGATTACTCTGTAATTGAATTACTTTGTAACCAGATTAATAATCAAATTACAATGTAATTCAGTTATGACCATCACTGCTATAAATGTGTAATGCAATCGGAGGGATAAACAGTACAGTCACTATCTGGGTTGGTAGCCAGAGATGGGCAAAAAGTAATTAAATTAACAATTACTACTGTAATTGATAATTTAATTGGTTTGCAATAGATTACTTAAGTAATTAGTTACCACAAGTGCCTAGTGTAATTAATTACTATGTAATTTAATTGATAGTTAATCTAATTACAAATTAATCGATTATATATTTATTCGAATAAACCCGTTTGCTAACTAATAAATAAACAATATTTTTATTTTGTAGTTCAAACGAAACATAATTTATTACTTTTTTTAAATCCAAATTTAGAGGATAAAATGATATTTATTTTTTCCTATATTACACCATAAATAGTAACAAAGTAATTAAATTACAAAGTATTTGAATACATTTTAATCAGATTACTTTGTATTTAAATACATTATAACAGACTTCATAATATGTCCTGAATAATTACAATTAATTTTTTTTATGAAATACAGTTCAATGAGATTATTTTGTAATTTAATGAGTTTGTAACCAGATTAATAATTGAATTACATTGTAATTTAGGTATGCCCATCTCTGTTGGTAGCCCAATAATATTGCTAGTGTCATACAACTATGCAGAAGTATCAGTTCCATTCTCACTGATTGAAAAATTCCAATTCACTGATTGAAAAAACACCGCTTGTTCTCAGAATAAGCATTGCTTCGCTTAATTTAATTTCGTATTTTCATTATTATCAAAAATCATATTTCGCAAATTCAGGTTGTAGAGCGCTCAATAAGAATCATAAAATAATGTTTGCATGATTTTCGTAGCTCGAATCGGCTACAGAAAACTTGGGAAATAAAAAACAAAAACATTTTCGTTGCATTCCAACGATGCAAACATCAATTTTATAAAAAATACTGGATCAAATTTCGATTAGTTTACCGGTACTAAGAATTCGGTATGCCGTGACACGCCATCTTAGTGAGAGATATTGCATCGTGTAATTACCCCGAAATGGAGAGGTAAGTAGAGTTAATAGATGAGTACTCAACGAGTAAATAAAATTCGTGAAGAAAAATCAAAATAACGCTCAAGCTAGTAGTCTCGCTACAGTCACGTTAAAAGTTTATTCTCCGCTCAATCGATGAAAGCTTTGAAATATTGCGAAATATCCTTATAATGTAGGTTGTACATTTTATCGGGATATACAAATTTATAAAGTCATGATGAAAACGCCCAATATAATGTTTACCTAACCCTCACTTTTGTATCAGACTACCCATTCCGGCTACTAATACGTAGATATCCTGCGTATACGGATATGCACAACTACTGTAATCTAGTTCTAGTCTGCTCCAGTCGCTTCGTGGCGCTAGCGTCGCTAGACATTCCTTTATTTAAATCGCTATATCTCTGAAACTAGACGGTCAAAATTCATAATTTTTTTTTACCCACTTCGTCATGTGTCCCTCTGTAATAGAGAATAATAAAAAAATCTGTATAAAAGTTTCGAATTTTCGAAATTTTCCACTGCTCCCCATAAGAACACGTGTAAAACCATGAAATCTTTGATTGCCAATATCCCGAAAACGGAACAGTGAATACTTTTGAAATTTTGCAGGTAATCATTTAATAGTGTCCTGAATGAGTCCTGGAAATTAAAAAATAATCTATAGAAAAACGCCTTGGCGAGACTACTACCTTAAGGTCGTCGAGGAAATACCTAAACATATTGGTTGACAGGTTGCTTCCGGTGTTCGATTATCTTTCGCTTTTTCGATCGGCTCTTTAATCTTAAGGGACTAGGCTAGTGGCAAAAATTTCAAAACCTCGTTCGTCGCTTGAGGCAACTGAAATTAAAGATGAGGGTCCAACACATGGTGTAGGAATCGCAGATTGAAGGTAAAACTTCTGATTACAACGATAGAAATCCTAGACTAACTTTAAACGCGTTTTTCTTGGAACGTTAGTTTCAAAACGGTGTACACGATTTCTTGATATTTAACGAACAAATTGACTTGATATTTGGTACACTTATTCAGTGTAATAGTAGGTTTAGACTTGACCAACGTTATTCTTGTTAACATTTTTGTTCCATTAGTTATTATCGATAATGTCATTTTTCCTCAAAAAATCGAGAAAAAAATTCAAACATTTTGCTTTGATGATTGAAACACAATAACGAAAAAAAAACTCAGTCAAGTCTTAGTCAATATTATCTATGTAAAGAAAAAGCTTGTTTTTTTTTGTTTGTTTTAGATCAACCGGGTGGCCAAAATCAAGTACACCTTTGAGTATGCTGAAAGGTTCTTCACGAGATTGTTTACAACTTCTTTAATTGTTAATATTTAAAAATGAAATTTGGTATACAACTTTCTTAACGTACATACAAGTAAACGCCCAATCGATTTTTCAATCATCCCACTTATCAGTGTTGGGCGTTAATCAATTGAAGTTTCAATCAGTTCTTTAATTGACTAAAAAAGTAATTGCAATTAACTATTAATTGCATGTTGCAATTAATTTATTTGGATAAATCTATGTTAATTGCAACTCGCAATTAAAACTAACAATTAACCTATTCAATTTTAAAGATATCAGATACGACGTGTTAGTTTGGATTTTGTAGGCTTACGCAGCGCACAGTGTTACTCATATATGTATTTCAATAAATTACACATTTGTTCTGACGCCACTCCGCGCCCTATACAATAATCAGTTTTAATTGTTAATTTTTAATCAAAGACACCAAAAAGATTGAAAGTTGCTTAGTTTCTAATTGTGGAAAGTCATGATTAACAATTGATTAATCATTCATTTCGATTACAGCAATTAACAATTAATTAATTGTTAACTGTGAGTTTTCACAATTACAATTAATTAATTGTTAATCGTGAGTTTTCACAATTACAATGAATTAATTGTTGAGCGTGAGTTTTCACAATTACAATTAATTGATGTTAATTGTTATAATCGTGATTACCAATTAATTAATTGTTAATCTTCAGTTACCCGAGCAATTAAATTTTGCCCAACACTGGCACTTATGCCTTCAAAATTATTTTTTCTTTAATTAACCCTGATTTTCGGCTTGTCACTGTAACCTAAGCCCTTAATAATCCACGGTGATTGTGACTTCACAGTGCCTCCCCAGCATAGCTCCGACGAAAATAGTAATTTCTCGCGATAGCCAATTTTTCTCCTATCCGACTGATACTTCGAGAAGAGAAAACCAATAAATTATTGTTTGGTCTTTCAAGAGGCGGGCAAAGTAATACTTGTCGATTGTTCAAAATTTCAGGCTTCTCGGAGAAAGCCTCGCACCATTTTTATCGATTGCGAAAGAAACGTCGCAATAATCGTAACAAGAACGAATGGTAAAATTTGTCCACGATATAGCCGAACTCAAGCGCTGAGAGATGCTTCAATCTCGAAACGAACAAAGTTTGAAGCGTTCGGGATTTTTACGCTACTTCGATACTGGGGATCATTAGAGTCTGTATCGTCCGATTTGTCGGGTCGATTAAGTGTGAATATATTGTGGTCGAATATACATTTTTTTTATCATTCGAACTGGACTTTTTGAGTTTTTGATTTTAAATCGTGACAAGACAACATCATGGCGGCCCAAATACGTGAAGTGGCTGAGAAACGAGCTACCAAATGGAAAAGTGCTCTCTTATCGTCTTTGAGAGCCCTGATTGAAAAGTACACAATGTTCGTGCTATCGGAGTGTCCAACGGGGTATCTAATCTATGCAATCTTAAATATCAGCACTGACTACTTGCTGTCGATATATATGCACACACACACACACACACACACACACATATATATACACATATATATATGTATTAAAACATATATAGATATATTTATATAGCTTCTGCTCGTACGGTCCGAGGGAAACCCGAACATTTTTTCTTTCCTCCAACAATACGTTAAAATGTGGCTAATCGTCGTTATAAGTTTCCAGTTACTTACAGCAGGCTCGGAAAACGTTCAGCATTGTGGTTCTGTTAACAAAGATTGAAAAGTCAGGTCTTGGATGAGCTCGACGCTTCTTTGAGGCTGATGTGGGTGAGCGGGCTTCAAGAGGAAGAAAAGTGGACGAACAGAAGAAAGGAGGCGCCGAAAGGAAGTTTATGTGAAGTTTGAAAAGGCGATATTGGTCGTCCAATGCTCAGGACGTCTCGAAGAGGGTTAGTTCTTTTTTTCTTTTGCCATATAGAAGACAATGAAGAAAGGCTGTCGAGAAGAAAAGTGATTGGAAAGGACGGAAAGTTTGATGGTAGATCGCGAC
The DNA here is from genome assembly GCA_963932345.1 of Ophion ventricosus. Taxonomy (NCBI): domain Eukaryota; kingdom Metazoa; phylum Arthropoda; class Insecta; order Hymenoptera; family Ichneumonidae; genus Ophion; species Ophion ventricosus. Next base: position 10,391,631 of record OZ010711.1, read on the forward strand.
GATTGTGGGAAAAATCGAGATCTGTAAATTTGCGAGTCTTCCCAGCTTATTTACTCGCGCACTACACTCGAGTACGGCGTACCCACGTCAACTTTCTATCGACGTATTGTACGGGCGACTGAGGGACAAACAGCCACGATTTCGCTTTATATCCCGCACGGACTTGTTCCCCATGTGTCGCAACTCATTGACACAGCCGAACGATAAAGGAGATGTTTTTTTGTCTCTTCTTTCGGAATGATACACGCCGTGTCACAGCGCAACGGAAACAGTCGCAAAGTCATACCCCATTCTCTTCTAAAAATATTTCTTTCCTACCCCGCGATATCTGATCCAAGAGCAACCAATTGTGTATAAAGTTCTTGTGAATCCTGCCCCCTCCCCCTTCTCATTTCTCCGCCATTGTACTGGCCTGAAAAAAGACGCTGTATCGATGTAGATTAAGAGATCAGATTCAACGAGCCGATAACCAATCGGGATCGCCCCGCTTCCATCATACATGGCGTTCACATTTTTCACATTATCTCGATTTTTATCGATCATTGTCTCAACGCTTCCAATCGAACGTCCAAATCAATTTTTTTTTCTCGACCGTGTCTTCTTCGTTTTAATAAGCAATTGATCGTTATCGGGAATCATTCATCGGACGAATGTTGACAGAATAATGCGGTGGCGGATGATAAAAAGATGGAGAGAAAAAAAATTGCATGCTCCGATAGTGGCTGGGCACGTTGAGGGAATTCCCAATTGTTGGAAATTCGACGCGAAATCGAATTGGCAGACATTTTTTTTTTTTCCCAAAAGTAGTGCGATATTTTTTAAACAGGTGACAATGTGTCGTTTTTCCGATTTTCAACAATTATAGGGAATGAGAGCAGGTAAATAGGAACTCACAAAGTCTGCATCGCCGTTGCCGACGAATCTAGGGTATTGACATCTGCGTTAAAAATATGGCTTACGTACACGAAAGCCAGATAAGATTTCTTCCAAAATTCCAATCACTTGTTTGGGTTCGATTATTTTTCAACGATGAATTTAAACGTAGCTTGTTGTGAATGCACTCTTGAAGATTCGGGATATATCAGGTCGTATTTAGCGTGTCATTTGTTCGAGTGAAAAAAAATCACGCTGAGTCACGCAAACTAGGTAATTGCACAATGTTTAGAAACATTGGACAATAACGCGTAGGGGAAGATGGGACACAGTGTGTCACTTTTGTTGTAACGAATTTTTACTCTTACCAAAGTAGTCTGCTTAGAAAAAAAAGGTCATAACCGATTTTATAGACCTTTATGGGCGTACAATAAAACTACCATATTTTTTGCAAAAATATTAAAAATCCTTAAATGATGGGATCGAAACCAATTTGCGGATTGGCTAATTGTGTCCCACGGGTGGAGTCCAATGTGTCAGATAGGTGGGTACAGTGTGTCAAGTGCTGCGAAATGTAAGGTACAACGAGCCGGTTGAAACTCTTATATTTTTCTAACATAGATAATAGATTTTCATACATACCGATAATTTCACAACGGGTATTATTTGCCAATAACATTGGGAGACGACTCATTGTACTCAACAACTCGATGACACATTGTGCCCCACATAATATTTGACGTTTTCCCGGCAAGCGACATTTTTTTCAACACTCAAATTAATTTTGTATTATATTTTGAATAATTCTTCGTAAGCTGCTATTGATTTTCTTTTAAGCCAGCCGAAACTTAATATACATCACGGTCCAACACAAAAAAATCGGATTTTACGAGCTACAAAACCCCGACAAATCGCATGTGGTTGACAGCTGATTATTCGACGCACGTGGGCATCTCTGGAATAAGAATAATACCAGAGGCTCACATGCGATCAGATGATACAGCCGTTGATGCCTCGCCGTCGAGCCACCAAAATGACAGTTCGAACGCAACAACGTCGTCGCCGCGTGACAGCAATAATTCCGAAGATTCGTCCTCTGAGTCCGTGATTTCTCCAAGAGGAACAGATGGGAGTTCGAGATGTCAGGTGACCCTCCTTAATAATTTTTTGCCATATGACAAGTCCTTTCGCTTTCCCGACGCACTTGTTCTCCACCAGATAGTTGATCATGGTTTTTCTCTCATCAGCCGTAAACAGGTCTCGGCGATTTATACCGGCATTTTTTGCACGCGGTGATTCCTGAAGGGTGGCTCTCCAAACTTGACCGCGGGAAATTTTGTTATTTGTGGGATTTTGGACTTCAGGCTCCTTATTTTCGTCGTCTACCTCAATTGGGTTGATGCAAAACGAGGAACGAGCCACGTTCCTGTCTGAAGTATTGTCTTCGTTCGTATCGCGAGCTCCGCTGGGTCCGGGGATCGTGGACTTGTCAGGTCCATGTCGATGTAAAGATCCCCCATTTCCCAAAATGTCGTCGGTGATAACTATCACGGACTCAGAGGACGAATCTTCGGAATTATTGCTGTAACGCAGCGACGACGTTGTTGCGTTCGAACTGTCATTTTGTTGGCTCGAGGGCGAGGCATCAACGGCTGTATCATCTGGTCGTATGTGAGCCTCTGGTATTATTCTTATTCCAGAGATGCCCACGTGCGTCGAATAATCAATGGGTTTACTGTAAAAAATAAGCGTGTTGTCGGTGTGTTGAAACAACACACAACACGCCTACAGCGTGTGTAGAACCTGGTTAATGTGTTGAAACAATGCGTTTTACTTATTTTGCCGTGTTGAAACAACACGCTTCTACTATTCTTGGCAATTGCACGATTTTAACGTAATGCCGGAGAACACACTTACTGTAACACACATAAAGCGTGTTGAATCAACCCATTTTTTTCGAAACAACACACTTGGTGCAGCTACACGCGACGCGAACGACACATTTCGTCGCGCAAAGCGTCAGAAAACAACTCACTTGCACGCGTGTACCACAAACAACACGCGTCAAATGAGTTGATATGACAATAAGGCAATTTTTCATAACCTCACTAAATAATTGACGGACGTGCGAAAGAGTTTAAGTGAGAATAATTCTTTGTGAACAACGGTGATCTACTATAAAAGTGACATTTGTCTTATTTTTGTCCCACACATAGAAATTCAGAGCATATTTCTTCTTTGCAAAGGTTGAACATGAAATACTCTAATTTGTTCCTCTGCATAGTCAGTATCCGGTAGTGTATTCTTTGCGGAGACTGATTACGCCATAATAATTATCTGCGTAGACTGGTTAAGCTAGAAGAATTCTTTGCGCAGACTGATTACGCCAGATCAATTATTTGCATAGACTGGTTACGCTAGAAGAATTCCTTGCGAAGACTGCATACGCTAGAAGAATTCCTTGCGTAGACTGGTTACGCTAGAAGAATTCCTTGCGAAGACTGCTTACGCTAGAAGAATTCTTTGCGAAGACTGCTTACGCTAGAATAATTCCTTGCGTAGACTGCTTACGCTAGAAGAATTCCTTGCATAGACTGGTTACGCTAGAAGAATTCCTTGCGAAGACTGCTCACACTAGAAGAATTCCTTGCAAAGACTGCTTATGCTAGAAGAATTCCTTGCGTAAACTAGTTATGCTAGAAGAATTCCTCGCGAAGACTGCTTACGCTAGAAGAATTCCTTGCGAAGACTGCTTATGCTAGAAGAATTCCTTGTGAAGACTGGTTACGCTAGAAGAATTCCTTGCGTAGACTGGTTACGCTAGAAGAATTCCTTGCAAAGACTGCTTACGCTAGAAGAATTGCTTGCGTAAACTAGTTATGCTAGAAGAATTCCTCGCGAAGACTGCTTACGCTAGAAGAATTCCTTGCGAAGACTGCTTATGTTAGAAGAATTCCTTGCGTAAACTAGTTATGCTAGAAGAATTCCTCGCGAAGACTGCTTACGCTAGAAGAATTCCTTGCGAAGACTGCTTACGCTAGAAGAATTCCTTGCGAAGACTGCTTATGCTAGAAGCATGCCTTGCGTATACTGGTTATGCTAGAAAAATTCTTTGTGTAAACCAGTTACGCTAGCAGAATTCCTAGCAAGGATAAACCCCTGCGAAGAATGGTTCCGCAGTTTTAAAAGTAACGACTGTATTTCTGCACATAAATTCAGAGCTCACGGATTCTATGCAACAGTTCAGCATGAAACATTACATGTTATGAGAGCTCACGCTATGTGAAAAGCGACATGTTTGTCTTTTACATAGAAATATAAAATGTATTGGTTTTAATTAAAGAAAACTGCTATATGGAATCCTCTTTGGATAGCTAATAATGAGTAGTTGTTTTTTCAATGATCTGCAGTTTAAGTGAGTTAGTGATTTTTTAAATAAAACCTACGTTTATGTCGAAGAAAATTAAGAAAATTATTAGGCTTGCAGACTTTTGGATGCCTAATTCAAAAATGTTTGCAGATCATTCTTATTTCATTTTTAATAATTTTTGTTACTGTGTCTTAAAACTACAAATAATTTTAAAGTTTGATTCCATACAATCGTTTTTTTTTAAATTAATTTTTAAAGTTGCCGAACCTGCACTTTAAAAAAATAATAATAAAACAATATCGCAAAATAGTTCACTTTTGTATAAAGCATTATTGGGTTGAAAGTATGTATGTATGTATGTAGGTTAAAAGTATATATATATATATACTTTTAACTTTTAAATAGTGTGTGTTTAAAACACACACTATTTAATTAACAAATTAATAAGAACAACGAATTATCAACGTGAAAAATCTTGTGTCCGTAACCAAGGAACGAATTGACAAAAGAGAAGAGCGAAAAAATAATAAGCTGACGAGTCTGTCGAAAATAGAGAGCTAAACGACGAACGTCACAAGCGAATAAGATCCAACATTCCTTTCCTTCTTTTTGTATTGTTTCCGAACTGTTTTGACTCATTAATAAAACGTTTGTTATTAAATATCAGCGTTTTTCCTCATCCCACTATTGAAATTCGACAAATGGGGGCTCGTCCGGGATCGAGGTAAAAAAAAATAATAGTCGAACAGTCCGCGAAACGGGTAGCCGCGCCGCGAACAGTGTAATCCGACTCCGTAAAAAAAAAAGAAGAAGAAGAAAGTATAAACGAAAGGATGGATAATCTTCAGAGCCTTAAGGCGGTCCTCTAGTTTTTCGGCTGTTTTTTTACGGCTTTTTCAATAATTTTTTACGGGCAAAGCATCGAAATAATCAATCTCATTGTTTTTGCATAATCTTTATTAACATTTAAATAAGCTTTACAAATTTTTTGAAGTCAAAATATATAATAGAATAAAAGTTATAGTGGCCGACAGGAAGACATCAAGTAAAAGAGGTGCTTGACGGTGACCAAGATTGCGGCTGTTCTGCTTATCTGAAATCAAAAAACCAAACGGCATTTTAATCTTCATATTTAAGACTAGCGATTGAACTAGAGTGAATTCTAAATTACAAAAATTGACTTTTTTATACACTTTTGAAAATTACATTCTATTTTTTACTCATTTTTTCTTAAGTTTTTCGCTCGTACAAAAAAAACTATCGAAGCAATCATGATAATCCTAGTTCAATCGCTGGCTTATAACATATTAAAGATGCTGTATAAATTTGAACAAGATCGGTGCAGTAGTTTCTGAAATATCGTGGTCACCGTTTCGAAAAATGGTGTTTCGAGAAAAACGCGTTTGAAAGTTCGCGCATGTGATTTATACTAAATATTTCATCTCACCGTCAACCTGCTATGCCTGGACCATACAATAGGCCTTCCTCTTCTTCTTGGAAGTCACGCAGAGCTGCTCCGTCTTCCCTTTTCGCGATTCGGGCCTGTTTTACAACATCACTCGTACGCCTTTCTGAACGGTCGATCCGAGAGCTATCACGCTGTTGAACATATCCTTTAGCTTGTGGGCCGATTTTCACTCCCATGGTTACCAAGGTCTTCAGGATAGATTTGAATCCTTCGTTGAAGATTATGACAGCGAGAAACGTGGCGATTTCAACCACTTTTGGCCCAGAATGGAGGTGCTTCGGAGCAAAAGTCCAGATTAACGAATTGAGCGACTCGTTATTATTTTGAGTTTCCGCTCCCAGGCATCTGCTTAACAATTCTTCTTTGGATAAATTCTCATAAATTGGCTTTATAACTTTTTGAACTGCTTCAGAAAGAGGCGGTTTATTGTGTTTGAATTGCTCAGCCTCAGCCCGCTCGGCTTTCGGAGCAGCCCGGCGCGCGCTCCGTATACCTGCTCCGTTCCAGGGCCGTAACTTGTGAACCACTTCGAATATCGAAAAATCCTTTGGCACACATTTTCTACACATGTTGTAGATGTGATTTATGAAAAAAAAATCGATTTTTTCGACCCGAGAAACTAGAGGACCGCCTTAAAGCCGATGAACTACGACGCAAATTAGAGGAGCTGAATCTCCCAATATCCGGTTCAAAACCTGTGCTCCTTCAAAGATTGACAAAAGCTTTAGAAGACGAAGTTGATGGTAAAAGACGAGCTGGCGGTGATGCAGACGGCCACACCGCAAAAGCTAAAGAAGACGAAGGCGTTGCAGACGACGACGAAGTAAATGGAGATGCAGAAGATGAAGAATCCGAAGACGAAGACGATAAATCTCAAGATGATAGCTCCGAAGAAGATGACGATGACGATAGTTCAGACGAAGAAAAACCAACCAAAAAACCAGTGCAAAAGCGCAAGCGGGCAGAGATGAAACAGCAACCTAAAAATCAGGTACGGAAAATTAAGTCAAATAAAGAAAGTCGAGACAAAAGACGAACACGTGCCAACGATTCGAGATTCCCGATTATGACGTTCAAAGATGTAGAAGACACACTCGAATTATTCTCTGGAGATGGAAACGAAAACATCGAAAACTGGATTAGAAACTTTGAGGAAGTGGCAAACATGTGTGAATGGACCGATGCACAAAAGGTTATGTACGGTCGACGAGTAATGCGAGTCGCAGCTAAACTATTCATAAATTTCGAAAGTCTACCCAAAACATGGTCAAAGATGAAGAAATCCCTCAAAGACGAATTTTCCAAAACCGCGAATAGTAAACAGATTCACAGAAAATTGAGTACGATGAAAAAGAAGCACGACGAATCGTACGTCGAGTTTACATATCATTGAAGTTGCCAGTTATGCCGACATCGATACCGAATCAAAAATTCAATGCATCATCGATGGTATACAAGACGATGAAATAAACAAAGTTATGTTATATGGCGCAAAGACGATAAAAGGGTTGAGGAAGAGATTACTGCAATATCAAAACTCACGATTGGCCGCGGTAAAAAACAGCAAGACAACCAAACACACGGTTAATGTAGAAAAAAATAAACACTCGAATCAACCTCGAAATGAGTCGACGACGAAGCGATGTTTCAATTGTGGCAGTAGAGATCATCTCAGTACGAACTGCCCTGATAAATCGAAGGGCACTAAGTGTTTTAAATGCGGTGATTTCGGTCACATCGCACCAAAGTGTAGCCGAAGTTTACAAAAAGAAATCCCGAAAGCTCCACGCTATGATATTATTGCCGTCGGTGATAAAAAAAACCTACAAAACCGTGAGAATTCTCGGCAAAGACATCATCGCGATCTTAGACTCCGGAAGTGATCTCCATCTCATTCGTACGACGTTGTATGTGACATTAGGCGCTCCAACTCTGGAACCCATTCAAATCCCATTCGACGGTGTTGGCTCAAGGAATACGAAAACCCTGGGTAGATTTACAACGACGGTGATAATCGACGAGATTTCTCTCACCTTCGCATTTGACGTAATCCCAGACGAATATATTGGACATGATCTGTTAATCGGTGGTGAATTATCAGACTTCGTCGAAGTAAATCTAAAACAGAGACAAGCAACACTCTCGAAATTAACCAAGACTACCGAGAACGTGGCAGACCCCGGTTGGCGTGCAGTGTTGTGCATAGATGTTAACGACGACGACACAACATCCAAGAAACACGAAGTGTCGAATTTCAATAGTGGGGTGAGGAAAAATGCTGATATTTAATAACAAACGTTTTATTAATGAGTCAAAACAGTTCGGAAACAATACAAAAAGAAGGAAAGGAATGTTGGATCCTATTCGCTTGTGACGTTCGTCGTTCAGCTCTCTATTTTCGACTGACTCGTCAGCTTATTATTTTTTCGCTCTTCTCTTTTTTTCAATTCGTTCCTTGGTTACGGACACAAGATTTTTCACGTTGATAATTCGTTGTTCTTATTAATTTGTTAATTAAATAGTGTGTGTTTTGTCGATCCTACACTCGGCCATCCTGCATAGATATCGTCCTCGATATTACTTTTATGCCAGTTTGTCTATTCGTTCTTTTCATTGAACTCTTCCGTTTCGCTCGATTGGTAGTCATCTTGATTGGATTCATATTCTTGATCGAAATGTTTCGCCCATAGCTTCATATTATATGCTGATGTTCCTGTTGCGAACGGACCTTCATGTTCGCCTATACGTTCTACTTTATACCGGTTATTGCGGAGATCCGTCGTGACTTTGTATAGTCCGTAAAACTTTCTGTGCAATTTTTGGCCACGTCCAAACTGTGTTTTTTTGATCGCTACTAGATCTCCTCGTTGGTATATTATCGCTTTTTTACATCGCTTGTTGTGATTTCTCTTATTTTCATTTTGTATTTTCGTGATATTTGCCTTTGCTTTGTCTCTAAGTTAGCTTCGATTCTCGTCGAATGCGGTACGTAATTCTTCGTCAATGATCTCTCTGAGGTGCATGTCTTCTTTATTACGCATTGTCGTGCCGATCATTAGTTCGAACGGGGTCTTCTTTATACTTCGATGAAAAGATAAATTCAGGAGTTGTACTTTATCCACGAATTTATACCATTCAGCTGGGTTTTTTTCTGCCATCTTTGTTAAAATTGGAATAATCGTTTGGTTTACTCGTTCGACCTGTCCATTTCCACGAGGGACTCCGGGTGTGATCAGCACGTGTTCAATGTTTTCTTCTTTGCAGTACTCCTTAAAAACGCACGCGGTAAACGCGGTGATAAACGCTCTATCTGAAATTAATCTTCGTGGGTTACCAAAAATTGTTGCCTGTTTCTGCAATCGTGCAATTACTTCAACAGATGTTGTTGACTTTGTTGGGTATAGCCACACGAATTTAGTGAACGCGTCCACGACCACTAATAGATGTTTATAATTTTTGTTTGACGAAGGCATCGGTCCGAGATGGTCAATGTGGTACGTGTCCAAAGGTATGTCTCCTTTATCGATTGGGTGTAGGAATCCTTCTTTTTTCCCCGTCTTTCTTTCTGCGAGAATGCAGGTTACACAGTTATCGATGAGTTTTTGTATTTGTTCGCGCATTCGTGGAAACCAGAACTCCCGTGATAACAGATATTCCGTCTTTTTTCCACCGAAATGCCCTCTCTCGTGTGCCTTACGAATAATCTCGGTTTGCATAGTCTTCGGCACGCCCAATAAATGTGATCCGTCTTGAACTTTATATAAAATCCGGTTTTTCAATTCGAATTTTATCTCATCGCCTTTTTGAATCTTTTCTATGATGTTTTTTATTGATGAGTCTTCTTCTTGAGCTTTCAGCATCCTTGCGCTCACTGTGTCGTTGCTCAGCTGAATCACCATGACATCTACAGGGTTCCGGCTTAAAGCATCAACATGCTTCATTGATGATCCAGGTCTATGTTCGATCGTGTAATCGAACTCTTCTATCGTCAATGCCCAGCGCGCAACACGAAGACATATATCTTTTTTCGACATCGTCAACGTGAAAGCTCGACAATCGGTTACTATTTTTACTTGGGTTCCGTGTAGATAGACGCGGAATTTCTTCAGTGCTTTTATGATTGCCAGAATCTCCAATTAGTAACTTGTGTATCGCTCTTCTGTAGATGACGTCTTCCAACTCGCGTAATGTACAGGGTGCAACATCCCATTCTCAGCGTTTTTCTGAAAAAGAATTGCTCCTAAACCGTGCATGCTTGCGTCAGTGTGCAATTTTGTTTCAGCACCTGGTCGATATAATTTTAGGACTGGTTCTTTAGCCAACGCTTCTTTTAACGTCGTAAAGGCCATTTCTTGTTCAGGTCCGAACTCAAATTTTTCACCGTTTCTCAGTAGTGTTGACAAGGGTCTTGCAATCAACGCGAAGTGTTCGATGTATTTTCGGAAATATCCTGTAAGTCCTAAAAATGACTGTATCTGTTTAAGCGTCGTTGGTCTCGGAAAGTTCATTATTGCCGTGGTCTTTCGCTCGGATAGTCTGACTCCACCGTTTTCTATAATATGACCGAGGTATTCCACACGTCTCATCAAAATTTGGCATTTTTTCCAATTAATGTTTAGTCCGTACTCACTCGCCCTTTGCAATACTTGAAGTCGTTTATCGTAAGCATCTTTTTCGTCTCTTCCCAATATAATGATATCATCCAGATAAGCTAGTACGACTCTGTCAACTAGGAAGTCACGGAATACCGCACGTATCAGACACTGGAAACACGCAGGCGAATTGCTGAGACCGAATGGAACACGCAAAAATTCGTATTGTCCGTCGGGTACGATGCATGACGTAAAACCGATGCTTTCTCCTTCAATTTGAACGTGAAAAAATCCGTCTTTTAGATCTAGCGAGCTGAATACCGTTGCGCATGATAGTTTGTCTAATTCATCTTCGATCACCGGTAGAGGGTAACAATCGCGTACAACTTTCTTATTGAGTCATCTGCAGTCCACACAGAGTCTTGGCTCGCCATTCTTTTTTTTTACTACGACGATCGGGCTTGCGTATGTTGAAATGCTTGGTCTTATTATTCCGTCGTTTGACCATTTTTCAATTATTTTATTCACCGTGGTACGTTGATCGTTTGATAGTCGTCGAGGGCTTTGAAAGATAGGGACGTTATCATTGAGAATTAATTTCATTTTTATTCCCGTGTCTTTTGTTTTTTTTTGGTTGATACTCGTCTATTGTTTTCTGTAATCCGATCCTGATCTCGGAATCCTCTATATGCTCCAACAAAACTTCGTGTTTCTTGGATGTTGTGTCGTCGTCGTTAACATCTATGCACAACACTGCACGCCAACCGGGGTCTGCCACGTTCTCGGTAGTCTTGGTTAATTTCGAGAGTGTTGCTTGTCTCTGTTTTAGATTTACTTCGACGAAGTCTGATAATTCACCACCGATTAACAGATCATGTCCAATATATTCGTCTGGGATCACGTCAAATGCGAAGGTGAGAGAAATCTCGTCGATTATCACCGTCGTTGTAAATCTACCCAGGGTTTTCGTATTCCTTGAGCCAACACTGTCGAATGGGATTTGAATGGGTTCCAGAGTTGGAGCGCCTAATGTCACATACAACGTCGAACGAATGACATGCAGATCACTTCCGGAGTCTAAGATCGCGATGATGTCTTTGCCGAGAATTCTCACGGGTTTGTAGGTTTTTTTATCACCTACGGCAATAATATCACAGCGTGGAGCTTTCGGGATTTCTTTTTGTAAACTTCGGCTACACTTTGGTGCGATGTGACCGAAATCACCGCATTTAAAACACTTAGTGCCCTTCGATTTATCAGGGCAGTTCGTACTGAGATGATCTCTACTGCCACAATTGAAACATCGCTTCGTCGTCGACTCATTTCGTGGTTAATTCGAGTGTTTATTTTTTTCTACATTAACCGTGTGTTTGGTTGTCTTGCTGTTTTTTACCGCGGCCGATCCTGAGTTTTGATATTGCAGTAATCTCTTTCTCAACCCTTTTATCGTCTTTGCGCCATATAACATAGCTTTGTTTGCTTCATCGTCTTGTATACCATCGATGATGTATTGAATTTTTGATTCGGTATCGATGTCGGCATGACTGGCAACTTCAAGTACGCGATATGTAAACTCGACGTACGATTTGTCGTGCTTCTTTTTCATCGTACTTAATTTTCTGTGAATCTGTTTACTATTCGCGGTTTTGGAAAATTCGTCTTTGAGGGATTTCTTCATCTTTGACCATGTTTTGGGTAGACTTTCGAAATTTATGAATAATTTAGCTGAACCTCGCATTACTCGTCGACCGTATATAACCTTTTGTGCATCGGTCCATTCACACATGTTTGCCACTTCGTCAAAGTTTCTAATCCAGTTTTCGATGTTTTCGTTTCCATCTCCAGAGAATAATTCGAGTGTGTCTTCTACATCTTTGAACGTCATAATCGGGAATCTCGAATCGTTGGCACGTGTTCGTCTTTTGTCTCGACTTTCTTTATTTGACGTAATTTTCCGTACCTGATTTTTAGGTTGCTGTTTCATCTCTGCCCGCTTGCGCTTTTGCACTGGTTTTTTCGTTGGTTTTTCTTCGTCTGAACTATCGTCATCGTCATCTTCTTCGGAGCTATCATCTTGAGATTTATCGTCTTCGTCTTCGGATTCTTCATTTTCTGCATCTCCATTTACTCCGTTGTCGTCTGCAACGCCTTCGTCTTCTTTATCTTTTGCGGTGTGGCCGTCTGCATTACCGCCAGCTCGTCTTTTACCATCAACTTCGTCTTCTAAAGCTTTTGTCAATCTTTGAAGGAGCACAGGTTTTGAACCGGATATTGGGAGATTCAGCTCCTCTAATTTGCGTCGTAGTTCATCGGCTTGAGATTCTGAAGATTATCCATCCTTTCGTTTATACTTTCTTCTTCTTTTTTTTTTTACGGAGTCGGATTACACTGTTCGCGGCGCGGTTACCCGTTTCGCAGACTGTTCGACTATTATTTTTTTTTACCTCGATCCCGGACGAGCCCCCATTTGTCGAATTTCAATAGTGGGATGAGGAAAAACGCTGATATTTAATAACAAACGTTTTATTAATGAGTCAAAACAGTTCGGAAACAATACAAAAAGAAGGAAAGGAATGTTGGATCTTATTCGCTTGTGACGTTCGTCGTTCAGCTCTCTATTTTCGACTGACTCGTCAGCTTATTATTTTTTCGCTCTTCTCTTTTGTCAATTCGTTCCTTGGTTACGGACATAAGATTTTTCACGTTGATAATTCGTCGTTCTTATTAATTTGTTAATTAAATAGTGTGTGTTTTGTCGATCCTACATATATATATGTGTGTGTGTGTGTGTGTGTGTGTGCGCGCGCGTGTGTGTGTGTGTGTGTGCGCGTGCGTGCGTGTGTGTGGGTGTGTCTGTGGGTGTGTGGGTGTGTGAAATGTGAAAGGTTTTAATTACTCCCCTCGTTCGAAGTACGCATACCATCCCTTTTCATCATGAGAAAACCTCAAGTAGCAAATAGCATAATGGTGAGCGTACGTACATTAGGTCTAGAAGTAGGTAGGTTAACACATTGGGCTTCTTCGGAGCGTCGTCACTTCTATGTTTCCTCATTGGGAGTCTACTCATTGTGCCCCACAAGTCGGTGACCCATTGTACCCCACTAGTAAAATATTTGATTATTGATGAAAGTAACTATTAATTAAACTACGAATGGAAAAATACAAGTCACTGAGTGCATCATAAATAATAAAAATATCGATTACCAGGTGTACAAGTATGAAATGCGGATTTCAGACAACAGACGGTGCACCAATGCAGTTTGTGCTATAAAGATTTGACACTGCACCATTTTGTTGTGTCATCAACAAGTGTCAGACGCGCACGAGTGATAAATTGGAAAAGTGTGTGCATAGTGTTGTGTTGTTGTGTTCAATATGTCGAAATTTATACCGAACAAAGAGCATTCGCGGACAGCATTAATTTTTTGTTTTCATTTGAAGAAAACTGCTGCTGAATCATACCGATTACTTCGAGAAGCTTACGGTGAACATGGTCCATCGCAAGATACGTGTGAACGATGTTTTCGGCGTTTCAAAAGTGGCGACTGTTGTTGCAGACAAGGAACATGGAAAACCGCAAAAAAAATACGAAGATGTGGAATTGCAAGCATTGTTGGACGAAGATGATTCGCAAACACAAAAACAACTCGCCGAGCAATTGGGCGTTAGTGACCAAGCTGTTTCCAATCGGCTACGAGAGATGGGAAAGATTCAGAAGACCGGTAGATGGGTACCACATGAGTTGAACGACAGGCAAATGGAAAAGCGCAAAATCACATGTGACATTTTGATCGCTAGGTACAAAAGGAAGTCGTTTCTGCATCGTATGGTAACAGGGGATGAAAAGTGGATTTATTTTGAGAATCCAAAGCGCAAAAAATCATGGGTACACCTAGGCGCACTATCCACATCGACCGCAAGACCGAATCGCTTTGGCAGAAAGACGATGCTCTGTGTTTGGTGAGACCAGAGGGGCGTGGTCTATTATAAGCTGTTAAAACCTGGGGAAACGGTTAATACTAAACGTTACCAACAACAATTGACGGATTTGAACCGTTCGCTGCTTGAAAAAAGGCCAGAATACCGAAAGAGGCAACACAAAGTCATTTTTCTTCATGACAATGCTCCATACGGCAAAACCGGTTCGCGACACGTTGGAAGCACGAAGCTGGGAAGTTCTACACCATGCGGCTTACTCACCAGACTTGGCTCCTTCCGATTATCACTTGGTTGCATCGATGGGTCACGCACTTGCTGAGCAGCGCTTTGGTTCGTACGAAGATGTGAAAAAATGGCTCGATGAATGGTTCGCAGCAAAAGGGGAAGATTTTTACTGGCGTGGGATTCACAAATTGCCCGACAGATGGGAAAAATGTATAACAAGCGATGGAGCATACTTTGAATAAAGCACTTTTTATCATTCTTCCGAATTTAACGTGTTTTTTTTTTAGAAAAAAAATCCGCATTTCATACTTGTACACCTGGTAGGACCGAAAACCCGAGCCGCTATAGAGAGGTTCGTTATATTTTACGTTTTCTCGGCGAGCGAAATATTTTTTTTCCAAGCCTCGAATCAATTTTTAATTTTTAATAATTCTTTGTGAGCTGCTGTCGACTTTCTTTTAGGCCTGACGAAACCAAATATAAATCGACGCCCAACGCATAAATTTTCAAAATTTACGAGTTACAAACCTCCGAGAAACCGCGTGTGGCTCACAGTGCCCCGTGACACATTGTGCCCCCCTCTCCCCTACATTCATTATAAGAAACCGATAAATGTTCAAGTTTCATTCATTCGTACTTTATGCCAATAGACATAGAATTTCCTCTTTTCCCGTTCAGATAAATTGACGCTAATAGTTTTAAAATTGATAGATAGAAAGTCGTGGAAATACGCTACCCTGTGCAGAAATTGTCGTAGGGATCCAATTGAATTACCATATTTGTCCTTACTTCCTGATAGGGATCCAATAGGTCATCACATTGGATACCTATTGGCTCCGTTCGCAACACTAGCGCCGCGTAACATTCGTGTTTTTGTCGGCTCTGTGATTGGGTGATAATATTGTGATAAATTATAAGAATTAAAATCGCGCCGCAATTGTATTTCATTTGTTTGCATTAAATAAATTTGTCTGGCCAAAGGCGGTAAAAAGTGTTTCCTTTCAGTAAAATGAAAAAAAGTAAGGTTACGATCCTTACTTGTTTTCTTCTAACGGCAGCTCTCAATTTGTTGCGTTGTTGTAGCTTCCAATTTGCCGTAGAGAATCGATGAAATTTGCATTCACTATTCCTTCCGGTATTTTTGCAATTTACCACACAGCAACTGTCATCGCCCATTTTTAATAAAACAATCCTTTTGATTTGATTGCAGAAATCTCATACTACGCTCATACAGATTTGACAGATAAATAGCCGAGTTTATTGCAATTTTCTCTGCACGGGCCAATACTAAAGCGTCACGCTCGTACAGTTAATTCTAACTGGGATTCCCCGTTGAAATCCAATGTACGAATTCAATTTGAATCCTAAAGGATTGCCTAATTACCGAACAGAATCCGATACGATTCTTTACGGATACCATCCCATTCTGTATGTTGAATGTTCTAAACAGAATATATAAATATACAAAATAGGGGGTTCTTAAAAAGTATAAATCATATCTCAAAAAAATATAAATAGCCTAAAAAAATAGATCTCCAAAATCGTTTTGAATCACATCACTAAAAATCCACTATAATTGTCGTTCGTTATTTACTTTACTGCACTTTGACATAATATCACTACACACGTACACGCTGACGAAGCGTGTAGCTTATGTTTTAACACGCGGCGTTTTTTCTCGTGACTTTGCACATATTTTCGATTCAAACGTGATAAGAATTCTCAAATGGCGTTAATTGGGGAACAGTGCAGTATCCAATTGGATCCCAATGAGGACTCCCTATATGCGGTGTCCCTAACAAATCCCTATAGGGATGTGGGTGCATCTTGGGACTCACCAACAAATTTCGGCATGGGATCACGAAAGGATATATTTTCTTGGGAGATCCAAGATATTCTGCTTCAGAATTTTAAATAAAAAATGCTCAAACGACATCAATCGAGAAATAGCACAGAATCCACTTGGATTCCACTGTGGACTCTCTACGTGCAGCGACCCCATCAAATATCCCCTCATATGGATGTTGTAGGATCTGGGGACGCCCAAACAAATGTCTGCACGAGACATACATTCCTTGATGTTTTTTTTGTAATTTTAAAAATAAATTTTACTCGCAGAGTAGAATGGTGTTGGGTATATCCTCTTCGATCGCCATGTTATCGGAAACGCATTGGTATTGCTTTCGATCAATCGCGATGATAATTTCTGTATATCGATGAAGAGGACCAAATTATATAATTATACTAAAATACTGATGCAATTAGACTAAAATAACGTGCAATTTTATATCTATCAATTATATTGAGTAAATTCTGATTTACTCGGTTCATGAAACGTTAGGATACGTACTTTTAATTCGCATAGTTATTTTTGAGAAATTCGTAATGATATTGTCATTGGCATATCTTTTTCGCCATAAGGACAGTAAACTTGACAATTCAGTAATTGAGCGGTAGTAAATTTGATATACATATTATTGATCTATTTCCTCAAAATGGTTATTTTTTTAACGTTACATTACACATAGTACGTTGCACACGTGTGTGTACAGGAGTTATCATGTGGTTTCACCGAACCCGCAGTACTATTTTCGGGCAGGACAACAACTCTATTTTTTTATTCCTCTATTCTCAGGCAGCTCTCTTCTTAAATATCTCTATTCTGGAGCAGGTTTAATCGGAAACATCTCTATTCCAAAATATCTCATGTCTAAAACATTTATCTGCCGAAGCATCTCTATTCGCAAAGCCACAATAACACACTTATGAAATATTACTGTTCTTAAATATCTCCATTTCACAATCTTTCGTATCCGAAACTTTTCTATTCTTAAATATCTGTATTCTTCAAAATCTCATGGGACATCAAAAACATCTGTATTTCGACAATTTCATCTCGCAATATCTCTCTTCCGAAACCTCTCTATTCCAAGCGCTTCTCTGTTACACTTGTTTTATTGAAGGACCCCTGTCCTCCAATAGTTTTCCTTTCCTTAGTTAATTTTTTTGTTTTGTAGTTCTTACAGAAACTGGACTTGTCAATTCTCACCCAGTCCTGCTGTACTTCTTGTTTCTTTCTTTTTCGTGATCGCTCTACTAATTTTTTTCAGTAGCTCGGCATCGCTGCCATCCCTTATTGCCTCCCAGATTAGTCCTTCCATTTGATTAGATTATTCCCAGATTAGACCTCCCCCATTTGATCTGAGAACCGTTTATTGCTCCCCACGCCTCCTCCCTCAAACAATTTTTTTGCCATCTGGTATTTTCCATTCTGTTCACTTCATACGCATATTTACCAGCTCTATCCAAAACTTTAATATTTATTCCCGTTGTATTTGTTTCTCGTCTCCAAATGTACGCGGCTGTATTTCTCCTTAGCCCTAGCATCATCTTCATATGTCTGGCCTGTAGTTTTTCCAGTCTCGCCCGATTTTTCCAACCCCAAATCTCTACTTCATATAATAGGCCGCCCCTTACCTCCATCAACTGGACCCTGCGGCCCAAGCTACTTATTCTCGCCATTTATACAGTCCCACACCGTGTTCATTGCTTTCACTATTTTCCCCTTCATCATCCGCAGATGCTTTTCGTATGTGTTGTCCGACGACAGCCACCTTCGTAGGTATTTATATTAATCAATAATAATATTATAACATTAATTTTAGAATTGTTTATTTAATTGTTGAAAAAATTCAGAAAGTGCATCGTTGTGTTGAAAATTCATAATTTTTGTCAAATAAATTATTCTGGTGCTATCCATTTAGGTACTTTTACTTAAGATTACGTATTATACTTTCAGAAAAGAAATGGCAGGCTTCGGGAATTAAAAGAGGGTGTTTATTTTAAGGGTTGAATATCGCTATTTAGTATAGACGCTTATAGAAGATAAAATTGATAATTAATATAAAAGATTGATGGATAAATTAAAAACTTCATATTTAATGGAAAAATCTTCAAATTTTTAAATCTTATTGGGATGTTGAATGAGTTCTCGCTTTTTTTCGTGAAAATTAATGCTTTATTTTGAAAAATTAGTAAAAAAAACATGTCACTGAAAGTATTGTCCATCGAAAGTATTGTACACTACTTTTCCCATCTTCCTGGCAGCATTTTAATTCCACGTCAGAAAAACGAAACGTCTTTTGAGTTCGTAGTCGTGACGTGAAATTCGTAGTCCTATTTTACATAGATTTCTAGTACACATGGGTCGTTGGCGTCTTTGACTAACGACGTCTCGCCTGCCGTAGCTAAACTAACCGATTCCTATGGGCCTGTGGCAGTGAATTATTCCTACACCAAACTTTTTTCACAGACCAGTACGAACGCGCTAGACAAACGGGTCTTCACATCATTGTTGAAATGCTGAGGACGCGAACGACCCATGTGTACCATTTCAGGGTTAAGTCGAAGTTTCCTAGGGCTTCTAGAGCTCGCAAAGCACTACGCACTCCATATCCTATCAGATACACAGCATGGTTTTGTGACCATGGATATTCCGTTTTGGCGTCGATATTGATGGTTGGCCGGAATGAACCCATGATTTTCTGCCTTCAGAGATGTCGAAATAAATCCATTTTTCAACTCCCGCTACAATATGCCACAAGAAAATTTTTCTGCTGTACCAAATAAAGTTTTACTAACAAGAAAACCGCGCGAATTCCTATCCGTTTTTGTTGGAATTTGGCATGTTCGTAGAGTGATTCAAAATACTCGACACGTATTTCGTTGTATCGACGGAACATTATTTTTAAGGCCAAGTGTCACACCGACCGAGCGGCCATGAGTGCGAGAGAGATAGCTGATTTGCAGATTCCCAATGATTTCTGAAACGGTTGGTTTTTGGGAAAAAAGAAAAGAAACACGTTCCGCTCTGTTGAACGACGAACAACCGCTTTCTCCTCTTTTGCCCGAAATATGATCCGTCTAGGAGAAAAATTGGCAGTAGGATTTTTACCGACTGGACGTGGGACACATGGCCTTAAGGAGGGAAACGCACTCTTGACCATGGAAATTTTTTGGTTTAAATAACTTTTGAACGGAACGAGATACGAAAAAATATTAAATGACAAGAATTTTTTATTATTTCGAGTACTATACTTGTAATAGGTTATAATTGTAACAGGAACGATGCAAATAACAATGAATTTCATATTCTTTATTGCAATAATTCAATCTTTTAATTCATATCTACAGATGTTTTCAATCGATTGGAATGTGAATTTGCATACGTACAGAGGATAAAAATTGCGAATACGTGTTTTTTTCCATATCTCGCAATTGATGGATTAAAACCACCCTTCAATTCTTTTTGCTTGTATCAGCCCAGAAAATGCCAACATTTTTTGGAATTCGTGTCCATGGAAGCCCATTTGATTACCCCATACAATTTTATGAAAAATAATCCCCCCCTTCCCCCCACACGGAATAGGCAATTCCACGCTTTAAGATAAGAACGTTTGCACATAAAAATGCTATATCGCATTTGCGATGAATATATGTCGGTAATGTGATAATTAACGTTTATTTCAGGTATGGATATTCTGCTTACTTTTTAAGATACTCATCTTAACGATATAATACATTTGAAACATGGATGCGTCTTTACCCCTTCTCATTATCCTCACGCAACAATGCAGGTGTGAACCTATAAGAGGAGCGGATTGAATATTATGTTACTTCTTCGTATTATTTATTTATTAGCAAATAGGCAGACTATAGATTTCTTATGGATTATGAGTAGATATACTTCCGCAAGTATTGAATATGCAGTTTATCAGATAGATTTATTCCACTTGTATACCTTTGCAGGCTTTTACATTCTCCGTACATTCTTCACCTTTCTTCATTTCCACTATTCTTAAACTTACCAGGCCTTGCCAGGCACGCAATCGATTTCGGGACGTCCTTTCAGGGTAGTATAGTGTTCGGTCCCAAGTGTCACCCCCTGCCACCATTCACCCTCGTGGGCCATCGTTTTCGCGAAATCGACCGAACAAAATTTGTGTGACGATTTTTGAACCTCGAAAATAACAAGAATTTTCGAAGCGGCGCGATAGCCTAGCGGTTAAGGTCTTCGGCCAGTACGCTGTTGGTTTTGGATTCGAGTCCTGCTACCGCTATTTTTTTTCGATTGATACGCTTGTAAACGTTATTTTTATTTATTTACTTTAATTTAAATCCAACTTTTTTACATTGCGTTTAGAATTCTTGCCTGCGTGATTGTAATCACCGTTTCAAAAATTTTGTATATCCATTTTTTTTTCTTATATTCTTCATCTAGTTTGAAATGATTGCCTGTTGTTTTATTCTTCTTATATATTTTCTTTGTTTAAATTAATTTTCTTCTATAGTTTGATATTTTCGTCTGTATTAATACAATTATTTTTTTATTTACGCTTTTCATTTGAATTTTGGTTCTCTACGATTCCTTTTTTCGTTTACACCGTGTTTAAACTCTGTTTCGACAAAACGGAGCTCAACCGAGAACTTTTCCTTTAATTCGAATTTTATTTCATTTCAATTACCTTTAACGTTAATGTAAATTTAATTTCGCTTTTCTATAAACCTTTCCTTGAAATCTCCATCCACGTCATTATCTTTATCCACGAAAAATAAATGACATACACTTTCCCACATAATGTGAATATAGTGTTTTGTATTTTCATTTAATCGACAGAGCGATAATTTTTTCATTTCCTCATATCAACAATAATAGAAGTTAATAGAAACAATAAAAAAAGCGAGCAATAATTACAAACTAGATGAAGAATATAAGAAAAAAAATTGGATATACAAAATTTTTGAAACGGTGATTACAATCACGCGGGCAAGAATTCTAAACGCAATATAAAAAGATTGAATTGAAATTAAGAGTTGATTTCGGAAAAGTCCTTTCTTAGTGCACCTCTAGACCTTCTAAGGAGCATATCTTTCTAATTTTCATGTATTTATCTTCAGCAGTTTAGGCTGTGTGTTGTCTATATGTCAGTCAGTCACGGAACTGTTTTATATGTATAAATACAGGGTGTCCGATGGCACATTTCAAACTTTAAAAATTCGTAAAAAAATGAATAAACAAGGTAATTAAAAAATATTTATTAAAATATAAAGAAATCAAATGCGGATTTCAATTTTTGAAAATAACATTGTTTAAATGACGACCTTGAAGACGCAAGCACTCTTCTAATCTATGTCGCATATTTTCAAAAACGCGCGCACAGAGATCGCTCGAAATCCTCGAAAGTTCAGTAAGGATATTTTCTTTCAGCTGAGTTGTGGTGGCAGGTTGGTTTTGGTAAATGACACCCTTAAGGTAGCCCCACAAAAAAAGTCACAAGGGCTCAGGTCAGGTGATCGTGCTGGCCAGGCGATGTCACCGAATCGAGAGATCGTTTTTCCAGGGAACAATTCTTTCACAGTATTCATGGACGCTTGACAAGTGTGCGCAGTGGCGCCATCTTGTTGAAACCAGCTGTTTCTGTTGAAGAGAGGACTGTTGCAAAGTTCTTCCGTAAAAAAGTTGTTGATCATCTCACATTATCTCTCGGAGTTGACCGTCACCGTCTGGCCGCGATTATTTTCAAACAAATACTTCGCACGTGTGTTGCGATGGAGCATGTTCACCATAAGCTTCTCGAAGTAATCGGTATGATTCAGCAGCAGTTTTCTTCAAATGAAAAAAAAAATGGATGCTGTCCGCGAATGCTCTTTGTTCGGTATAAATTTCCACATACTGAACACAACAACACAACACTATGCACACACTTTTCCAATTTATCACTCGTGCGCGTCTGACACTCGTTGATGACACAACAAAATGGCGCAGTGTCAAATCTTTATAGCACAAACTGCATTGGCGCACCATCTGTTTTCTGAAATCCGCATTTCACACTTGTACGCCTGGTATTTGTTGCAATTACTTCAAATTTTTCTTTTCGATTATCAGAATAATATCTTTTGTTAGCCATAGCAATTAAAAAGTTTGTTTTGGTTATATTTTCATTTTAAAGCCCATTTGAATCCTATAGTATAGTTATTCGTCCATTCACTGGTCGGTTTATCCCATGTAAATTATTAGATAGAAATGTGACCAGCATGTCGTCTCCATAAAGTGCCGTACAAGTTAGACGACTTTACTGTCGTAATTTTTCGTTAAAAGTTCGATATCTTGGCTTAAAATTTTACCAGTGCACTGGCATGTTGTCTCACTCATTGTAGACGAAAATCAGTTAATTGTTAAATACTCGGGTTCGTGAAGGGAATACCTTAAGAAAAAACTTTTATCACTAGTCTTTGTCTCTTCCACCACCTCTCTTGCTCAGATCCCCTGTCGTAGTTGGACGAACTAGTCATCGTATTGTTGTCTGTGTCCGGTACATTGTAACTCTTATCTCTCGACGTGTTCCTCGCTCATCAACACAGCCACGAGGACTCCATCGAAAGACGTTATTCGAAATGTCACAACACCAAAATCGACAGTCTGTGAGTCAATCCACGGATATCCACGCGTTTTAACAAACTTATCGTTGAAACAACGGGATCACCCGTGCGGGCGCGTCACCCGATAGATCTTTTGCAAGATTCGTTTATACTCTTGGTTTTTAACGATACAATCAATTGGTAAAAGAAAAAGTAAGCAATTAAGGTATTCCTTTCACGAAGCCGAATATTTAACAAATAACTGCGTTTTAGCTACAGTTAAGTACAAGTACATCCCAGTAGGTCAAATTTCAAGCCGAGTTACCGAACTTTTAACACAAAAATTACAACTTTGAAAATCGTCTAATTTATGCAGCACTTTATGGAAATTACATGCTGTTCACATTTTTATCTAATAATTTACGTACTAAATAACTCCAGATGTTTAATATAAACTGCGCTAAGCATGTAAAGACGTAGGAAAAGTTCGTAACGACGATAAAAACACGAAGTCACCGAATGTTTAAAGAAAATATTAATGATAACACTTAGAAAAATGACTAGCAGAAGAATTTTCATAACCGCGACTTTTCGGAGAACATACAAAAATGTCTAAATCTACAACATTAATGCAATTTTTTCCCCTCCAGTTCATCATTTGGTTTAATAATTGATTGTAACTTATTTTTATTATCATCTAATCTTAAATCTACTTATACCTACTAATCATTCAAAAGGGCCTTGCTTATGTGCCCGCAAAATACAGCCCTCTGCGAAAGGGTTAAGGATGACATACCGTAACGAGCTTTATTCGTTTTTGAGTATCCCGTGGCCTCGGAACCTTGAAGCCACTTGGCGAGAAGCGGAACGGACTCTAGGTGAGTTTCATTTTTCGCATCAGCTTGAGAAAGAGTGGGATACATTATTTTTCACCTTCCGCAACACGTGTACAATTAAAAATTCTCGAATGCGGGTTTCTTTCTGTCCTCTCGATGTTTCTCCTTTTCCGCGACGCGGTAACCCAACAACGAAGCCTCTTCGATTATTCGCGTTCACGAAAGCACATCTGCAATGACAATCTCATTGCGCAATACGAAATAATAAAGAAAGAGAGAGAGAAACAATATTCGAACGTAACGCTCTTGTGCGTGCACAAAAACAACTTGTTTCGATTGTGTTTTATGTCATGAATGATCAATTTCAATGTAACGAACAAGAGGAATCGCGAAGAACAGAGCTTACGGTGGCAATGTTCTGAACATTAATCCTCGATTTTGAACGCGCTCTCGTAAAGAATTCATCCTCTCGCTCTTTTTTTTCACTCTGGTCAGTTTGCGGTCATCGTTCATGAGGGAAAGAGAGGGGAAATCTTGGAAACAAGACGAGATGCAAGCGGTGGTCTCAAATTTTCCCATCAAAGACGACTTTATCTTACTACCTTATCGCATGTTCACAGTTTAACATCTATTCGTTGTTGAATCCGTCCCCGCCCTGATGCAGTTGACTGAACGTTAAATGTACATATACAGATAAATATAAAAGAGAAAAAGAATAACGATTAGTCGTTCATTATCATTGTTTCCAAAATCTTCCACTCTCTTCTATAATTCGCTGTCGTTTCGATAACGTGGCTGAGATTAAATATGTGAGACGTATATGTCGCAGCGTTTCTGGTATCATCTACAGCGAGAGATAGAGATAGAGAGATAGAGAGACAGAGAGAGAGAGAGAGAAAGAGGGAGGGAGGGAGAGGGGGGAGGGGGAAGAGAGAGGGAGGGAAGGAGGGAGGGAGAGAGATAGATAGATAGAGAGAGAGGGGGGGGGGAGAGATAGAGTCGATGATTCGATAAACAATGCACAACCGGAAATTTTGTGCATATTGTCGCGTATCAATCTAAGAATATCGAGTTCGTTCAGCGCAACTGCTTACACCCTAATCAACGACGGAACTTACTAGGCATTTATTTCCGAAATGTTTCTTGCACAATTATCCTCGCCTTCGTTTTTTTTCCTTAACGACGACGACTGCCTTCTTCACGGGTTCACGAAATCATATTTTTTTTTCTTTCATTGATAATTGTGCATTATTATTGTTAATCGGTGGTTACAAGTATTTTGAAGATGACCATAATACTGTCTAATAGCCATAGAATAGTTTATTGTTAAATATATAAGTATAAAATACTGACTTACGGTTATGACAAACATTTGCAATTCGTATAGTGTATAAAAATATATATGATCGGAATATTTTGGTTAGTTTATTATTGGTCGTTCGGCATTTCTCTTCCCCTTTCCCCTCCCCTGTTTCTTACTTGCCACCCTTTCGGCTGAAACGCTCGACTTTGAAGGTCTTAGGAATTTTCTTTGCCATTGTCTGACTGTCAGTCTTGATGATCTTCACAACGTTGCTTATTAGGCGTGTCTGCAAAAATCGAATATTCGACGTTATATAATAATATATTTAATCTATTATTGCGACAGGGTCACGGGAACCTTGAAAGAAATAGCAATATTATTCGGGGCTGGAGGGTTGTTAATGATGAATCCGATAGCGAATCTCTTGGAAAGTCATTGCAATACATTTTCTATTTCTTTGTCAAAAGTGTACTGGTTTAACAGTAATGCCCAAAAAATAGTAAACTTTAAAGAAGTATGAGCAGTTACAAATGGCAATCCATCAAAATGAGGAAAATAAATGAAAGAAGCCATGGAAAGCGTAGGTGAGGGAGAAATCTGGCAATCAGCATGGAATGGAAACGTAAGGGAGCTGGACAAAAACAATATAATAGAAAGAGGTACAAAAATAAAAATTGAACAAAAAACTTAGTACGACTAGAGTAAAGTTGACGTGTCCACATACTGGAAGGAATACAAGCATAGGAAAACAGTAATACACGTGGGAAGATGCTGGGAAGACGAGGCGATCAGCGGAGAAATAAAAGAAACATGGGCAAGGATAAGATGTGGGAATATCGAAAGAGACGGCAAAAAAGGGTATGCAGACTCCAAATGCAGAATTTGCAAAGAAGCAAATGAAAATTTGAGACACATTTGCGAGTGTACAGAGATGAAGGGGAATTCAATAAAGAGATAGTAAAGAAATTGGAACGACGGTTGGAAAAGAGCGGGGGTATAGAAATAGACCGTAAAATAGAGGCGCAACTGAAAAAGCAACCGGCAAAACACTATGCGACTACATAAGGCAATTTGAGAAACTAGAATATTAAAGGGTTACGTGGGTTTGAAAATTTCAAAAAATCAGTTTTTTTTTAATTTTTATTATCTAATAGTATAATATGTCTAGAATATTCTCCCAAAGTTTTAAGTCAATCGGAGTAAAAGTCTAGGAGAGAGAGCCTTTGAGAATTCCCCCTGTTGGGAAAGACCGGCGGGGAGCGACGCAGGTATACGCATTTTTCTCAAAACACTATTTTTGAAGTCGGTGGACGCGATTTCTCAAAAACTAAAACATCGATCGTATTGAAATTTTGTACACTTTTTCAAAATAGCATTGACTAGTGATTGAACGAAGGTTTTTTTTTCGATTGAACTATTTTGCATAAAACTCCGCCAAAAATTCAAATTTCAATTTTTAAAAAATCCTTCGTTCAATCACGAGCTATAATTATCTACTAACAGAAAAAAAATGGTTTTCTAATTTCAGATAAAGCTATCATGAGTTATCCTGACCACCACAAGGACACTTTTTTTAGGGGTCTTCGGAAACCAGGTCCCACCGGCTGCATTTCCCAAATTTTTGGATGAATTTTTTTTAAAATATTGTTGAAATTTTTCTCTTTTATGTGCTTAACATTTTGAATAAAATAATTTATATATTATATTTAAAAAAATAGAAAAAATATGCTTTTTTTGGCTTTGAAACCCAAAAAACCCCTTAAACGAGACCGATGTTGCATTTTTATCGCATTCATAGTAGAAAACGTTGATTCACAGAAAATAGCCATTTTTCGTAATTTTTGTTGAATTGATTTTACTCTCACGGGCTACTGAAATCGTCTAGGCGGTCGACGTCTTGGCCACCCCTGTTCTAGGGAAACTAGAACCGGTTGAAGGGAAGAACGAACTTCAGAAAATCATTATTTCAAAGTCAAGGAAGACACTCTTTACGAGGCAGCAATGGCCGCTTAATACAACGTAAGTATGACATGCCATTATACCACTTAGATAATTGTAGTTGTCTGTAATTGTTCTCAAAACTTTAAACGCTTTTTTCTCTAAACTCCTTTGCAACCTGGTTGACATAAAATCTCAAGTTCTACTCAACCGACTTCGAATTTAGTATGGACTTTTAGCATATATCCCACTATTGTCCCTACCTTGGGCAATGCGAAATTATTATTATTAATTACTATTAAAAAAAATTAAGTACTGACAAAAATAGAGTGGAAAATAGACTTTTTTGTTAGACGGTCGCCATAAAAATTTGTTGTCTTCTTCTGCCATAACAACATTCTTATTGATCACGAAAATTCGGTTTATTTCTGTTTCAGATGAATAGGAGATTTGGAATAGTGTCAACCGCCTCAACCCTTTTATTTTTCACATCCATATTTAGAGGCCTATAACTTTTTCAATTTTCATTTCTTTTTGCACAAATTTTTTTTTCGATGTTCTTAAAACATCATTAAAGACTGTAAAAAAATGGATGCGAAAATTATTATTTTTTTTTTTATCAACTCCGAAAAAACGGCCCAATATTTAAGCTGCTAGACTAGAATACTGCCTTTAATGTTGTATTTATCAGTTGCTTTCTTTACAACTGAGTAACCGCTAAATGACATCGTCAGAGAACTCAACAACTAAACAAAGTTCGGTGAAGGAGGTAGGACTAGTCCCTCAGGGTCAACAAAGAGACTAAATTCATGTTACCCCATGGGTGTTCTAATTTATGTTAACTTATGTTGAATATTCCTAGTGTCGATCCCAAAGTGCCAAATTTGTGGTTAATATTTTGTTTATTGAATATTTACTAATAAAAACCGAAAAATTAGATCCTCGACGACTCTGGAGTCTTCACAACGATTTCCAAGCAGTAGCGAGATTCTGTAACTCGGTAGCGACCGTTTTCGTTATCACTACCTGGTGATAGCCAATAAGAAGCTCCTTTTCTTCTGATTGTGTATGCAATTGGCTGTCGGTAGCCAGCGAAAACAAAAACTGTTGCTACCAAGTTACAGAATCTCCCTATGGAGCTAGATTATGCTCACCAAACGAATCGGCTATTAGGCCCGACTTTGGCAAATCTATGGGTACTATTTCGTCCTTAAGATAATATTCAAACAGAAGTTGAAACAGTTTTATAATGTAATGTGCTTGAACTACACGGTGAAGTTCGAATTTTCAATTTTTTACAATATCTATTATGTCTAATTTATCAAATTTCAGTTTTCCAATGACTTTAGCTAGACGCGGGAGCAGCAAAACCATGATCACTGCACTTCCGGTCGACCATCTCCATAAGACGACGTGCTTCAAGAGCTCAAAGTGCTCGATTTTGCAATTTTATTTATGAAAAAACTGAATGATCAATATAGCTCAAATTTTTCCAAAGGGTGCATAACATATTTGTCAACATCATATAAAAATTTCAGGCCTAAAAGTTGGATTCGTCCCCATTATTGTATCTCCTTAAACTAGGGAATACAAGTACGCAATCAACGGAACAAAATAATAATCCTTACGCATTGTTCAACGTAGTAAGCTTTCATGAGAGAAAACAAATCGTCAACTGTCCATTGTTTGTCATCCTGTTTGTTCAGAATGACATAAGGGCAGTCCGACTGGTGTTTGGCATGTTCCTGCCAAGGATCGTCGTTTGGCTCCCAACCATCGAGCTGTTTCAGTCAAATAAAACACTCAACGCTTACGTCCAGTTCGTCGTGTCCTTCGACAACGAAGAAACCAGCAGCCGCCATGCGTTCAGCGGTGCAAATACCGTCCTCGGGTTTAAACGGCCATTGTTTGTAAGTCCCCAATCTTCCTTCCGACCAAAAATACTTGTCCAGCCCGCTATATCGAAATGAGGGGAAATAATATTTACAATTTTTATGTTAGTTTGTCTTTGCGTCTTGACTGACGAAGTTTCTCTCAATGAAATGACGACTTTTCAAATTAGATATTTATTATTCTTACGTTAACAATTCCAGTGTCATCGTTGAAGCGTACGAGAAAAATTACGAATGAACGCAAAACAGTTGGAGCTTCCCGCGCGATTATTGTTTATATGTACAGCCAATGAGGATCTAGTGCCGTAGAAGCGTATCGCTCGCATGCTTTTTGATATGAGCCTAGATACAGAAGGCCACACTCGGCCTTTCAACCCGTCCCCAAATCGGTGACCAGTTAAGTTGGCGCTGGTGTGCACAGCTACCCGAAATATAGATATACGCAAAACATGGGTCCTATGTAAGACAGATCACAAGCGATAAAGTTTTCAGCCGAAATATTAAGTATGCTTAAACAAATGAATCACCTTTTCTCGCTTTTCCAAGAGTTGATCTTCACAAATCGTCCTGTGGAAATTATGGAACCTCGATCGGCGGAGATTTTGAAATTCTGAAGCTTTTCTCGAAATCGAAAACTTAAATGAATTTGAAATATAATAGATCCCACCTTGAATGTAACAGTTTATTTTTAATATTTTTAAATATCTTGAAATTAGTCAATTCAATACATTTCTATGTTAATTTCTGAAAGATGGGGAGGACGTGTGCAGTGGTCGTGACAAAGATAACACACAGTGAAAAGGATTAGGACTACACGGCTGTACTCTGTTTTCCATTCCAAAGGTGTAACAGAATTATTAAATGAGTTAATCTTTACTCCGTATGCTCTGCTTTTATTTGAAATATTTACAGTACAGCACTTTACATACAATGCTAGAATTTTGGTAAGCTCGCATGTTTCATAGCCACGGCAAATTATCTGCATACATATCTATGCACAAGTATGTACAGGTTGAAAGCCCCTATCAATAGAAACTTTGACGAATTGGAATTCAATTTCGAAGAGCAAAGTTCATTTCATTCTTAAGCAGTACATATTTTCATAATTTTGTGATATTTGTGAGATGTTTAAACATAGTCTTTTTACTTTTAGCATGCGAAAACGAGCCCTGGACGAGATGATTACAAAAATGAGCCCACTTTAGGGCTACCAAATTCTTTTAACGTAACACAACCTGTGCATGGTCAACTTAACGGTGGAAGTTAAGTTGATCATGCACAGGTTGCATGGTCAACTTATTTCTCCATTTCTTTTTCATTATCCGAAATCTTTTTTGTGTATTGTAGATATCTAAAAAAAAACCGCCCGAACGATTCACGTAACCTAAATATACCAACAAAAAAAGTATAGTCAATTAAGGTAGTACTAGCGCATTGACTAGTCAACAGAATATCTTTCAATTTTCGAATCTGAAAAATGCAAAATATAATACATTTTGGTATAATAATGAACATGATACGGAAAATAATTATTTGAGAAGTGTATGTCATAACTCTGTGTATTATGAAAAGTGAAGTATTAATATAGCAATCAGATTTGACTTGAGTTGTCTCACCGTCCGCTATTTCACAATTCTGGCAAAATCCATGGCAACGCTGTTCTCAGCCGCTTCCGATAAACGTCTAAAGTTTGTTTACCGTGTGTGTAAGCATGTGTGTAGTGTGTGTGCAATGTGCGTATTGTAACTTCGGTTTACATACAATATGGAGTACAAAAAACGCCCCGCAAAGATAAAAAAGAATGATAAAAACTTCATTATATAATATTCAATCCATAATTATTTATCATTAACGAGCAAATTTCTCGCGTGAAGAATCTACAACTTTTGTCGTTGCATTGAAATTGACAATTTCGGCCTCCCGGATACGAACACAACTGACGGCATGCTGTTTTGCCAAATCTACGCCATCTCTCCCGCCATGGCAGACACGGCTAGCGAACGCAAAAATTAGTCGATTCAATCGATAATATCTGCTCGAAATATCCCGTAACATATATTTTGTATGCAACATACGTGACCACGACAGTTTTCTTGTTATTTATCGCTTTTCGTATAGCTCGCATCTATTCGCGAACTACTATTATTTTCGTGTCAAAGTTCGAACCGCACGGATTCCCTATATGGTATGGGTTAAATCCATTGATTTCGTGAATTAATTACTATTCGCTGTGTGCAATGCCATACTATAGCGTCTGGCTAGAACTTAGGGCGTTCATGGTGGCCGGATTTCGCACATTCTACCGGACAGTCAACCGTTGTCTTATAGAGCTTAGCAATGGAAAAGCCACGCAAAGGAAACGTTAGTTGTTGTGTAAAATCGTGCAAAAATATATTGAGATCCACGAGTAGAGAAATCAAATTTTATTCGTTCCCGGCAGCAACTTATAAAGCCGCGCAAAAAAAACTGTGGATAGATTGGGTTAATAAAACGAAGTATGTTTTTTGAGGTTATGTTGATTCGTCTTTTGAAAGAAATGCATGCCAGTAATTTTGTCACGCGAATGACAGTTGTCATCTAACTCCAAAACAGAATGAAAAGTAGCGAAAAACGTATTTTAAATGTTTGGTACTGTAACACAAATTTTTTATATTGCACTGCTGTGGTTCTACTT
This sequence comes from Ophion ventricosus, assembly GCA_963932345.1. Taxonomy (NCBI): domain Eukaryota; kingdom Metazoa; phylum Arthropoda; class Insecta; order Hymenoptera; family Ichneumonidae; genus Ophion; species Ophion ventricosus. Next base: position 10,423,159 of record OZ010711.1, read on the forward strand.
ACCTTAAAAAAACTATTTTAATATTAATATTCAAATTATTGAACGTAAATAAATCATTTTAATGTTCGTGCGTTTGCTTGTATAATGTTTCGTCAGTAGAGAATTTTCATATTACACCGGCACGCGGCGCCACTTGGTTCTGCGCACACAGCGAATTGTATCTAGCCGGCAACCAGGGAGGTGACACAGGCCGCTGGAGTCGCTTCGCTGAATGTCCGTCTATTGCGTTGCCAAATTTCGTCACTTGTGGCGCCACTTATCTTCTCACCGCAGTGCTCCCGAAATGCATTCAAAGCATTCAAAGATACATGTCAAATAATCTAATGAAATAAATAATCTAATAATAATAAGTAGTAAAGAATGGAATAATAAATTATTTATTTCGTTATTGTAAAAGTTAAAAATTTGATTTTAGATGGTAGTCACTTCTGAATACGAATGAAAGGAAAAGGAAAAGATGTACAAATGCGTAAAAAATATTTATGTTTTTATTTAAGTTTTACAGAATTTCGACGCTTTTTTCTTTTCTTGGTTTTCTTTTTTTTGTTCGGCGTTTACACGGGTGCAATATTGTTGCATACGCATTGTCAGAAAACATTGAATTATCTTATAATCAATGTCGTGAGCATGGGTCTGACAGGGGAATGGCAAGTTCTTGTAATTATAAACGTCTTCTAAAACGTTCTCGAATACACTTGAGGACTAACAGTGATCTTGAAAACTGTTTTCAAGAAAAATCGATTCAACCAAATGAACTCACCACGCCAATTACATCTCCGTTGCGACTGAGGAATTGACGGTTCCAAAGAATCTCGTCCTTCCGGAAGTGTTTTTCGCACACCACTCTCCCTGCTCCCACACAACTGTCGGGTCGCTTTACTGCGTCTTTCCTTAACTTTAAAGCTTCTGGATCTCGGGATATTGTAAAAAAATGTACTTTTTCGAGGTTTGTCGAAGCCGAAGCGTACCTCGAATCGCAGCCGGGTACAATGCACGTTGGCATAATCGTAAAAATAGTTACACCATATTATGCACAAAGTAACAGTAAACAAAACTTGACAAAACAACGTAACAAAACAACTTAACAAAACAACGTAACAAAACAACTTAACAAAACGATGATTCAACAACAAAATTCAACACGATTTTTTAACCTCAAAACCTTAACAACTGACAGGTGTAGTAAAGTCAAGCACTCGATGAGAAGATAAGTGGCGCCACGTACAGAGCGCTAAAGGAACTACAGAATGCGAACCGGGCCTAAGTATAGGGAAAGTAGAACCGTGTCACCCCCCTGCCGGTAAGGTGTGCTGAGTTTTCGCCATCGTCAGTCTGTGGCTGCGTTCCGATATAACTGCCCAGTATGGCAGTACTCGAGTCCCATTTGATTTACATGGATGACGTCACGTTCGCAGTACTTTCTAGGGATGGGCGATGTTGAAAATAAAATCGATTATTAAGAAATCGATGTTGTAAAAAAGTATCGGTGCGGTAAATCGATTATTTCCTTCAAACAATCGACGATTCGATTAATCGATTGGAAACAAATATTCGTGAAACATGAAAGGGATTCTTTTAATGTTGAATTTCTTTATCGTACAAACACGGTTCCTTTAATTATTCACAATCCAGTTTTATCCATAGAGCCGATATCTGGAAAACTGAATTAGTGACGCAAGTACTTAATTATAAAGGTATAGATGTAGATATGGCAGTCAACGATCATGGAGGCACGGATGGAAAATATAATTATTTATCACAAAATAATAAGTTGTTCAGAATATTATTACTAAATCATTTTTTTTTAACGGGTTACGTGGGTTTCGAAGTTAAAAAATCATATTTTCTCTTTTTTTTTAAATATAATATATAAATTATTTTATTCAAAATGTTAAGCATATAAAAGAGCAACATTTCAAAAATATTTTTAAAAATTTCTCCCAAAAATTTGGGAAATTCGGCCGGTGGGACCTGATATCCGGAGACCCCTAAAAAAAGTGTCCACGTGGTGGTCAGGATAACTCATGATAGCTTTATCTAAAATTAAAAAACCAATTTTTTTCTATTAGTTTATAAATATAATTCGTGATTGAACGAAGGATTTAAAAAAAAATTGAAATCTGAATTTGTGGCAGAGTTGTATGTAAAATAGTTCAATTTTTGGTACAATTTACACTACATATAGCCTTGTAATATTAGTTGCAATCGAAAAAAAAACCTTCGTTCAATCACTAGTCAATGCTATTTTGAAGAAATGTGCTAAATTTTAATAAGATCGGTGCGTTACTTTTTGAGAAATGATGTCCATCGACTTCAAAAATAGTGTTTTGAGAAAAATGCGATTCTGCGTCGCTCCCGGTCGGTCTTTCTCAACGGGGGAAATTCCCAAAGGCTCTCTCTCCTAGACTTTTACTCCGATTGATTTAAAAGTTTGGGAGAATATTCTAAACATATTGTATATTGTTAGATAATAAAATTTAAAAAATGGATTTTTTGAAATTTTCAAATCCACGTAACCCCTTAAGTGCTCTAGTCATCCTTATATAAACAAATAATGAGAGTTAAAGCACTTTTCAAAATTTAGTAATAACATTTTGCAAAAGTTATTATTTAGTGCCGAATTTTTCATACGATGATTGTTTGCTGGCGTAATCATTATTCTATTAATTGCGGTATTATAATAAAGATGATATGTCTATGGCGGATTAAATATATATATATATATATATATATAGCCGCAGCGCGCAGGCGTATAAGGTTCTAACAAAATAACGAGCGCCACGAGTGGAAGAATGTGACACTAATAAATTTGGACATTTCGCATGGCGAAGATGTCGAGCGGTGTCATACCCCCAACCAAGACCAACTATCAACCATCAGAAACCACCTTTGCATCCATGTTGAAAATAATACAAGAACAAGATGGTTTCTGATTAGGCATTTTAAATCGCGCCGGACGTTGCGTCCTGCGGGAAAGGGAAAAAATTTGTTTGTCATTATATGGAATTCGATGTTGCTTTATAAAAATCGAGAATCGATTAATCGACCGCTAAAAATATCGATGAATTATAATCGATTATTTCACAGAAAATATCGACACTTTCGATTAATCGAAAAACATCGCCATCCCTAGTACTTTCAGTGAATATCGGAACTCACTCTTCGTGTCTATATTACAGCATACAAAAAATCAATTTGTTTTCTAATAAGGAGGTTCGTGCACATACTACCTTAAAGAGAATTATTTTCATTGCATTCTCGGGGTTTGAATTTCAACATCGTGAATGATTTTATCAATAAAATCAGTTTCAGCCTTCTATATACACGAGATCCAACGTTCCGCGTTGAGGGTTAGGTTCGTTTGTCTTCGATGGGTGAACATCGGCGTCGGTTTGTATAGGCTATCCTATTCAAGATAACCGTTATCTTTACTACCCGTATCATTTCAAGAACTAATAATTCCCAAATCCCATAAGTTCGTGAAATTTCGGCTGAACATTCGGCCCATATTTTTTTTTTATAGATAAGCAAAATTCAGTTTGGAAACCTCAGTTGTACAAGGATCCCTATTATTGTACTAATAGATCGAATTTTCCGTGCCCCGAGTAGAGTTGCCGCAATGCCGCTATTCCAGAGGAACAGCGAGCCCATGCTATTTCATTTGATCAATCTCGGAAATGCCGAACGTTCTGCATTAACAGAACTGATCGAGGTATGTTTTTGACTTTGTCGTGTGAATCTGTCCCGATGGAGGAATCTACAGTGGCTGATGGTCGTTTGCTTTTCAGAGTGAAGGTGGCGGAGTAACGGAAGATGACAATGTCATTGTCAAATTTACATCTAGAGATGCTTTCCTTAAGAACGGCCCGCTGATACGAGCAAAAATATACGACGTAACATTCATCGAAGAATGCATAAGACAAAAAAAGATCGTGAAACCAGAGGATTACAGGTATGTGCAAAATGTATTACTCTAGACGATGCTGGTACTGCACTTTTTCAACTTTGTCAAGCCTAAGTTTCTAATTACGGCACGGTGAAGAAAAGTGCAAAGGAACCTTTGCAGAAACATTGCAAAACAAAATTTGTTTGCATTTTTACTGCATTGCTTTTTTTTTCAATTTGAGTTTGAAGAAAAGAAAAGAACTGATCGTCTACTTTTTGCCGGCTGAGCCGATAATTAAAAAGTTACAAGATGACAATGTTCAAAAAGTGCAGATCCAGCAGTCTTAAGGGTCATGCAAAGATTTGCGTTGGTATATCGAATGGGGTACCCAGTTTGTACATCTTTGAGCGTCAGAAATGCTACGAAAAACACGTTACGAAATTCAGTTGCTGCAATTGCTCATCATTTTGGAAAAGTGTCTATGGCACAATTCATGTGGGTGCTTGCAGAAGGTTTTTGGGTTTGTGCGTGGGGCGGTATACATGAAGTTTCTTCAAGGTGCAATTTTTGAAACCTGAACACTCGAGCTCTTTTAATCTTGATATCATTATTCGATAATAAATTATATAAATTATTTGAAAAATGCATCCATTCGCATACAAGATTTTAATGAATGCATTTTTTAATAATTGTATTTTTCGTAAAAATAATTATCTTGAGTTTTATAATAAAGCTTTGAAAAGCCACAAACACCAGCTTTGAAAATGGATTCGAAAAATATTTATTAGATATTCCAGTATTAATCTTTGACTGAATTTGGATACTATTAATCAGTTGTTGAGATTTTCAAGTTTAGACGTCTTAACGCTTCTTAGCGAAATCTCCGTGTAAATCAAATGGGGGAAAACAAATCCACTGCTACAACTTAGACTTGAGTTAAACAGCGTAACCTTAGCATGATTTTTTTTATATCTAATATTGTTTCAAAGGACAAAGGATTGTTAATATTTTTTTGTGCACACCATAATAGTCGTAGTAGTAGTTTTATTTTCCAAGGTATACCTTTTAAGGGTATTTATACATAGTGCCCCCTCACTAATCCCTGGTAGATTTGTTCTTCCACTTTATGTACACGAGCCTCCATTTCCTCAACATTTTAAACATAGAAATTTCCTTCTCTTTGCGCTACAATATTTATAAATACTGCGAATTCTTTTAGGATACTCACATACCTCTTTCACTGGATTATTCCTAACTAGTTTCTTTTTTTGCCATAGTTCTCCCCCCTGTATTCGAGCACTTCTAGTTTTTCCACTACTTCCGTTCTTATTTCTGTCTTCACTGCCTCACAGCCATAAATGTATCCCAAACTCTCCTCTCCTCCCTTGCATATTCAGTAGCTATTGTCTCTATATCCCTTATTCCCCTTTTTCCCTATATAACCACATCTTATCCTTGCCCATAATTCTTTCGTTTCCCCTCTGAGCTCCTTTACCTCCCAATATTTTTCCATTTCTGCATTCCCTTTTCTGTTTTTGTACTCTTTGCAGTACGTTGATTCGATAATCCTTCACCAGTCGTTTTGGATTTCTTGCTCCATTTGAGTTGTATTCCATTTTCTAGTTTTTGTTGTTTTCCTCCCATATACTCGCTTTTTTATTGTCTGCTATATTCCTCCTTCTCTCACTTCTTGCATGCCTTTAGCAAAATCCTCAGCTCACTTTGACGGGTTCCTGTTGATAATTCCTCTGACTAGTTCTTTTAGACATACCTTCGGTCACCTTCCTTCTTCCAACTTTGTTATTGCTACCAGATATTTTGCCGCTCTTTTCCAGGCCTCTATTTCCACCTCTCTGCACCCCGATTCCATTCTCCAGATATAGTTTGGCGTGATTGGACTGATTCTCATGGCCATTTTTACACACCTTTCCAGCCATTTACACCGTTTTCCTTATTTATGTTTAGAATTTTTTATGAATAATATTTATTAAAAAATTTGCAAAGTGTAATATTTGCTAGAAAATGTGTTTTTTTAACGTATCTGACAGTTAAGGTGATCGAAAATGTTTGTCGCCTGCTCTCCTTTCTGTACGATAACGAAACGTCGAATCAAAAAACATTAAATTGTCGTCGGTCAACAGATTGGACAAACAAATCGGGCGAGACGACTTCTACATGCAACACTTTTTGTACAGCAAGTGCAAAGATACGGAAATACGCTACTTTGTGCAGAAATTGTCATAGGGATCCAATGGGCCATCACATTGGCTACCTATTGGCTCCGTTCGCAACAATAGCGCCACGTAACATTCGTGTTTTTGTCGGCTCTGTGATTGGGTGATAATATTGTGATAAATTATAATTAAAATCGCGCCGCAATTGTATTTCATTTGTTTGCATTAAATAAATTTGTCTGGCCAAAGGCGGTAAAAAGTGTTTCCTTTCAGTAAAATGAAAAAAAGTAAGGTTACGATCCTTACTTGTTTTCTTCTAACGGCAGCTCTCAATTTGTTGCGTTGTTGTAGCTTCCAATTTGCCGTAGAGAATCGATGAAATTTGCATTCACTATTCCTTCCGGTATTTTTGCAATTTACCACACAGCAACTGTCATCGCCCATTTTTAATAAAACAATCCTTTTGATTTGATTGCAGAAATCTCATACTACGCTCATACAGATTTGACAGATACATGGCCGAGTTTATTGCAATTTTCTCTGCACGGGCCAATACTAAAGCGTCACGCTCGTACAGTTAATTCTAACTGGGATTCCCCGTTGAAATCCAATGTACGAATTAAATTTGAATCCTAAAGGATTGCCTAATTACCGAACAGAATCCGATACGATTCTTTACGGATACCATCCCATTCTGTATGTTGAATGTTCTAAACAGAATATATAAATATACAAAATAGGGGGTTCTTAAAAAGTATAAATCATATCTCAAAAAAATATAAATAGCCTAAAAAAATAGATCTCCAAAATCGTTTTGAATCACATCACTAAAAATCCACTATAATTGTCGTTCGTTATTTACTTTACTGCACTTTGACATAATATCACTACACACGTACACGCTGACGAAGCGTGTAGCTTATGTTTTAACACGCCGCGTTTTTTCTCGTGACTTTGCACATATTTTCGATCCAAACGTGATAAGAATTCTCAAATGGCGTTAATAATTGGGGAACAGTGCATTCTCAAACGACGTCAATCGAGAAATAGCACAGAATCCACTTGGATTCCACTGTGGACTCTACGTGCAGCGACCCCATCAAATATCCCCTCATAGGGATGTTGTAGGATCTGGGGACTCCCCACCAAATTTCTGCACGAGACATACTTTCCTTGATGTTTTTTTTTGTAAATTTAAAAATAAATTTTACTCGCAGTGTAGAATGCTGTTGGGTATTTCCTCTTCGATCGCCATGTTATCGGAAACGCATTGGTATTGCTTTCGATCAATCGCGATGATAATTTCTGTATATCGATGAAGAGGAACAAATTATATAATTATACTAAAATACTGATGCAATTAGACTAAAATAACGTGCAATTTTATATCTATCAATTATATTGAGTAAATTCTGATTTACTCGGTTCATGAAACGTTAGGATACGGACTTTTAATTCGCATAGTTATTTTTGAGAAATTCGTAATGATATTGTCATTGGCATATCTTTTTCGCCATAAGGACAGTAAACTTGACAATTCAGTAATTGAGCGGTAGTAAATTTGATATACGTATTATTGATCTATTTCCTCAAAATGGTTATTTTTTTAACGTTAAATTACACATAGTACGTTGCACACGTGTGTATACAGTAGTTATCATGTGGTTTCACCGAACCCGCAGTACTATTTTCGGGCAGGACAACAACTCTATTTTTTATTCCTCTATTCTCAGACAGCTCTCTTCTTAAATATCTCTATTCTGGAGCAGGTTTAATCGGAAACATCTCTATTCCAAAATATCTCATGTCTAAAACATTTATCTGCCGAAACATCTCTATTCGCAAAGCCACAATAACACACTTATGAAATATTACTGCTCTTAAATATCTCCATTTCACCATCTTTCGTATCCAAAACTTTTCTATTCTTAAATATCTGTATTCTTCAAAATCTCATGGGACATCAAAAACATCTGTATTTCGACAATTTCATCTCGTAATATCTCTCTTCCCAAACCTCTCTATTCCAAGCGCTTCTCCGTTACACTTGTTTTATTGAAGGACCCCTGTCCTCCAATAGTTTTCCTTTCCTTAGTTAATTTTTTGTTTTGTAGTTTTTACAGAAATTGGACTTATCAATTCTCACCCAGTCCTGCTGTACTTTTTGTTGCTTCTTTTTCGTGATCGCTCTACTAATTTTTTTCATTGGCTCGGCATCGCTGCCATCCCTTATTGCCTCCCAGATTAGGCCTCCCCCATTTGATCTGAGCACCGTTTATTGCTCCCCACGCCTCCTCCCTCAAACAAATTTTTTGCCATCTGGTATTTTCCATTCTGTTCACTTCATAAGCATATTTACCAGCTCTATCCAAAGCTTTAATATTTATTCCCGTTGTATTTGTTTCTCGTCTCCAAATGTACGCGGATGTATTTCTCCTTAGCCCTAGCATCATCTTCATATGTCTGGCCTGTAGTTTTTCCAGTCTCGCCCGATTTTTCCAACCCCAAATCTCTACTTCATATAATAGGCCGCCCCTTACCTCCATCAACTGGACCCTGCGGCCCAAGCTACTTATTCTCGCCATTTATACAGTCCCACACCGTGTTCATTGCTTTCACTATTTTCCCCTTCATCATCCGCAGATGCTTTTCGTATGTGTTGTCCGACGACAGCCACCCTCGTAGGTATTTATATTAATCAATAATAATATTATAACATTGATTTTAGAATTGTTTATTTAATTGTTGAAAAAAATCAGAAAGTGCATCGTTGTGTTGAAAATTCATAATTTTTGTCAAATAAATTATTTTGGTGCTATCCATTTAGGTACTTTTACTTAAGATTACGTATTATATTTTCAGAAAAGGAATGGCAGGCTTCGGGAATTAAAAAAGGGTGTTTATTTTAAGGGTTGAATATCGCTATTTAGTATAGACGCTTATAGAAGATAAAATTGATAATTAATATAAAAGATTGATGGATAAACTAAAAACTTCATGTTTAATGGAAAAATCTTCAAATTTTTAAATCTTATTGGGATGTTGAATGAGTTCTCGCTTTTTTTTTTCGTGAAAATTAATGCTTTATTTTGAAAAATTAGTAAAAAAAACATGTCACTGAAAGTATTGTCCATCGAAAGTATTGTCCACTACTTTTCCCATCTTCCTGGCAGCATTGTAATTTCACGTCAGAAAAACGAAACGTCTTTTGAGTTCGTAGTCGTGACGTGAAATTCGTAGTCCTATTTTACATAGGTTTCTAGTACACATGGGTCGTTGGCGTTTTTGACTAACGACGTCTTGCCTGCCGTAGCTAAACTAACCGATTCCTGTGGGCCTGTGGCAGTGAATTATCCCTACACCAAACTTTTTTCACAGACCAGTACGAACGCGCTAGACAAACGGGTCTTCACATCATTGTTGAAATGCTGAGGACGCGAACGACCCATGTGTACCATTTCAGGGTTAAGCCGAAGTTTCCTAGGGCTTCTAGAGCTCGCGAAGCACTACGCACTCCATATCCTATCAGATACACAGCATGGCTTTGTGACCATGGATATTCCGTTTTGGCGTCGATATTGATGGTTGGCCGGAATGAACCCATGATTTTCTGCCTCCAGAGATGTCGAAATAAATCCATTTTTCAACTCCCGCTACAATGTGCCACAAGAAAATTTTTCTGCTGTACTAAATAAAGTTTTACTAACAAGGAAACCGCGCGAGTTCCTATCCGTTTTTGTTGGAATTTGGCATGTTCGTAGAGTGATTCAAAATACTCGACACGTATTTCGTTGTATCGACGCAACATTATTTTTAAGGAGGGAAACACACTCTTGACCATGGAAATTTTTTGGTTTAAATAACTTTTGAACGGAACGAGATACGAAAAAATATTAAATGACAAGAATTTTTTATTATTTCGAGTACTATACAGTTGTAATGGGAACGATGCAAATAACAATGAATTTCATATTGTTTATTGCAATAATTCAATTTTTTAATACATATCTACAGAAGTTTTCAATCGATTGGAATGTGAATTTGCATACGTACGGAGGATAAAAATTGCGAATACGTGTTTTTTTCCATATCTCGCAATTAATGAATTAAAAGCACCCTTCAATTCTTTTTGCTTATATCAGCCCAGAAAATGCCAACATTTTTGAGAATTCGTGTCCATTTAAGCCCATTCGATTACCCCATACAATTTTATGAAAAATAATCCCCCCTTCGCCCCAGACGGAATAGGCAATTTTAAGATAAGATACGCTTTAAGATAAGAACGTTTCTCGAGGTAACGAAGGGAGGATTTTTTTTTTTCGATTTTTCAATTTTTCGTAGCACTTGGGGGGCCAAAAAACCGATGTTCGCTAAAAAAAATCGGCTAATTTGTTGTTGCAAAATTAATAATTATTTAAAAAAAAACAAAAAAGCTCCCGACGATACCTGGTGAATTATGTGAAGAAGTACTGTGCAAAATTTCAAAACGATTGGTCCAGTAGATTTTGAGTTATGGCGTACACGGACTTCAAACATGACAAGTTTCAGAAAAACGCTTTAAAGTTTTGCACACTGAAAAATTTTAAATAAAACTCGATAATTTTCTTATACTCACACTGAGTCGTCGATGCCAGGTCCGTAGAGCAAAAAGCTTCCATCAACATGATCTAGAGCATCTTTTTGCATTTGTCTACGCAAAACTCTTCCTTCTTTACTGTCGTGCACCGCTTGCTCCTCTGCTCTACTAATTCGCAACTCGTCAACTTGTCGCGCCCATTCGTGAGAACTTGGCCCTGTACCGATGTGCATCTCTTGCATAAAGGCCAACAAAGCAAAAGAACCTTCATTGAAAGTACATTCAGCTACATTAGCTGCAATTTCAACAATTGTAGAGGTGCCACTGACTGACTTTGGAGTGATTTTGCAAATAAGCTGGTTGAGACTCTCATTATTATTTTGCGTGAAACCTCCAAGACATCGCTGCAAAAGTGCGTCCTTGCTCAAGTCCTTATAAATGCGCTTAATGGCTTCCAGAACGTCAGTAGGAAGGGCTGTGTAGCTGTGTTTGAATGATTCTAGAGCATCTGCAGCTGCAGCTTCATGCCATTCGATCAGCTATAAAAACCCGGCTTGGAGCAACGGACGCTCAAATACTCATAACTTCGTCAATTTTGCTCCGATCGACTTGAAGTTTTGACAAAATATTCTTGAGATATTATGCATTCATTTAAAAAAAAAATAAAAAAATGCAAACAAAAATTTAAGTACCTTCCCCCCCCCCCTTAAACTTACAAGGGGACCTTGCCAGGCACGCAATCGATTTCGGGACGTCCTTTCCGAGTAGTGTAGGGTTCGGTCCCAAGTGTCACCCCCTGCCACCATTCACCCTCGTGGGCCCTCGTTTTCGCGAAATCGACCGAACAAAATTTGTGTGACGATTTTTGAACCTCGAAAACAACAAGAATTTTTGAAGCGGCGCGATAGCCTAGCGGTTAAGGTCTTCGGCCAGTACGCTGCTGGTTTTGGATTCGAGTCCTGCTACCGCTATTTTTTTTCAATCGATACGCTTGTAAACGTTATTTTTATTTATTTACTTTAATTTAAATCCAACTTTTTTACATTGCGTTTAGAATTCTTGCCTGCGTGATTGTAATCACCGTTTCAAAAATTTTGTATACCCAATTTTTTTTCTTATATTCTTCATCTAGTTTGAAATTATTGCTCGTTTTTTTATTCTTATATATTTTCTTTGTTTAAATTAATTTTCGTCTATAGTTTGATATTTTCGTCTGTATTAATACAATTATTTTTTTATTTACGCTTTTCATTTGAATTTTGGTTCTCTACGATTCCTTTTTTCGTTTACACCGTGTTTAAACTCGGTTTCGACAAAACGGAGCTCAACCAAGAACTTTTCCTTTAATTTGAATTTTATTTCATTTCAATTACCTTTAACGTTAATGTAAATTTAATTTCCCTTCTCCATAAACCTTTCCTTGAAATCTCCATCCACGGCATTATCTTTATCCACGAAAAATAAATGACATACACTTTCTCACATAATGTGAATATAGTGTTTTGTATTTTCATTAAATCGACAGAGCGATAATTTTTTCATTTCCTCATATTAACAATAATAGAAGTTATTAGAAACAATAAAAAAAAGCGATCAATAATTACAAACTAGATGAAGAATATAAGAAAAAAAATTGGATATACAAAATTTTTGAAACGGTGATTACAATCACGCGGGTAAGAATTCTAAATGCAATATAAAAAGGTTGAATTGAAATTAAGTGTTGATTTCGGAAAAATCCTTTCTTAGTGCACCTCTAGACCTAAGGAGCATATCTTCTAATTTTCATGTTTCTATCTTCAGCAGTTTAGGCTATGCGTTATCTATATGTCAGTCAGTCACGGAACTGTTTTATATGTATAAATACAGGGTGTCCGATGGCAGATTTCTAACTTTAAAAATTCGTAAATAATGAATAAACAAAGTAATTAAAAAATATGTATTAAAATGAAAAGAAATCAAATGCGGATTTCAATTTTTGAAAACAACATTGTTTAAATGACGACCTTTAAGACGCAAGCACTCTTCTAATCTATGTCGCATATTTTCAAAAACGCGCGGACTGAGATCGCTCGTAATCCTCGAAAGTTTAGTACGGATATTTTCTTTCAGCTGAGTTGCGGTGGCAGGTTGGTTTTGGTAAACGACATCCTTAAGGTAGCCCCACAAAAAAAGTCACAAGGACTCAGGTCAGGTGATCGTGCTGACCAGGCGATGTCACCGAATCGAGAGATCGTTTTTCCAGGGAACAATTCTTTCACAGTATTCATGGACGCTTGACAAGTGTCCGCAGTGGCGCCATCTTGTTAAAACAAGCTGTTTCTGGTGAAGAGAGGACTGTTGCAAAGTTCTTCCGTAAAAAAGTTGTTGATCATCTCACATTATCTCTCGGAGTTGACCGTCACCGTCTGGCCACGATTATTTTCAAACAAATAGGGCCCGATGATTCCGTTCTCGGAAATAGCGCACCAAACAGTGACCTTTTCAATATGCAGTAGCTGTTCATGCACTTCTCTTGGATTTTGGAGACTCCAGTAACGAAAATTTTGCTTGTTGACATAACCTCCAAGATGGAAATGTGCGTCGTCGCTATAAAAAATGTTTCTTAGTTGTGTTTCGGTGGAAAGTCTCCAGCATCTTTTGAGCATAAATTATTCTTGTTGGGTAGTCACTGTCGTTCAATTTTTGAATTATTTGGATTTTATACGTATGAAATTTTATTTTTTTCTTCATAATTTCATGCGGTGTCGATTTTGGAATACCCAAAACAGACGAACGCACTCTCAATGACATTCGTGGATTTTCTAGAAAAACGACTAATTAAATATGTCTCCACAGCGAAAGCACGTTGCCCTTCAGAACAACGCCCCATGGCGACTAAAAAATCCACAACGCACGCGACCTCAGCTACCCGCCCCGCATTCCTCTTGCACCTCCCGTTTTAAAGTTATGATCATTTAAAGTTTGAAATCTGCCATCGGACACCCTGTATATAAGTATACATTCTTTTAAATAACTTATTCACTGAGATAATCGATACAGCACCAAAGTCGATTATTCGCGATGTCCGGAGACGTTTTTGTAATTTCAACAAATTCCTTATGTCGAATAATTTTAGAGTGACTGGTCACAAGAACAGTTGGAACATAAAAACCGCCGTGAAAATTGTATAAAAAGCAAAGCGTTTCTGTATCGCAATTACACGGGAGCAAAAGTTTAACGATCGTGTTACCGTTGAGTTGAGCAATCGAGAAGTTTGTTAATACGGAAGAATCTTGAAGAAACTTCGTATCACTTTATTATCTATAGGAATAATTGGATAAAGAAAATAGCACGATATCACAGGAATGTCAGGTAAAGGGAAGGGGGGTTGACTGGAATGTATACTTTTCTTTGAGTCGTTATTTTGGAACATCAATTAATTGCACAATACGTACGATATTCCGGCTCTAGAAGATTGTAAAGCAGCGCAAAAATATCAAGACTCGAAATTCAAATACAAACCTCAAAAGATATTAATTTTTATTGCGATACTGGCGATTTTTATTGAGAATGGCAGTAATTCTATTTCTCTATGTGTGATCATAATTTGAAGAAAAACATCCCTCACATATAGCCTCAACAAGTCGGTATTCGGTCCATCATTTACGAGATATTACTCGGCCAGGTAGTTAGGAATAAAGATTTGAAAAAAAAATATTCATCTAAGTCCTTAAGGGTAATCAGGAAAAATTGAGGGAAAACGCATTAGGGTATTCCTTTCGCGGAGGGTCGTATTTTGTGGGCGCATAAGCAGGGCCCTTTTGAGTAATTAGTAAATTATATTGGCGTTTAATAAAAGTAATTTATAATCAATTATTATACGTAACAATAAACTAGAATGGAAAATTTCTCATGAATTTTGTAGATTTAGACATTTTTACATTTTCTCTGAAAAGTCACGGTTACGAAAATTCTTCTGCTAGTGACATTTTTAGAAGTTTCATTATTTATTTTTTCATTAAATATTCGGTGACCCCATGTTTTTATTGTCGTTACGGAGTCTTTCGATTTTTTCTACATGCATAGAGCAGTTTATATCAGACATCTAGAGTTATTCAGTAAGGTACGCCGACCAGTAAATGGACGGAGGACAGTGAATGGACGAAAGCTGATTTATATTTAAAACAAGTAAAGAATATTGTCCATAAAAACTCGAATCACTATAATTCCGCAAAAAAGTCACAGGTGTCGTTAAACCAATTTCTTAGTTTAATATCGAATTTTGTCGCCACACGGAATTTTTCTAATTTGTGATACTTGCACACCGCGTAACTTAGTTACGATGCGGATGTGCCTAGTAGGTAGTCCAATGGCGAAAACAAAAGTTTTAATGTATTTTGAGCGTAAATATTACTTTTATTGTTTAAGACCGAGTCAAACTTTGATTTTTTGCAAAATTTTTTAATCAACTCGTAATAATATGTCAGAATTAGAAGTGTTTATTCACAGGTGCTGTATTGTAAGTTCTTTTCAGTGAATAGACATATGGGCTCTGTTCTGATAATTCTCAAAGCAGAGTGAAAATGTTAATTCATCTGCTGAAAATTACATAATTAATTACTGTTAAGAATTGAAAATGTACATTTCATCAAATGTTGTCATAAAATTATTTGTATGCGTTTTTTAAATTTTGACGAAATTTTATTTTCTCTTTCTCTGTCGAAACAAACTTTGGTAGTTTTTTTTGAGAATGTCACGTTAAAGTTCAAAGAAGTTTTGTGTATTATCTACGAAATCGTAATAACAAATATAATACTCATATGTATAAGAATAACATAATTTGTGTGCAACACAGTGATATTTGAATCTAGCATTTAATAAAAATAAATAATAAGTCGTTATCCTTTACAGCGTTCATCTACACTAGACGTCCTTTTACTGGCAATTTCGTTCATTTACTGGCGATTTAGTCATTCCGCTACTTATTTATCAATTCCTCTAATATTACCAGGTGTACAAGTATGAAATGCCGATTTTTTTTCTAAAAAAAAAACACGTTAAATTCGGAAGAATGATAAAAAGTGCTTTATTCAAATCATGCTCCATCGCTTGTTATACATTTTTCCTATCTTTCGGGCAATTTGAGAATACCACGCCAGTAAAAATCTTCCCCTTTTGCTGCGAACGATCCATCGAGCCATTTTTTCACATCTTCGTACGAACCAAAGCGCTGCTCAGCAAGTGCGTGACCCATCGATGCAATCAAGTGGTAATCGGAAGGAGCCAAGTCTGGTGAGTAAGCCGCATGGAGTAGAACTTCCCAGCTGAGTGCTTCCAACGTGTCGCGAATCGGTTTTGCCGTATGTGATGGGGCATTGCCATGAAGAAAAATGACTTTGTGTTGCCTCTTTCGGTATTGTAGCCTTTTTTCAAGCAGCGAACGGTTCAAATCGGTCAATGGTTGTTGGTAATGTTTAGTATTAATTGTTTCCCCAGGTTTTAACAACTCATAATAGACCACGCCCCTCTGCTCCCACCAAACACAGAGCATCGTCTTTCTGCCAAAGCGATTCGGTCTTGCGGTCGATGTGGATGGTGTGCCTGGGTCTACCCATGATTTTTTGCGCTTGGGATTCTCAAAATAAATCTACTTTTCATCCCCTGTAACTATACAATGCAAAAACGACTTCCTTTTGTACCGACCGATCAAAATGTCACATGTGTTTTTGCGCTTCTCCATTTGCCTGTCGTTCAACTCATGTGGTACCCATCTACCGGTCTTCTGAATATTTCCCATCTCTCGTAGCCGATTGGAAACAGCTTGTTGACTAACGCCCAATTGCTCGGCGAGTTGTTTTTTGTGTTTGCGAATCATCTTCGTCCAATAATGCTTGCAATTCCATATCTTCGTATTTTTTTGGCGGTTTTCCATGTTCCTTGTCTGCAACATCGAAACGTCACCACTTTTGAAACGCCGAAACCATCGTTCACACGTATCTTGCGATGGAGCATGTTCACCATAAGCTTCTCGAAGTAATCGGTATGATTCAGCAGCAGTTTTCTTCAAATGAAAACAAAAAATTAATGCTATCCGCGAATGCTCTTTGTTCGGTATAAATTTCGACATATTGAATACAACAACACAACACTATGCACACACTTTTCCAATTTATCACTCGTGCGCGTCTGACACTTGTTAGTAACACAACAAAATGGCGCAGTGTCAAATCTTTATAGCACAAACTGCATTGGTGCACCATCTGTTGTCTGAAATCCGCATTTCACACTTGTACGCCTGGTATTTGTTGCAATTACTTGAAATTTTTCTTTTCGATTATCAGAATAATATCTTTTGTTAGCCATAGCAATTAAAAAGTTTGTTTTGGTAATATTTCCATTTTAAAGCCCACTTGAATCCTATAATATAGTTATTCGTCCATTCACTGGTCGGTTTATCCTATGTAAATTATTAGATAGAAATGTGACCAGGATGTCGTCTCCATAAAGTGCCGTACAAGTAAGACGACTTTACTGTCGTAATTTTTCGTTAAGGCAGAACACCACTGTGACCCCCTGTTTTTTTGCCATTTTTCAAGAATTTTTTTTTGTGGAAAAAAAAAGGGATATTCGAAATTTTTTTTTTGTTTTGTTCGTTATTTATTGAAGATACATAAAAAAAAAATTTCAAATTTTTCACGCCCCATAGTGACGCTGGGGAAGCTCCCGCGTCAGGTACTGTTGCCTCTGCAGTGGTTCGCGGCACGCAGCAGAACTCTCTTCAAAGTCGATCTGAAAAAAAATACCGAGTGTTTTCGTTAATAATATATTTTGAAGAGAAGTACATAGGGATTTGAAAAAATATTGATTTTTGAAAAATAGGCACGCTTTTGAAATTAAAGGACGATTTTCGAGCAAAATTTCTCGTCGAAAATAGGCTATAACTTTTTTTATTATTGAGATATCGAAAAAATCCTATGTACTTCTTTAGATAATCTAGTTTTATTGATGCAGTCCAAATTTGAAGTCGATCGGATAAAAATTGCTCGAGTTCTGCTGCGTGCCGCACTCAAAAAAGTGGTTTTGAGAAAAACGCGTTCAAAGTTTTAGGTTTGTTAATTTATGCGATAAATTGGAAAAAAAATTTTTTACCTTTAATCAGCGATGCCGGCACCATATAGCTGGCATTCAAGAAGCAAATGATTGTCCCTAGCATCTTTTCTCGAACTTGTAGAGGCTCTTCTTGCCTCTTTTGCAGCGTCTGTGAGCGAGCGCTCCGCCAGCTCGATCCGCGCTGCGTCGGTTTCAACGCAAAAATTGAAACAATTTGGGCCGATAGTTATCCCCAACATCTCCAAAACTTTCATGAGGCTTCTCAGGCCATCATTGAATAATAATACCGCGATATCAGCTGCAATATCGACGATTTTTTTGCTCCCGGACTGACACTTGGGGGCTATTGCCCAAACTGATTTGTTGTAGCTTTCGTTGTTGTTTTGCGTGAAGCCGCCCAAACAACGCTGCAGCAAATCGTCTCTGCTCAAATTTTCGAAGACTGGCGTAATTGCCTCCAATACTTCCTCAGGAAGAGGCGGCTGCGCGGGACCCCGAGCGTCACGGAGCGCTGCACCGCTCCACAAAATATTCAATATCTCCGAAAATAATTATTTTTTCGACCTGGGTCCAACGGCATCTTAATCTTAAATGTATTTTAGATTTTTCTAGATGGTTTTCAAAAAATTGATTTTTTGAAGCCGTCACAGTGGTGTTGTCCCTTAACAGTTCGATATCTTGGCTTAAAATTTTACCAGTACACTGGCATGTTGTCTCACTCATTGTAGACGAAAATCAGTTATTTGTTAAATACTCGGGTTCGTGAAGGGAATACCTTAAGAAAAAAATATTGTCACTAGTCTTTGTCTCTTCCACCATCTCTCTTGCTCAGATCCCCTGTCGTAGTTGGACGAACTAGTCATCGTATTGTTGTCTGTGTCCGGTACATTATAACTCTTATCTCTCGACGTGTTCCTCGCTCATCAACACAGCCACGAGGACACCATCGAAAGACGTTATTCGAAATGTCACAACACCAAAATCGACAGTCTGTGAGTCAATCCACGGATATCCACGCGTTTTAACAAACTTATCGTTGAAACAACGGGATCACCCGTGCGGGCGCGTCAATAACCCGACAAA
The DNA here is from genome assembly GCA_963932345.1 of Ophion ventricosus. Classification (NCBI taxonomy): domain Eukaryota; kingdom Metazoa; phylum Arthropoda; class Insecta; order Hymenoptera; family Ichneumonidae; genus Ophion; species Ophion ventricosus. Next base: position 10,441,970 of record OZ010711.1, read on the forward strand.
TCTTTTGCAAGATTCGTTTATACTCTTGGTTTTTAACGATACAATCAATTGGTAAAAAAAAAGTAAGCAATTAAGGTATTCCTTTCACGAGGCCGAATATTTAACAAATAACTGCGTTTTATCTACAGTTAAGTAAAAGTACATCCCAGTATACTGGTCAAATTTCAAGCCGAGTTACCGAACTTTTAACACAAAAATTACAACTTTGAAAATCGTCTAATTTATGCAGCACTTTATGGAAATGACATGCTGTTTACATTTTTATTTAATAATTTACGTACTAAATAACTCCAGATGTTTAATATAAACTGCGCTAAGCATGTAAAGACGTAGGAAAATTTCGTAACGACGATAAAAACACGAAGTCACCGAATGTTTAAAGAAAATATTAATGATAACACTTAGAAAAATGACTAGCAGAAGAATTTTCATAACCGCGACTTTTCGGAGAACATACAAAAAATGTCTAAATCTACAACATTAATGCAATTTTTTTCCCTCCAGTTCATCATTTAGTTTAATAATTGATTGTAACTTATTTTTATTATCATCTAATCTTATATCTACTTATACCTACTAATCATTCAAAAGGGCCTTGCTTATGCGCCCGCAAAATACAGCCCTCTGCGAAAGGGTTAAGGATGTTAAGGATGACATACCGTAACAAGCTTTATTCGTTTTTGAGTATCCCGTGGCCTCGGAACTTTGAAGCCACCTGGCGAGAAGCGGAACGGACTCTAGGTGAGTTTCGTTTTTCGCATCAGCTTGCGAAAGAGTGGGATACATTATTTTTCACCTTCCGCAACACGTGTACAATTAAAAATTCTCGAATGCGGGTTTCTTTCTGTCCTCTCGATGTTTCCCCTTTTCCGCGACGAGGTAACGCAACAACGAAGCCTCTTCGATTATTCGCGTTCACGGAAGCACATCTGCAATGACAATCTCATTGCGCAATACGAGATAATAAAGAAAGAGCGAGAGAGACAATATTCGAACGTAACGCGTTTGTGCGTGTACAAAAACAACTAGTTTCGATTGTGTTTTATGTAATGAATGATCAATTTCAATGTAACGAACAAGAGGAATCGCGAAGAACAGAGCTTACGGTGGCAATGTTCTGAACATTAATCCTCGATTTTGAACGCGCTCTCGTCAAGAATTCTTCCTCTCGCTCTCTTTTTTTCACTCTGGTCAGTTTGCGGTCATCGTTCATGAGGGAGAGAGAGGGGCAATCTTGGAAACAAGACGAGATGCAAGCGGTGGTCTCTAATTTTCCCATCAAACACGACTTTATCTGACTACCTCATCGCATGTTCACAGTTTCACATCTATTCGTTGTTAAATCCGTCCCCGCCCTGATGCAGTTGACTGAACGTCAAATGTACATATACAGATAAATATAAAAGAGAAAAAGAATAACGATTAGTCGTTCATTATCATTGTTTCCAAAATCTTCCACTCTCTTCTTTAATTTGCTGTCGTTTCGATAACGTGGCTGAGATTAAATATGTGAGACGTATATGTCGCAGCGTTTCTGGTATCATCTACAGCGAGAGATAGAGATAGAGAGACAGAGAGAAAGAGAGAGAGAGAAAGAGAAAGAGAGAGAGGGAGGGGGGGGGGAGAGAGAGAGAGACAGAGAGAGAGAGAGAGAGAGAGAGACAGAGACAGAGAGAGAGAGAGACAGAGAGATAGAGAGGGAGGGAGGGAGGGAGATAGAGAGAGAAAGAGAGGGGGGGGGGGGGGAGAGTCGATGATTCGATAAACAATGCACAACCGGAATTTTTGTGCATATTGTCGCGTATCAATCTAAGAATATCGAGTTCGTTCAGCGCAACTGCTTACACCCTAATCAACGACGGAACTTACTAGGCATTTATTTGCGAAATGTTTCTTGCACAATTATCCTCGCCTTCATTTTTTTTTTTCCTTAACGACAACGACTGCCTCCTTCACGGGTTCACGAAATCATTTTTTTTCCTTTATTGATAATTGTGCATTATTATTGCTAATCGGTGATTACAAGTATTTTGAAGATGACCATAATACTGTCTAATAGCCATAGAGTAGTTTATTGTTAAATATATAAGTATAAAATACTGACTTACGGTTATGACAAACATTTGCAATTCGTATAGTGTATAAAAATATATATGATCGGAATATTTTGGTTAATTGATTATTGGTCGTTCGGTATTTCTCTTCCCTTTTCCCCTTTCCCCCTTACTTGCCACCCTTTCGGCTGAAACGCTCGGCTTTGAAGATCTTAGGAATTTTCTTTGCCATCGTCTGACTGTCAGTCTTGATGGTCTTCACAACGTTGCTTATTAGGCGTGTCTGCAAAAATCGAATATTCGGCGTTATATAATAATATATTTAATCTATTATTGCGACAGGGTCACGGGAACCTTGAAAGAAATAGCACTATTATTCGGGGCAGGACGGTTGTTAATGATGAATCCGATAGTGAATCTCTTGGAAAGTCATTGCAATACATTTTCTCTTTCTTTGTCAAAAGTGTACTAGTTTAACGGTAATGCCCAAAAAATAGTAAACTTTAAAGAAGTACGAGCAGTTACAAATGGCAATCCATCAAAATGAGAAAAAGAAATGACAGAAGCCATGGAAAGCGTAGGTGAGGGAGAAATCTGGCAATCAGCATGGAATGCAAACATAAGGGAGCTGGACAAAAAAATACAATAGAAAGAGGTACAAAAATAAAAATTGAACAAAAAATTTAGTACGATTAGAGTAAAGTTGACATGTCCACATACTGCAAGGAATACAAGCATAGGAAAACAGTAATACACATGGGAAGATGCTGGGAAGACGAGGCGATCAGCGGAGAAATAAAAGAAACAAAAGAAAGACGGCAAAAAAGGGCATGCAGACTCCAACTGCAGAATTTGCAAAGAAGCAAATGAAAATTTGAGACACATTTGCGAGTGTACAGAGATGAATGGGAATTCAATAAAGAGATAGTAAAAAAATTGGAACGATGGTTGGAAAAGAGCGGGGATATAGAAATAGACCGTAAAATAGAGGTGCAACTGAAAAAGCAACCGGCAAAACACTATGCGACTACATAAGGCAATTTGAGAAACCAGAATATTAAAGGGTTACGTGGGTTTGAAAATTTCAAAAAATCAGTTTTTTTTTTAATTTTTATTATCTAATAGTACAATATGTCTAGAATATTCTCCCAAAGTTTTAAGTCAATCGGAGTAAAAATCTAGGAGAGAGAGCCTTTGGGAATTCCCCCCGTTGGGAAAGACCGGCGGGGAGCGACGCAGGTATACGCATTTTTCTCAAAACACTATTTTTGAAGTCGGTGGACACGATTTTTCAAAAACTAATGCATCGATCGTATTGAAATTTTGTACACTTCTTCAAAATAGCATTGACTAGTGATTGAACGAAGGTTTTTTTTTTCGATTGAACTATTTTGCATACAACTCTGCCAAAAATTAAAATTTCAATTTTTTAGAAATCCTTCGTTCAATCACGAGCTATAATTATCTATTAACAGAAAAAAAATTGTTTTTTTAATTTCAGATAAAGCTATGATGAGTTATCCTGACCACCACAAGGACACTTTTTTTTTAGGGGTCTCCGGAAACCAGGTCCCACCGGCTGGATTTCCCAAATTTTTTGATGAATTTTTTTTTTAATATTGTTGAAATTTTGCTCTTTTATGTGCTTAATTTTTTGAATAAAATAATTTATATATTATATTTTTTAAAAATATAGGAAATATGCTTCTTTTTGGCTTCGAAACCCCAAAAACCCCTTAAACGAGACCGATGTTTCATTTTTATCTCATTCATAGTAGAAAACGTTGATTCACAGAAAATAGCCATTTTTCGTAATTTTTGTTGAATTGATTTTACTCTCACGGGCTACTGAAATCGTCTAGGCGGTCGACGTCTTGGCCACTCCTGTTCTAGGGAAACTAGAACTGGTTGCAGGGCAGAACGAGCTTCAGAAAATCATTATTTCAAAGTCAAGGAAGACACTCTTTACGAGGCAGCAATGGCCGCTTAATATAACGTAAGTATGACATGCCCTTATACCACTTAGATAATTGTAGTTGTCTGTAATTGTTCTCAAAACTTTAAACGCTTTTTACTCTAAACTCCTTTGCAACCTGATTGACATAAAATCTCAAGTTCTATTCAACCAACTTCAAATTTGGTATGGACCTTTAGCATATATCCCACTATCGTCCCTACCTTGGGCAATGCGAAATTGTTATTATTAATTACTATTAAAAAAAATTAAGTACTGACAAAAATAGAGTGGAAAATAGACTTTTTTGTTAGACGGTCGTCATAAAATTTTTTTTTTATGACGACTAAAATTATTTTTGTTTTTTTTATCAAGCCTGAAAAAAAAGGCCCACTATTTTGGCCGCTAGACTAGAATACTGCCTTCAATGTTGTATTTATCAGTTGCTTTCTTTACAACAGAGTAACCGCTAAATGACATCGTCAGAGAACTCAACAACTAAATAAAGTTCGGTGAAGGAGGTACGACTAGTCCCTCAGGGTCAACAAAGAGACTAAATTCATGTTACCCCATGGGTGTTCTAATTTATGTTAACTTATGTTGAATATTCCTAGTGTCGATCCCAAAGTGCCAAGTTTGTGGTTAATATTTTGTTTATTGAATATTTACTAATAAAAACCGAACAATTAGATCCTCAACGACTCTGGAGTCTTCACAACGATTTCCAAGCAGTAGGGAGATTCTGTAACTCGGTAGCAACAGTTTTCGTTATCGTTAGCTGGCGATAGCCAATAAGAGGCTCCCTTTCTTCTGATTGTGCATGCAATTGGCTGTCACCAGCCAGCGACAACAAAAACTGTTGCTACCAAGTTACAGAATCTCCCTATGCTCATCAAACGAATCGGCTGTTAGGCCCGACTTTGGCACATCTATGGGTACTATTTTGTGCTTAAGATAATATTCAACCAGAAGTTGAAACAATTTTATAATGTAGTGCTTGAACTACACGGTGAAGTTCGAATTTTCGATTTTTTACAATATCTATTATGTCTAAATTATCAAATTTCAGTGTTCCGGCTTTAGTTGGACATGTGAGCCGCAAAACCGTGATAACTGCACTTCCGGTCGACCATCTCCATAAGACGATGTGCTTCAAGAGCTCAAAGTGCTCGATTTTGCAATTTTATTTATGAAAAAACTGAATGGTCAATATAGCTCAAATTTTTCCAAAGAGTGCATAACGTATTCGTCAACATTATATAAAAATGTCAGGCCTAAAAGTCGGATTCGTCCCCATGATTGTATCTCCTTAAACTAGGGAATACAAGTACGCAATCAACGGAACGAAATAATAATCCTTACGCATTGTTTGACGTAGTAAGCTTTCATGAGAGAGAACAAATCGTCAACTGTCCATTGTTTGTCATCCTGTTTGTTCAGAATGACATAAGGGCAGTCCGACTGGTGTTTGGCATGCTCCTGCCACGGATCGTCGTTTGGCTCCCAACCATCGAGCTGTTTCATGCAAATAAAACACTCAACGCTTACGTCCAGTTCGTCGTGTCCTTCGACAACGAAGAAACCAGCAGCCGCCATGCGTTCAGCGGTGCAAGTACCGTCCTCAGGTTTAAACGGCCATTGTTTGTAAGTCTCCAATCTTCCTTCAGACCAAAAATACTTGTCCAGCCCGCTATATCGAAATGAGGGGAAATAATAAACTTACAATTTTTAGGTTAGGTTGTCTTTGCGTCTTGACTGACGAAGTTTCTCTCAATGAAATGACGACTTTTCAAATGAGATATTTATTATTCTTACGTTAACAATTCCAGTGTCATCGTTGAAGCGTACGAGAAAAATTACGAATGAACGCAAAACAGTTGGTGCTTCCCGCGCGATTATTGTTTATATGTACAGCCAATGAGGATCGAGTGCCATAGAAGCGTATCGCTCGCATGCTTTTTGATATGAGCCTAGATACAGGAGGCCACACTCGGCCTGTCCACTCGTCCTCAAAACGGTCACTAGTTGAGATGGCGCTAGGGTGCACAGCTACCCGAAATATAGATATATGCAAAACATGGGTCCTATGTAAGACGGATCACAGGCGATAAAGTTTTCAGCCGAAATATTAAGTATGCTTAAACAAATGACTCCCCTTTTCTCCCTTTTCCAAGAGTTGATCTTCAAATCGTCCTGTGGAAATTATGGAACCTCGATCGGCGGAGATTTTGAAATTCTGAAGCTTTTCTCGAAATCGAAAACTTAAATGAATTTGAAATATAATAAATCCCACCTTGAATGTAACAGTTTATTTTTAATATTTTCAAATATCTTGAAATTAGTCAATTCAATACATTTCTATGTTAATTTCTGAAAGATGGGGAGGACGTGTGCAGTGGTCGTGACAAAGATAATACACAGTGAAAAAGATTAGGACTACACGGCTGTACTCTGTTTTCCATTCCAAAGGTGTAACAGAATTATTTCATGAGTTAATCTTTACTCTGTATGCTCTGCTTTTATTTGAAATATTTACAGTACAGCGCTTTACATACAATGCTAGAATTTTGGTAAGCTCGCATGTTTCGTAGCCACGGAAAATTATCTGCATAAATATCTATGCACAAGTACAACGGCGTCGCCAGCCGATGGCCCAGAGGGGGGCAAGTTGAAATATGGAGGATGGAAAAGCATGAAATGTAGGTACAGTCAAGAGCACATGAAGCATTACACTTGTAGTGCGAGTCTTATCTCTATGGCGATTGTAATAAGAACGGTACGAAGTCCAATGTGTAAAGCACCACGAACTCTTGACTGTATAATGGATAAAACTTGTAAACAAAGCTATTATATTTATTAGAAAAATAGAAGTACTGATTAATTTCTTGAAAATTACAAGATTTTAATAGTAAAGCGAGACCCTTTTTTTATCAAGTTATTGAAAACATAATCTTCGGGGGTTTTTTGTAAACTTCTCGACCACTTTGAGGCCATGTGTCACACGTTCAGTCGGTAAAAATCTTACTGCCAAGTTTTCTCCTAGACGGATCATATTTCGGGCAAAAGAAGAGAAAGCCGTTGTTCATCGTTCAAGAGAGCGGAACGTGTTTCTTTTCTTTTTTCCCAAAAATTAACCGTTTCAGAAATCATTGGGAATCTGCAAATCAGCTATCTCTCTCGCACTCATGGCCGCTCGGTCGGTGTGACACTTGGCCTTAATATGAAAGTCTTGTAAGTTTTCATTAATAAGTTTTCTGTGCACACTCATCATGGCCTAGGGACATGCGATATTGTCTCTAATTTTATCTCTTTTCCTTTTTGTATATTTTCCTCTTGTTCATCGCTGTCACTGCTTGCTCCTTCAGGCTTTTTTCTTTTTAAATTTACTGCAAAACAAAACATTTTAAATAGGTAGGTATATCAATATGGTAGGTACCAAAATAATAACTGAAAAATCTATTCCATTTTTTACACCATACGAAGGTTTTTGAATCACTATACAAAGTAACTTCAGAGGATGAAAGTACCAATCAAAACGAACAACTTTTAGTATAGATTTTTCAACTTTTACAGTCTATCAAATCTAATAAGTACCCTGTGACGTTTCACGTTTTTCATGTCGCAATGACTTTGTAGAATGGTACTTACACAATGTCAAATAACCTTTTTCGGAAAACCATGAAATTATGAAGTTATTTCATTTTCTTTACAATATGTATAGTTCTTAATTACCAATTTAAAATTAAATCCTTGAAACAGAGCAAAACAACCAACTGGAACAATATACAGTTTTTTTGTTTGCGTTGCTTCAAAGACATGTAGTTAAGTGTCTTACTGTAGGGTTGCGATAATTCTAATTCACGTATATACGAATAATCGGTAAAAAAATATCAATAATCGAATTTATGGACAATTTTAATTGAAAATAGGTATATAAATATAATTTAAAATAAAACCGTGTAGGTAGACAAAAACGCTTCTAACCGATTACAATGTATTCTGTCATTAGATAAAATTGTACCTAATCAATTAACAACTATAAAGAATTGATATGTAAAATCGACTGCGTGTAGAGTTGTCAAAGTCAAAGTCTAAAATGTTTATTTAGATCACTAAGTAAAACTTATGAACGTCAAAAAAATTCAAGCTGATATTAATATTGAATGTACATTTACATTTAATGCCGTGATCGCAAAGCAATAGGTAGAGCCTATGAGAAAAAAATCGGCACGAAAAACTCATAGCCACTTTTTCAAATGCCAGAATTTACAATTTTTGATCTTACTAATTGTATTTGCATGCGACGTCTTACGTCCATTACATTGTATTTACTTAGTAACCGATTTTTTTTACCACATTCCTATTTCAATCTGTCCCGGTACTTATTAGATTCGATAGACTGTTCGATAGAACAACGTTTAGTATAATTTTCCCATGGGAATGTTGATTTGCTCAGTTATTTATTTTCTACAAAAACAATTGACATTATTTTACGGAAAATACGAAAGTTAAACGCAGCGACTCACCAAAAAACTTTCTGATGTCCATATTGATGAATGTGGATTCAGTAACTATCTAGACTGGGAACTTATTTGATTGCGAGTTAATGTTCAGGAACGAACGAATAAAAAAGATTTGTTCTTATTCCGCGCACAAAACAAACTTGAAAGCGGGCAGTGGCGGCGGCGGAGGACGCACGGATGAATGACAGGCGCGAGAACAGTGACGGCTGCGGGCTGCGCGGCGAATTAGTAAATTCATTTGAGTTTCGACGTGCGGGAATGATCGGTCAGGCAAGTCATGTGACTGGACTTTGGTTGCGTTGCATTTGGCTACATTTTTTTTAATCTCTCGGGGGGGGGGCACCTGCCCCTCCCTGCCCCCCCTTGGCGACGCCCTTGCTTCTCACTAACTGTCAAGAAACCTAACAATTGTTGTTATTTGTCGGATAAAAGTGCCGTTCTAATAGAACATATATGTTTTCGTGATGAAATCCCTGTTATTGTTGGCCGTAAGTTCATCGGTACTGCTCCAATTGCTAGTTATCCGTGCGATTCTCGCGATATGGGCATTTTTCAAGCACAAGCGCTCTCCGAATTACAAACGTGGAAAATAGAACAAATTGACAGGAAAGGCTTCCCTATTTTATACAACCCAGATTCTGTATGTGTTTTCCCACTGATTCACAGCGATTTATAATAAAGCGACATTATATTTATTAGTGTATTTATTTAATAACAAATTACATATGTTCATTTACAGATACCCCACCATGACACATCTCTGTAATTCTTTCCATCGGAGAATACGCCGTGGACGTCTACGATTTTCTTTCAGATTTACTCGAAGTGTCAACGCTGGTATCACAGATAGACGCGTTGCACGTGAATGGTCCGATTCCGTACGTTATAGATAGATAAGAGTGTGGATAAGCTCGATTTCATGCGATGCAAATTTGCTCATTATATACGATCGCACTCACTTCTAATAGGTTTTTTGGTTCTCGTCTTTATCACATTTCACTGGTTGTTTTGCGGTGGGCTGCATACAGTTTGCATTGGTGATACGTTATCATTTATTGTCGTTATTTTAAAAAAGATATCCACTATATTGAAAAACCTTCCACTCAAACACTTTTTAACTTTTCATTTAATTACTTTCCGTAGAAAATCATGGCTTCATCTAAGAAGAGGAGATCAACGGCGAATATGAAACGCGTGCTCATTTCAAAGGACGAGATTATTACCGGAACATGTAAGTTGCTGCGTAAATAATGTTGGAATATGTAATATACTCATTTATGCTCATTGTTTTTTTTTTCTTTTAGAGGAAAAAATCCCAAGAAAATGTGCTTGCCACCGAACACATTTCTAAGTATGTTTAATTTCTTTTTCTTTTTTTTTCTTATTATTCAATATTTTTTTCTTGCATATCTATAATGTATGTACAATTTATATTTCATGTTTGTTGCAGAGAGCCCACGCATGATTGATATAAGAACCTTGAGTGCACCGCTGCACATCATTCAAAGTTCGAATCTCAACATTTTGAAAGGCAATAACGAGCCAGGTAAAATGTTCACATATTAAATTCCGTAATATTATATTTGTGATTTAATATATGAGACTAATAAAAAATGATACGTTGCAGTTAATGATGTGAACAACGAGGATGGTACTACCATTACGAACATCGAGAATGCTCTCATCAATGATATTCCCATCGATAATCTATCGGATTTGGAGATCCATACCATCGTAAATAAACATTACAACCGCCAAGAAGAAGAAGAACAACAAGCACAAGAAGAAGAAGAAGAACAACACGAACAAGAAGAAGAAGAAGAAGAACAAGAAGAAGAAGAAGAACAAGAAGAAGAAGAAGAAGCAAATCGTCATCGTCAGAATCCGGCGGTTTGCTGCAGTGCGTATCATAATTAATTTCTTAATATCTCTGCTGACTGGATATACTCTTTATGTTTTTTTTTCTTCTTATTGCTCAGGTCATTGTCGACAAGAGAGGAAACAATTCGAACAGCTAATCCTGCGTAAGTTGACGAAATTGATTGAATTGAATCGAGAGGATAACCGTGGTGCAGCATAGCAACTTCGTAACGTGGCATTGTTACCACCCATGCCTTTCAACGACATCGAGCGTCTGCAGCGATTCGATAATGACCTCCGCGAAAACGAACGGCTACGAGAGCAATTCGTACGTATGCGAGTATATGTTGCCACTAAGCGTCAATGTACTTTCTCAAATTATTTAATTTTTTTTCAGAAAGGAAAAATTCAAGAGATCGGTGGCAAAAATCTCCAAAAAGCTGTAAAATTTGCCATGGAAACGGTGATGACTGACCAATTGTCTCAAAAAGTTGTCTGGGTACTTGGCGCGGACAACATTCCGAAAATATCGAAATTCCAATTCCCATACCTCATCATTGGTACGTTCTTTTTATTACATATTTTTTAATGATTTGGAGTCAAGGTTGTATAGTTTCTTGATTTGGATATACATTTATATTTTCAGATGTTATACGAAACGCGTTCGATGGAACAAAAATAAAATCAATCGAAGAACGTATGGCCGAGTGGGTCCGTCGGGCTGGTGATCGGTTGAAGGCAGCTACAGTAGCTGAAAATAAACGCCGGGGACGCGAGCAAAACCAAGAGCGGGGATAATCGAAAAAAAAACAGCATTACATCTGCGATTAAACGCCAATAAAGAATAAATACTTAATTTTATTGAACGGTCATGTATATATGTATATATACATATATTTATTAATTTATTTATATAATACAGAGGAATGTATGTGAGATATTTCGTATACTAAATCGAACGCTCAGAAACTCGATCTCTCTCGATCAATCTCAAATTTTGATATTCTTTCGGTGTTGAAAATAATCAAATAAGTCATTACTATTTTCAAACTCGGAAAGAATACCAAAATCTCAGATTAACTGATCGGAGAGGTTTGGGTTTTTGAGCGTTCAGTTTGGTATGGAATATCTCATATACATATATATATGCGCTTCCCATACATCCCAAATGAGACATCTTTCGGATGTCATTAAGTTGACTGTTTGTCGATCTTTTTCATCCTTTTTGAACGTCTTTATGACAAATTATCGATAACGTTTGGATTGCGATATTTGGTGCCTTTATGACACCTTTTCGGTGACGTTTGGATTCCGACATTTGATGCCTTTAAGCTGATATCTTTTAGTCGTCGCAATTCGATAACATTAAAATGCCGTATTGATAACCGAAATTTGTCTAAAAGTCATCATTCGGCCACCCATAAAGTTATCTGCCGGGCGGACATGAGTAATACAATTTGGGATCCCGAAAGGCATCTTTTTGGCCGTCCAAAAAGTTATCCTTGACTTATTTTGGATCCCGTTTGGATTACAATAAGATATCATATTGCTACCTGGGCTGTTCCGTTTTTTAAACTCTGAATATTCCTGGGAATTGGGCATGAAGCAGACGATACTACCTATGTAATCTCTCGAACCAGCCCCCTGGCACTGCTGGCAGAGATTAGTAGGGAGATGTACAACGCTTCCGTTTTCGGCGTGCCTCGGGAATGGCGCTAAATCGCGGCGGCGAGTTCGGGAATATAATTTCGTGATCATCGCCTCTGTCGAGGTTGCAGATTCCCTTGTAGCCGCGCGAGTCGTGATCACCGCTCAAGTCGGTATCGCAACAGCGTGAACACGAATAGGTAGCTCGGTGGGGGAAAAGTCTCCGCCCCTCGCAAATCGTGTTTACTCGACAGGCGAACGGAGCGAGGCTTTCTGTCCGATCGAGCTCGATATATTTATGTGTCCATACTGCATTAAATGGATACGCATTAAATGAATTTAAAGTGAAAAACATTTATCGAGATCATTGTTTTCTCTCGGTTGCCTGTTTATGCCGAGAATGCGGGTTCAAAAAAATTAACGACGAAACGCGTTGGAAAATAAAACGCCGAAATGACCGTGGAAGGTTTAAAGAGAAATCTTGCCGCGGTCGTTTCAACGGTGTTTTTTCAACACTAAACATTATAGATAAGCGTTTATCATAAATATTTCTCTACCCTCAATGAGCGTTGTGGCTGAGTCGGCAGCCTGACGGATTAACAATGCTTGCGGTCCGGGTTCGATCCCCGGTGAATCGATTTTTTTTTCTTTATTCTATATTCAAAAAATTTCGAACTTCCTCTTGCTTTAGCTACTCTCGCCCGTCCAGGCATTATTTATGATATTTAATTCATATATGTTTAATCAAAAAAAGATATTGGCTGCTACCGGGGATCGAACCGGCGTCGTCCGTACTCAGAGCCCGCACGCTGATATCTCAGCCGGGAGGCTCTTGTGACTGCAAGGCTGCCTTAAGGCCGTGTGTCACACGTCCAGTCGGTAAAAATCCTACTGCCAAGCTTTCTCCTAGACGGATCATATTTCGGGCAAAAGAAGAGAAAGCGGTTGTTCGTCGTTCAACAGAGCGGAACGTGTTTCTTTTCTTTTTTCCCAAAAATCAACCGTTTCAGAAATCATTGGGAATCTGCAAATCAGCTATCTCTCTCGCACTCATGGCCGCTCGGTCGGTGTGACACTTGACCTTAAGTATACACACTTATCCAATGTGAAATGTGTTGAAAAAAAAATGCCGAAACGATCGAGAAAGGAAAACTTTGAGAAAGAGAACTTTCAGTCTTTCTCGATCGTTTCGGCATTTTTTTCAACACATTTCACATTGGATAAGTGTGTATACCTAAGGCAGCTTTGCAGTCACAAGAGCCTCGCGGCTGACAATGAGATATCAGCGTGCGGGTTCTGAGTACGGACGACGCGGGTTCGATCCCCGGTAGCAGCCAATGTCTTTTTTTTATTAAACATATATGAATTAAATATCATAAATAATGCCTGGACGGGCGAGAGTAGCTAAAGCGAGAGGAAGTTCGAAATTTTTTGAATATAAAATGAAGGAAGAAAAATAGATAAAAAATCGATTCACCGGGGATCGAACCCGGACCGCAAGCATTGTTAATCCGTCAGGCTGCCGACTCAGCCACAACGCTCATTGGGGGTAGAGAAATACTTATGATAAACGCTTATCTATAATGTTTAGTGTTGACAAAAAACCGTTGAAACGAGCGCGGCAAGATTTCTCTTTAAACCTTCCACGGTCGTTTCGGCGTTTTATTTTCCAACGCGTTTCGTCGTTAATTTTTTTGAACCCGCATTCTCGGCATAAACAGGCAACCGAGAGAAAACAATGATCTCGATAAATGTTTTTCACTTTGAAATTCATTTAATGCGTATTCATTTAATGCAGTACGGCCACACAAATATATTGAGCTCGATCGGACGGAACACCACGCTCCGTTCGCCTGTCGAGTAAGCACGATATGCGAGGGGCGGAGACTTTTCCCCCACCGAGCTACCCATTCGTGTTCACGCTGACTGCGATACCGACTTGAGCGGTGATCACGACTCGCGCGGCTACAAGGGAATCTGCAACCTCGGCAGAGGCGATGATCACAAAATTATATTCCCGAACTCGCCGCCGCGATTTAGCGCCATTCCCGAGGCACGCCGAAAACGAGAGCGTTGTACATCTCCCTACTAATCTCTGCTGCTGGGTCTACCCTGTCGCCGTATTGTCGCCACATAAACTAACCCACCATGCGGCGCTAGTAGTCGCCCGCATGACCCCCACTCCAGTCGCGCAGCGTCTGCATAATTTGCCTTCGACGCGTTTGGATAATTCATTTAGATTAGAATTTAAAAGTATATGTGTATATGGGGAGGGATGCAATATTTACACTTGTTGAAATATGATGTATTATAAAAATATTTATTGAACGAAATAAACAGATAACATTTTTTTTTAAATAATGGACTAGTCACGTTGTACAATGTTTTGCAATTTTTTTCTTGTCGAGATTGCTTTTTTTTTGTTCTGCATTGAGACGTGCAGAATATTACTGCATCCGCTTGTGGATCTTTTGGTACATTGAAAAAATGCGATTTTTCCTTGTTTGATTGATAACCTGACGTGCAGCCAAGGACCACGCACGCAAGCATTCTTAAATATAAGCACAAAAACCACAAAAATTGTTTTTTATTTTATCGCTACACTAAAATTGTTTATTATTTTATCACTTTGTAATACCACACTACGATTTTTTTATTCGAGAACAACGACAGATCGAGAAAACGAAAAAAAATATCCGCTTGGTCCACGCGACGAAAAAGATGAAATAATACGGAGAGGCGCTTTGCGGCGTGGGGGTCATGCGGGCGACCACTAGCGCCGCATGGCGGGTTAGTTTACGTGGCGACAATAACGGGGACACGTATCCCAGTGTCAGCCCCCTGTCTCGAACGCGACATCAGATATAATTACGATAGAACTTCGCAACAGGTAAGTTCGTTTAATCGGATAATTTTCGTGTCAAAGTTCGAACCGCACGGATTCCCTATATGGTATGGGTTAAATGCATTGATTTCGTGAATGAATTACTATTGTATCTAGCCGGTAAGGCATGTTGAGTTTTCGCCGTCGTCATTCTGTATGTCTATACTACAGCATACAAAAAAATAATTTTTTTTTTCTAGTAAGGAGGTTCGTGCAATACTTCCTTAAAGAGAATTATTTTCATTGCATTCTCGGGGTTTAAATTTCAACATCGTGAATGATTTTATCAATAAAATCAGTTTCAGCCTTCTGTATACACGGGATCCAACGTTCCGTGTTGAGGTTAGGTTCGTTTGTTTTCGATCGGTGAACATCGGCGTCGGTATGTATAGGCTATCCTATTCAAGATGACCGTTATCTTTACTACCCGTATCATTTCAAGAAATAATAATTCCAAAATCCCATAAGTTCATGAAATTCCGGCTGAACATTCCGCCCATATTTTTTTTTTTTATAGATAATAAGCGAAATTCACTTTCGAAACCTCAGTTGTACAAGGATCCCTATTATTGTACTAATAGATCGAATTTTCCGTGCCCCGAGTAGAGTCGTCGCAATGCCGCTATTCCAGAGGAACAGCGAGCCCATCCTATTTCATCTGATCAATCTCAGAAACACCGAACGTTCTGCATTAACAGAACTGATCGAGGTATGTTTTTGACTTTGTCCTGTGAATCGGTCCCGATGGAGGAATCTACAGTGGCTGATGGTTGTTTGCTTTTCAGAGTGAAGGTGGCGGAGTAACGGAAGATGACAATGTCACTGTCAAATTTACATCTAGAGATGCTTACGTTAGGAACGGCCCGCTGGTACGAGCAAAAATATACGACGTAACATTCATCGAAGAATGCATAAGACAAAAAAAGATCGTGAAACCAGAGGATTACAGGTATGTGCAAAATGTATTACTCTCGACGATGCTGGAACTGTAGTTTTTCAACATTGTCAAGCGTAAGTTTCTAATTACGGCATGGTGAATAAAAGTGCAAAGGAACCTTTGCAGAAACATTGCAAAACAAAATTTGTTTGCATTTTTACTACATTGCTTTTTTTTTCAATTTGAGTTTGAAGAAAAGAAAAGAACTGATCGTCTACTTTTTGCCGGCTGAGCCGATAATTAAGAAGTTACAAGATGACAATGTTTAAAAAGTGCGGACCCAGCAGTCTTAAGGGTCATGCAAAGATTTGCGTTGGTATATCGAATGGGGTACCCAGTTTGTACAGCTTTGAGCGTCAGAAATGCTACGAAAAACACGTTTCGAAATTCAGTTGCTGCAATTGCTCATCATTTTGAAAAAGTGTCTATGGCACAATTCATGTGGGGTGCTTACAGTAGCAGTTTTTTGGTTTTGTGCGTGTGGCGATATACGTGAAGATTCTTCGAGGTGCAATTTTTGCAACCTGAACACTCGAGCTCTTTTAATTTTGATATCATTATTCGATAATAAATTATATATTATAAATTATTTGAAAAATGCATCCATTCGCATACAAGATTTTAATAAATGCATTTAGTAAATAATTGCATTTTTCATAAAAATAATTATCTTGAGTTTTATAATAAAGTTTTGAAAAGCCACAAACACCAGCTTTGAAAATGGATTCGAAAAATATTTATTAGATATTCCAGAATTAATCTTTGACTGAATTTGGATACTATTAATCAGTTGTCGAGATTTTCAAGTGTAGACGTTTTAACGATTTTTAGCGAAATCTCCGTGTAAATCAAATGGGGGAAAACAAATCCACTGCTACAACTCAAACTTGAGTTAAACAGCTTAACCTTAGCATGATTTTTTTTATATCTAATATTGTTTCAAAGGACAAGAGTTAATATTTTTTTGTGCACACCATAATAGTCGTAGTAGTAGTTTTATTTTCCAAGGTATACCTTTTAAGGGTATTTATACATAGTGCCCTCTCACTAATCCCAGGTACATTTGTTCTTCCACTTTATGTACACGAGCCTCCATTTCCTCAACATTTTAAACATAGAAATTTCCTTCTCTTTGCGCTACAATATTTATAAATATCGCGAATTCTTTTAGGATACTCACATACCTCTTTCACTGGATTATTCCTAACTAGTTTCTTTTTTTGCCATAGTTCTCCCCCCTGTATTCGAGCACTTCTAGTTTTTCCACTACTTCCGCTCTTATTTCTGTCTTCACTGCCTCACAGCCATAAATGTATCCCAAACTCTCCTCTCCTCCCCTGCATATTCAGTAGCTATTGTCTCTATATCCCTTATTCCCCTTTTCCCCTATATTGCCACATCTTATCCTTGCTCATAATTCTTTCGTTTCCCCTCTGAGCTCCTTTACCTCCCAATATTTTTCCATTTCTGCATTCCCTTTTCTGTTCTTGTACTCTTTGCAGTACGTTGATTCGACAATCCTGCACCAGTCGTTTTGGATTTCTTACTCCATTTGAGTTGTATGCCCTTTTCTACTTTTTGTTGTTTTCCTCCCACATACTCGCTTCTTATTGTCTGCTATATTCCTCCTTCTCTCACTTCTTGTATGCCTTTAGCAAAGTCCTCGCCTCACTTTGACGGGTTTCTGTTGATAATTCCTCTGACCAGTTCTTTTAGACACACCTTCGGTCACCTTCCTTCTTCTAGCTTTGTTATTGCTACCAGATATTTTGCCGCTCTTTTCCAAGCCTC
The DNA here is from genome assembly GCA_963932345.1 of Ophion ventricosus. NCBI lineage: Eukaryota > Metazoa > Arthropoda > Insecta > Hymenoptera > Ichneumonidae > Ophion > Ophion ventricosus. The sequence continues at coordinate 10,459,620 of OZ010711.1, forward strand.
TATTTCCACCTCTCTGCACCCCGATTCCATTCTCCAGATATAGTTTGGCGTGATTGGACTGATTCTCATGGCCATTTTCACACACCTTTCCTGATACACCGTTTTCCTCTTCCTCCATCCCCATGCGCTACCTTATATTTATGTTTAGAATTTTTTATGAATAATATTTATTTAAAAATTTGCAAAGTGTAATATTTGCTAGAAAATGTGTTTTTTAAACGTATCTGACAGTTAAGGTGATCAAAAATGTTTGTCGTCTGCTCTCCTTTCTGTACGATAACGAAACGTCGAATCAAAAAAACATTAAATTGTCGTCGGTCAACAGATTGGACAAACAAATCGGGCGAGACGACTTCTACGTGCAACACTTTTTGTACGGCAAGTGCGAAGATGCTCGGTAAGTATTCATTTGATCCAAAATTGAGCTCGGTATGTGCAAACTGCACAATTGTCGGTCTCGTAACAATATCTCGACGATATACAGGTTTCGGGTGCAATGTCAGTGGGAGGATCGGCAGGAGGAGAACGTTCGATCGCAAAGCGCATACAGCATAGATACCCTACCCGATTCGGACGTGTACATTGAGCCGGCTCCCTCCATCACGCCCGAATCAATAGACGAGTCGCCACCAGTCCTGAGTGCCTTGGAACTGAAGGCGTACGCGTCCTCGTTGGCAGGTGGTGACTCACCTGCGTATTCCGACAAGGAGGAAAAACGTCCATGCAATTTTAAATATGAGCTGAAGATTAAACCGAAGGAGATATTCCACAAGATCGAAGGTGGGCAAATGCTTGCAGCACGGGAGCATTTCGTGCAAACGTGCGAAAGCATGTTTTGTGCAAACAAAATAAAACTTGAAAAAGTTATGGGCCTCTAAATATGGCCGTAAAAAACAAAGGTTGAGGCGGTTGGCACGATCCCAAAGCTCCCACTCATCTGAAACAGAAATAAAATCAATGATCTTGATCAATAAGAATGTGATTATGGCAGGTACCGAAGAGAAAAAAAATATTAATGGCGACTGTTTGAACAAAAAATTCATTTTCCGCCCTATTCTTTTCCAGTTTTTTTTTTTTTTTTAATGATATTTTTGCAATGCCCGAGGTAGGCACCATAGAGGAATATATACTGAAAGTACATACCAAATTTGAGGTCAATCGGTTGAAAAGAACTCAAGGTTTCATGTCAACCAGTTTGAAAAAAAGTAGATTCGAGAAAAACGCGTTTAATGTTTTGAGTACAATTTGATTGAATTTGAATTGAATAAAAAAAGACTTTTTTGAAATGATTTTTGAAAACCGATAGGTTCAAGTACAAATTAATATTGTTATTGAAAGTGTGGGTGAAATTTCAACGGGATTAGTCAAGTATTTTTTGAGTTATCGCTTCCGCCAATTTCGAAAATACAGTTTTGAGAAAAACTCATTTAAAGTTTCGATAAATGAAAATTCAATGATTTCGGTAACTTACCGACTAGTCGCGATATTCTTCAGTATTCCATTGCGATCAATGATCTACTATAAGTATTCACACCACGCAATGTTAGTATTAGTCTAAGTCTGTTCCTTCTGGATGATGGAGTGGGTATATTTTGTAATGATGTCCCAGCCATTTCATTACAAACAAGAATATAATATTTACTGAAAAATTAGACGAAAGGACTTATAAAACCAAAGAGCGGTACGTGTTCGTTGACAGACCATGACTTGGATACAGTTTATTTGAAGATGTAGGAATGATAGAATGGTATGAAAATCTGAAAAATATTTAATATACAGATGCGTTTTTCATAAAAACTAAAGAATTATTATAACAATTAAAATAAAACACAACATCCTCGTGCGCTAACGCCGAATGGGTTGTTTTTTTTTATGTAGGCACGAAGGGTGTACTCGTTACTCCTGTCTGGATGATCTGAAACAAAAAACCATGCTTTTGAATAAATATACTATTATATCTAAGAATTAACGGAGCCATACCTATTTTGGAAAAATTCACACAGCAGGTCTAAAATAAGATAATTTTGTGACTAAAAGTTCTTAAAAAAAGCTGTCTCATGCAATTTTGGAAAAAAATTGAAAGAGGCTCCGTTGTTGCTTAGGTATAAAAGGATATTTGATCAAATTAAACCTGGATTTTTGTTTCAGATAACTTTTAAAAAAGTTACGGGATTCACCGTTTGTAACTATGATAAAAGGACCAGCGGCCGACGCACAGCGATATTAGTGATAATCTTTCAATTGTCATAATCATTCTCAACTTTTCATACTCTGTGCAGTGCAAAATAGCAAATTGATCGGATGTTAAGGCCATGTGTCACACGTCCAGTCGGTAAAAATCCTACTGCCAAGTTTTCTCCTAGACGGATCATATTTCGGGCAAAAGAAGAGAAAGCGGTTGTTCGTCGTTCAACAGAGCGGAACGTGTTTCTTTTCTTTTTTCCCAAAAATCAACCGTTTCAGAAATCATTGGGAATCTGCAAATCAGCTATCTCTCTCGCACTCATGGCCGCTCGGTCGGTGTGACACTTGACCTTAAGTTTATGAAATCTTCAGATGCGAGTATGAAATCGCATCTAAAGATTCAATACTTTTTCGGGTCATTACAGTATTCCCGTCATGTCTTTTATATTTCGCGTGTTATGCCCATGATCCACGACTCAACATTCGCCTTAAACACACTTAAGGCGTTACAACCATCTTACCGCTCGGAAAAATAAGTATAAAAGTAAATAAAAAACTCGTACGCGTCTATTAAATATCTAAAATAATTGTTATTTTTCACAAATACATTATAGTTTTATGAACAAATTTTAAAAAAATGCTGGGAAAAATTAAAAAATGCTTTTCAACAGAGGGTCAAGTAGGACCCTCTGTTGAAAATCCTTGCCGATGGTGGAAACTTCTTCTCTGTCAGGCATCGTCTAAAATATGAAAAATAAACATTTTCTTGTAAAAAAAAGGGATTTTTTTTTGTAGAAATGCCAACCGTTCTAAAAAGAAAACTCTGATTTTCTAAATATACTTTGATTGGTATAACTTTCATCAAAATCGATTGAGTAGATCTCCAGATATTTTGTCCACCAGTTTGGGGGTTTTACTAAACGACTTACATCGCTGCCATTTTTTAATTTTTTTATTCGCTTTTTGTAAACTTGTTCAGAAAACTATAATGTATTTATGAAAAAAAAATTATATATATTTAATAGCCAAGTCAATGTTTTTTTTATACCGATTTTTCCGAGCGCCAAGGTGGTGTAACCCTTTAAGTAATAATCGTTCGTACCAGTCTTTCGCCGTTTTTCGTCCGTTTTTACTCGTAATTGGCGGTTCGCCCTTCGGCCAATTACTCCGATATTTTCATGCGAAAATATATCGTCGCATTAAATCGTAATGGTGAGAGTACAGACGATATGTGCTGAAGCCGCGAAGTTTGATATCAAATATCTCGATACAGAAACGATTGATAATCTTGAAGTCTTACAGACATTGCAGTTCTTATCATAAACTACAAAATAAACGAAAGTATATCGAATACGTAGGAGAATTACCTGGAGCAAGAAAGCGTGTGTAGTCTCTTGTACGTTCTTCGTATCCGCTGATGTTTGCTCAGATTGCTTCCTCCTTTTGCGTCAAAATTCACGAGTCTTCGCTTTTACAGACTGTGCAATGGAGAACGTTGATTCACGCCTGAACGGCGATCCTGAGAACCGCCGTGAGTCGTCGAGGAATTGGTACGAAAATCCGAATCGTCCGTCCCATATGGAGAGCGTGACAAACATTAAGCAAGAACCTGACGATGATTGGACAAGCATGGACATGCCTGGACAGGTGGCGGTACTAAGTATAATACCGGAGGCTCGAATGCTCGCGCACGATACATGCGTCGTGCCATCTACGAGGAGTAAAAATGACAGTTGGATCAAAATGACATTGGATAACGAGGAATCGACGGATCGGGAGACGGAAACGCCGGACTTGGACCTTGTATCGGCTACGAATAACCATTCGGAAACCGTCCGTGCATCGGACAACAAAGCAGAGCCCATGGAGACAACGAAACAGAAAGACAGAATCGAAAAATCTGCAGAGCAAAGCCATGCGAGCAGAGAAAAGCCGAAACAGTGCAGGCGAAAAATATCTGAAAACGAAGAAGTCAATGATGATCACGAACGCAACCCGAGTACCGTAGAAACGCAAGGAGCAAAGGAAGCCCATAGAAGATTACCCAAATTTCGTGAAACTTTTCGAGACGACGATGATTCTGAGGATTCATCGATTTCGTCCTCTGCGGCAACGATTCTATCGCAGGAGAGAATCGAAGACACCACGTCCCCGATCTTGAGCGAGCCGATAGTTATTTCTGACGAGGATTCCGGGAATGACCAACCTTCACATCTGTGTGGACGCGGTGACGCGGAGTCCCCCGGGCCCAGCGGCGTTCGCAACACGAGAAGACGCCACGTCGGAGACGAACTAAAATCGAACGAAAGCACACGTTTCGTCAGGAATTTTGCTCATTCCTCGTTGCTCACCAAACCGATCGAGGAAGACGACGACATTGAGGAGCTGGAAGTTCAACATTACACAGCTAAGAAGTGAGCATGATTTTTACGTTTTTTTCTACCCAACTGCCGAATCGCTTAAGACCAAGTCGCACATGGTTTGAGCGGCTATATATAAACAAACAAAAAAAGAAACACTTTCCGCTTTGTTAAAAGACGACCGACTGTCTCTTCGTTTGTCCGAAATGTAAAACGTCTGGGAGAAAACTTGGCTATAGGATTCTTACCGCCCGGACGTGTTCTTCAGGAGTTTCGACACTAAAATCAAATGCTTGTAGACTATTTTAATTAATATCACCGAGAGATTAATTTAGGATGCATTAACTATCCAAAAATCAATCGGTTTCGCAACATAGATTCGATTTTTAAAATTTATTTTCAAGTTAAACTTGTGGGTTAAACGTGGCGACATCAACTGGCTCTGTCGAGTGAGCCATTCACAGTCAAGCATTAAACTAGCGAGTATTTAAAAATTGGTGGCTGTTTGAAACGTACATAGTATTACAGCATTTCAACTGTATTATAAAATATATTCTTAATTGCAAAAATGATAACTATTAGTTATTTCTCGGTTTGTACATTTTTTTCAACAATGTTATGAGTTGGAAGTTGCTCAATAATAATTTATTTTTATTGGGTCTATGCATAATGCCGTAGCAAAATTCCGACCGATGTCATTCGCAGTTGTTTCTCCGTTCGCACATGCGTCAACCATATGAATTGTCGTATATTAAGTGAAAGCTAGAACTTGTATCGAAATTTAAAAAAGTATCCATTGAGATCCGTGACGTAGAGGAAGTTTAATTATATTTTAATTATAGTTATTGCGGCTTGAGTGGGATGTTTTGGTGCATACACACTAGAGTACTGACCTTGCACCTTCGGAATATCACTTGTTCCGGCGCTATAGAACAGTTTGATTAATAAAACCTTCAGTTCCCCGAACGTCCGCAAAACCACTTGGATAACTACTTTGCCGAATGATCTCAGGACTTCTATGAAAGTCCTGAGACTTCTATGAAAGGGATAATAAAGCTCGTGAAGAGAAGGGAGAGGGTCATTGAACAGAATGGAACATATTGAATTGATTAAAATCGCTTTTTTTTTGGACAATATTTTGCATTTGAAATATACTCGATTTTCACTACGGAATTATGCATAGACGTAATACTTGAAATTTCTTGCTATTGAAAAAACCATTCGCTTTATTAAGGTAGTAGTCTCGCCAAAGCGTTTTTCTATGGATTTTTATTTTGAGGACCCATTCAGGACACTTCTAAGTGATTACCTGCAAAATTTCAAGAGGATTCACCGTTTATTCGAGATATTGGCAATCAAAGATTGCACGGTTTTACACGTGGGAGCAGTGGAAAATTTCACATTTCACGCAATAACTTCGAAACGTTTTTACAGATTTTTTTTTAAATTCTCAATTACAGAGGAACATATGACCAAGTGGGTAAAAAGAAAATCATGAATTTTGACCGTCTAGTTTGAGAGAGATAACTCAAAAGTGAGGGTTAGGTGATGGAGGGAACGTTGTTATTTTTGGAACTCTAAACATTATATTAAGTGTATTCATCATTACTTTATAACTTTTTACATCCCAATAAGAAGTACAACCTACATTATAAGGATATTACGCAATATTTCGAAGCTTTTATCGCTTGAGGGGAGAATAAACTTTTCAACGTGACTGTGGCGAGACTACTACTTAAGCATCCATCAACCATCCATTGAAATCAACGATAAAACGAATGACAGATCAATGAATGAAAAGATAAACCCAATGAAAAAGAAATAAATAGAAGAGCACCTGACCAAGTAGTACCGCGAAATTGAACGGAATATGAATAACTTTACTACCGATGGCTAATCGCCTGAATTGTCTCGAAAGCTAGAGAATTATTAGTTGTAAGTAATTTGTATTGATACTCTGCTGACCCTGCTCGATAATACCAGCCTGTTCTTTCAGAATGCTCCGCGGCAAAGTGTGGAGAGCTAAGCTGAAAAGTCAAACGAATGCACAGTATACCGGTACCAATTCGTAAGTCGAGTTTTTCTCGTCCATCCTTGATCTTGAAATTTTCGCCGGTAGTGTATCTTCTATATACACTACCGGCGAAATGTTTCCGGACAGAAATTCAAAAAAGTTCGGGAACGATTTTTTTATGCGATTTCGCCAATAGTTGACATAATAGAATTTAATAAACGGCATTTTGAAGGGGAGAAATTCATCTTCATTCCGTTTTTTTTATAATTTTTACTATTTTTTTTTTTTACGACGTACCCTTTTTTGAAAACGACCATTTTTCGCCTTTATTTGTTCCTTTTCTGGTGGTCCCCGTTCACAGACAAACATTTTTTTATGCATTTCTTTGACCGGAATCATGGGAAGCTCAAACTTCAATTTTGGTTTTTTTTTTATCTTCGTACGATTTTTTTTTCTAAAGATATTTTGATTTTTTTGAAAAAAAAAAGACAATTTGAAAAATAACGTGTAACGCGAAAGCGACAAGGATTCACGGAAAACCTCAAGATAGTAAAAAGTTGAATCGGTTTTCGTTGAGATTGCGAAAAATTTTTCAGATTTTTTGTCGACATTTTTTTTCACCTTTTTTCGGTAAAAAATCATTTAATTACCGTAACTCGAGAAAAAAATGTCGAAAAAAAATCTGAAATAATTCTATTGCGTTGAAAATAGAAAAATACATGTTTTTTCTCTCTCGAAATTTCACCACAAACCCTTTAGTTCTCGAGTTACGGTAATTAAATCATCTGATTTTTTACCGAAAATGGGTGAAAAAAAAATTCGGAAAAAAAATCTAAAAAAATTCTCGCGAACTCAACGAAAACCGATTCAACTTTTTATTACCTTGAAGTTTTCCTTGAATCCTTGTCGTTTTCGCGTTACACGTTATTTTTCAAATTGTCTCTTTTTTTTAAATCAAAATATCCTTAGAAAAAAAAAATCGTACGAAGCTTTGAAAAAAAAACAAAATTGATGCTTGAGCTTCCCCGTTTATGACTCCGGTCAATGAACTGCATAAAAAATGTTTTGTCTGTAAACAGGGTCCACCAGGAAAGGAACGAAAAAAGGCGAAAAATGATCGTTTTCGAAAAAGCGTACTAGACGTAAAAAAATAGTAAAAAGTAATTTATGTCAACTATGGGCGAAATGGCATAAAAAATCGTTCCGGAACTTTTTTGAATTTCTGTCCGGATACTTTTCACCGGTAGTGTACATATAAAGCAATTCCGTGATTGACTAACAGAATGCATGACTTACTGACATATAGACAACGCACAGCTTAAACCGCTGAAGATGGAAACATGAAATTTGGAAAATATGTTGAAAGTTTGTATGGAAAATTGTATTCCTTGCGTGTATTAACTTGAAACTTGGTATAAATATTCTTTAAAACAAATAATTAAACGCATATTTTAGGATTTTTCAAAACAACTGCTACTGTACGAACAGTACGCAGTGTTATTCTCCAATGAGGAGAAGTGTTCAATGCATTGGAGTTCTCTTGCTATTATTTTTCGGTGTGAAGACACCATCGCTTCTCTTGATGTAGAAGTTTAATATATACACGGCAAACAGTTTCTTGACTGGCTGACCGACGTGTAGACAACGCACAGCCTAAACCGCTGAAGATAGAAACATGAAATTTGGGAGATATGTTTCTTAGAAGGTGTAGAGGTGCACTAAGAAAATAAAAATAAAAAATCATCTCTTAAGGGGTACAATCGGGTGTAAAAGTTTTGTATGGAAAATTGTATTTCTTGCATTTATCAACTTAAACCTTGGTGTGAATATTCTTCAAAACAAATAACAAAACGCATACTTTAGGATTTTTAAAACAACTTTATCTCAACGAAATTCAGAAGATATTTCCCTTGAAGGGCGTAGAGGTGCACTAAGAAACGACTAGCTTCTCGCATGGTCAACTATATGTGGGCTGTTCGAGAATATCGAGTGCCCAAAACTTGAATGTGCTTGGCAAAGACCATAAATCATACAATGTTGTCTACAGAACTATATTGCAAAGCCATATAGTTCTGTAGACAACAATGACATTGATACTGGAACTGAAGATTGGCACTTTTATACTACTATTTTATAAATTACCAACCCTTACCTCAGTCAGTCAGTCAGTCTACTACCGTGCCTGAGAAATATGATACTCTTACTTTTTCTCTCTTTTTGTTTATCTCTTCTCTGGATAAAAACCTAAAGTTCACGCGGACGAACTCGCGCCTAAAGCTAATACAAAATAAAATAAAAAATCTGTGACCTATAATTCATTGTAATGACAATATGTAAGTAAATTCCCGTAAACGTGTTTTAAATTTTGATTCTGATTAAATCTAAAATGTTCCACCGACTTTTACAAAATCCGATACCAATGTGCTCTACAACTTCGGGTATTTCTTAAAATGTCAACTCCTCTAAAATCTCAATCCTTTTGCCCATTTTTAAGAAATTTAGTCCGAAGATACCTTGCATGAAAATCTATTGCCGTTAAAAACATTTAGCCAGGTGTCTAAAAAGCTAAAAATTACAAGCGCTAAGAAACATTTTCCTCACAATGCGAATGGTCTCAAAGACTAAAACCTAAGGATTTTCGATAAATTCATTTGGGACATACTTCCTATGATACACCATTCATATGAAAAAATTCCGTCGAGTATTTTAAAATCCGCAGATGTTTTTGCATGTGCAAAATAGTCCGCGCACCCACACATACAGACTTTTTCTTTAAATGCTACTTTTTGACGTTTTGGAACATTCTGAACACATTGTCATTGAAATGTGAAAAACGATACCAAGGAAAAGCCGTCGAAATTAGAAACATTTTGTTACTAAAAGACATTCAACAGTGTTGTTCGTTGAGAGCAGAGATTTTGCATTCGGGACGTTGTTTTTCATATATAATTTTTTTATTTCGTATTTTCTATCAAAAAACCGTCAATAAACGACCCAAATGCCAACAGATTTGACGATCGAACAATACGAGATATCAATAAACGAGCCTTAAATTTGCCTTGCAGTCGATTACCATTTACGCCTTCTGAGAGAAGAACAATGTTGCGGTATCTCATAAAGAACAAGTGTATCCGTAGAGCGAAAGGACTTGTGGTATGGAAGAAAATGATCACGGATGGGGTAAGTCTTTTGTACTGCAATCTCGTCTCTTTTTTTCACGTTTCAGTTATCTTCGCCATACTTTCGTTAAAATGTAAAAAGCTCCTCTGACTTTCTTGCAGTACCTGACTAGTCGAACCCCGCAGTCTCTACAGAATCAGTTTCGAAAATGCATATTGCCGAACATTGAAGACGCCGATTGGTTGGAAAATTCGGATATGCAGAAATTTTTGGCACTCAGGGGTGACAGTGATCAAACGTGACAACATTCCCGCGGCGCTAGATACGTACGGTGTTTTTCTGACGTTTGATTTTTTTTTCCCTATCACACGCATGTTCAAACAGAAACACACCCACATCTGCACGTACACACACAGAAGAATTTGGAATCACTTCAGAGAAAAAAATTTAACGGGCCCGGCCTTTCGGCATTTCAATGAAGAGCCAGCTTTCAATTGCGTTTCCTCAAATTCACGATGATTTTTTTGCACTCAGCAGGCGATGAACTTAGTCACTTTTGTTGCGATTTTCATTCTCTCACAACATCGCGTGTAACTTTTTGAGAAACAGCAGCAGGATTTTCCTCAAAAGACTCGGAGAGCAATCTGAGATTTACGTCGATCGAAAAAAAAATGAGTTCTTTCGCTGAGTTATTCACTCTTTTGTAAAATAATGTACATTTTGAAAAAAATACTCCTGACCTTTTGATTAAATCGGGACATTAAGTGATCCATTAAGTGATACAATTAGTACACGTCGTGGATCTTTGACAAGAAATGGTAATCAAAAAAAGAAACGTAAACATTTCTTTAAAAATTCGTTAATTTTTTAGATGAAAAATCCAACTTTGTTAACTCTTAATATTTTTTTGTAGCGCTTTAGTTTTCGAGATACGTGAAAGAGTTACAAAAAAAAAATCATATTCAACATAACCGAGTCAATCAGCGCAAAAACATCCGTAAAGGATTTAAAAAACAACAAATCGAAGCGGATATTTTCCCCTTCCAAATGCCGCTGGATAGGTTTGATTGTGTCGATTTTTGGCCAATATGTGTAATTTTATATCCTGATGGAAAATTCGAAAAGTGATCTCGAACTTTCTGATAGTTCTGTATATATGTATCCGTTTTCGCGTGACGGCAAGTCGAAGTTGGGTAATGATCAATATAAGCCTACGTTACTGTGTATAAGAGTGCACGCGGTGAAATTCGAAGTTTAAAAAAATATTTTGTATTGGTTTCACGGTAATATTGCGCGCATTGATTTTCTCAAAATATTGTATTTGTTTACAGAAATTTGGAAATCTCGCATAACAGATAAATTAGTGTTGATATTAAATAACCGAATTTGCACACTTTACACACGATGTAGAATTTATTACAAATATCAAGTCGAAAAACCCCAAAAATCAACGTCAAAAATTTCCAAATAGTTGACTTTTTCGTCAATTGTTTGAGGGAACTAAGAAACGAGACACTCAATGCGTACGTACGCATTGAGTGTCTCGTTTCTTAGTTCCCTCAAACAATTGACGAAAAAGTCAACTATTTGGAAATTGTGTAATTTTATATCCTGATGGAAAATTCGAAAAGTGATCTCGAACTTTCTGATAGTTCTGTATATATGTATCCGTTTTCGCGTGACGGCAAGTCGAAGTTGGGTAATGATCAATATAAGCCTACGTTACTGTGTAGAAGAGTGCACGCGGTGAAATTCGACGTTTAAAAAAATATTTTGTATTGGTTTCACGGTAATATTGCGCGCATTGATTTTCTCAAAATATTGTATTTGTTGACAGAAATTTGTAAATCTCGCATAACAGATAAATTAGTGTTGATATTAAATAACCGAATTTGCACACTTTACACACGATGTAGAATTTATTACAAATATCAAGTCGAAAAACCCCAAAAATCAACGTCAAAAATTTCCAAATAGTTGACTTTTTCGTCAATTGTTGGAGGGAACTAAGAAACGAGACACTCAATGCGTCGTGTACGCATTGAGTGTCTCGTTTCTTAGTTCCCTCAAACAATTGACGAAAAAGTCAACTATTTGGAAATTGTGTAATTTTATATCCTGATGGAAAATTCGAAAAGTGATCTCGAACTTTCTGATAGTTCTGTATATATGTATCCGTTTTCGCGTGACGGCAAGTCGAAGTTGGGTAATGATCAATATAAGCCTACGTTACTGTGTATAAGAGTGCACGCGGTGAAATTCGACGTTTAAAAAAATATTTTGTATTGGTTTCACGGTAATATTGCGCGCATTGATTTTCTCAAAATATTGTATTTGTTGACAGAAATTTGTAAATCTCGCATAACAGATAAATTAGTGTTGATATTAAATAACCGAATTTGCACACTTTACACAGGATGTAGAATTTATTACAAATATCAAGTCGAAAAACTCCAAAAATCAACGTCAAAAATTTCCAAATAGTTGATTTTTTCGTCAATTGTTGGAGGGAACTAAGAAACGAGACACTCAATGCGTCGTGTACGCATTGAGTGTCTCGTTTCTTAGTTCCCTCAAACAATTGACGAAAAAGTCAACTATTTGGAAATTTGTGTAATTTTATATCCTGATGGAAAATTCGAAAAGTGATCTCGAACTTTCTGATAGTTCTGTATATATGTATCCGTTTTCGCGTGACGGCAAGTCGAAGTTGGGTAATGATCAATATAAGCCTACGTTACTGTGTAGAAGAGTGCACGCGGTGAAATTCGACGTTTAAAAAAATATTTTGTATTGGTTTCACGGTAATATTGCGCGCATTAATTTTCTCAAAATATTGTATTTGTTTACAGAAATTTGTAAATCTCGCATAACAGATAAATTAGTGTTGATATTAAGAAACCGAATTTGCACACTTTACACACGATGTAGAATTTATTACAAATATCAAGTCGAAAAACCCCAAAAATCAACGTCAAAAATTTCCAAATAGTTGACTTTTTCGTCAATTGTTTGAGGGAACTAAGAAACGAGACACTCAATGTGTACACGAGTCTCACTTATCTCTGTCTTCAGGACAATTTCATGAAAACGATTACCATAACTATTTTTCTCCAGCAACAAGTTCAACGACGCTTCGTCCCTGCCAACCTCATTGTCGGAAGAATCGGACCTTAATTTTTTTTGAATTGTCGCTCTCGCGGATAAAACTTGGCAAGATTGTCTTCGTTGGAAAATTTACCGTCGCTGAAGTATCCTCAAGTTTCGGGAAATCTGGTAACCAGCATGACACTCAAGGTTTTCGGGAAATTATGTCAAAATTACATGGCGATGAAGTTTGCATCGTTGGAATGCAACGAAAGTTCTTTTTAATTTACTTTATTTCATTTTTATTGCAATCTATCATTTTTTTTCATTCATCAAACTCGTGGATCTCTTATAAGAATAAGAAAAATCGTTTTAGTCATTTTCATACCCTAAATCGGCGAAAAAAATTAGAGCGATAGAAAAAACGTTACCTTTTGTAGCATTCCAACGATGCAAACTTCAACATCATTAAATTACCTGGTTGAGGTATGGAGATAATATACGTACCGAGCCACAGTGCGTGTCGATAAATCGAAGCAGTTTATTCTCAAAAGGATGGCAATCCAGTATTCTTACTGGAAAATAATGACACCATCTCAATGGTTCTATATTTCTTTCCCATAGACTCGCTCTGCCGGCAATAATTCTGTGTCTGGTAATGAGCAATATCTTTGGCAGCGGCATGATTTTCGGCACCGAAGTTATTTACGGTCTGATGTCCCTCGGCAAAAAGTAAGCGATTTGTCTCTGTCATTCTTAATCTCTTTTTTAAAATTATAACGAAATAACCATGTTTTACATACTACTGTGAGTTTTGCTTCGGTTTATGGGTTTTTCTTCACTTTTCGCACTCAGAACATTTTTACTTTTATCTTTTGGTGTCTACATTTTAAAACGATTGAGTATTTTTCGATCTAAGGAATGCTGCGAATTTAATTGTCTCTCCATGGTCTCGGATGCTTCGTTGACTCCAGATTGAAGAACATATACTCGTGTTACTCGTGTACGGGCTCACGTTGATTAGTACTTACACCAGTGAGTTTGTTTTCATCGCCACGGAGCACCGTTGCAAAAAAATCTTCGTACCATCCTTGATGCGTTTATTTTTAGATTGTACCGTCATTGAGTACCGCTACTCACTGAGGTCATCTTTTTTTTTATTTCTATTTAACCACTAATGTTTGTCCAAAACTGCCGCATTAAAAAAAAAAAACACGAGGCGCAAAGCTAGAACCGACTGGACTGGTATCGCCATTGGAGGTTGCTTCACCGAGGTAGCCGCAGTCAACTGCCCCTAGCACTAACCACCATACGGCCATAATGGAGGATCCTGACGTATGGCGACCGACCGTAAATTCGGCGATAAAAGAATACAAAAATAATTAACATCACCACCGCGCGCCACACTAACAAGGCGAAAAAAAAGATAATCAGTGCTTGCTTATTTATTCGTATTGTATTTTTGATGTATTAGCGTATACGATCGTACCACGAACAAGTAGATTTGTCGACGAACGGGGATTGCGGCACGTAATCGATAATCATAGAAAGAGGGCGAAGCAAATTTAAAAAAGATTAATCTTTTTTTCATTTATTTATACATTTTTTCCATGTATTATCGCTTATGTTCTGAGTATCAAGAATACACAAAATTGACGATCATTTTTTTCTTCTGTAAATATTTAGAAAACTACTTTTCCGAAAAACAGACAGATTTTTTTTTCGTTTGAGTTTAACCCAAACAAAGCCAAACAAATTCATCGTTTCTCTTTACATTACGAATAGATTTTCGAGTAATTTGACGTCAGAAAATCTTTTGAAAAAATATGTTGGAATGAGAAGTTTTTGAAGAAACATTTTTAGAATGAAGAATTTTCGAAAAAACATTTTTGGAAAGAGAAATTAGTGGAAAACACATTTTTGCTGTGTGAGAGCAGAATTGAAAAAAAAAACCCATACATCGCTTTCTCTTCATATTAAGAATATTTGAACCGTTTTTGAGTGATTGGACTCGGAAAAATAAAATACCGTCCTTTTTTTCGGAGAACCGGATTTTTCAAATGTTTGCAAAAAAACCGTGCCGAGTTGAGCGATTTTTACAGAGTGTTTGATGAACCTAAATTTTTTCGGATACACTACAGAAGAACTGACGTATTTAAGTTGATGATATAATGTAGATACGGATAGAGAAACCTTGCATAAATTTCAGGAAACAGAATATTTTACCACAGTAAAAAAAAGAAATCAAGTTTGCACATCTATTGTTACCGTACCTCGATATTCACATGATTTTGCACACCCCTAGTAAGAAAGTATGCCTACGGCTCCACGTGTTCGATCGTTAAAATCCGGCGACAAAGTTTTCTCTTAGACTAGAATTCGACCAAATGATGAGATCCACTCTGTTCTGTTTACAGTGCGGAAGGTTTCTCCTTTATATTTTTTCAAAGCCACCGTTGTTGAGTCTACTAGACTCGACGAACGAAAAATTTATCGTAATAAATAATTTTTTTACCTGCAAACTACAAAATCAATCATTTTGGCGATTGCAGTATTGGTCTATTGATATTTTGCCTTGGGAGTTTGCATTATATTACAATAACGTAAATATATGTAATATTTTTCTTCGCGGCACATATCTCTAGCAAATCGAGATAGAACAAAAACCAAAGTCGTTTATAATTCGTAATTCGTCAAAAACTGTACGCATTGGACTAATTAAGGAATAGTCATTAATTTTGTATTTTTCGATGAAATTTTATTGATTTTTTTTATGGAAAAAAATAGCCAAGGTGTGATCACCATGCGAGTTCATGAAGGAGAAAGACTAATTTGAAAATTGTAAAATACATTTTAACGCGTTTAAGGTTTTAACATAACTTTCCACATGCATCAGGAAATACATCCACAATATACCTTAAGTGGGAAAATGCATACAGACGACGAAAAAATAGACTATTTTGATAATTTTTTTGGAAAGGAACAAAACGTTTTACATTTATGAAACTTTAAGTCCAATTTATATGGAAGTAGAAGACATAATAACAATGATAAGGGAACGGAGAAAGGTAAAAGGAATAGACGAAAGAATAAAAGAGGAGCTAGAAAACTTAAAAGCGAACATTTTAAGAAAGGAAATGGAAAAACTTAAGAAAATCAACGTATAATGAGAAGTACAAATATAGAGGATGGCAATATGTCATGGAAATACTGGTCGGAGGAGGGAGTAAAGGGACGGGTGAAGGAAATGTGGGCGAGGTTAAGATGCGGCAACATTGGAAGAGCGGAAAAGGAATGGAGTGCAGGATATGTAAATAACAGAATGAGACGTTGGAGCACCTGTTCATCTGTAAAAGAAGCAGGGAGTTAGTGACAGAGAAAGCAAAAAAAAGCGGAGGAGTGGATGGAAGGAATAGATGATGTGGCAATAAAGGGGAAAATTATAAATATGTTGGGTGAGAAAATATAAAAAGGGATATGTGAATATGTTAGGGAAATAGAGAAAGGGCGCAAAAAATGAGTAAGGAGGAAGGGGGAGGAAAAAAAGCTGGAGTAGAGGAATAAATGAAGAAAAAGAGAGAAATGAGGTAAAAGAGTACGAGGTAAAAGAATGCGGGGTGTAGTAATTAAGTGGATGAATATTTAAGGCAGAACACCACTGTGACCCCCTGTTTTTTTGCCATTTTTCAAGAACTTTTTTTTGTGGGAAAAAAAAGAGATATTCGAAAACTTTTTTTTTTGTTTATTGAAGATACATAAAAAAAAAAATTCAAATTTTTCACGCCCCATGGTGACGCTGGGGAAGCTTCCGCGTCAGGTACTGTTGCCTCTGCAGTGGTTCGCGGCACGCAGCAGAATTCTCTTCAAAGTCGATCTGAAAAAAAATACCGAGTGTTTTCGTTAATAATATGATATTTTGAAGAGAAGTACATAGGGATTTGAAAAAATATTGATTTTTAAAAAATAGGCACACTTTTGAAATTAAAGGACGATTTTCGAGCAAAATTTCTCGTCGAAAATAGGCTATAACTTTTTTTATTATGGAGATATCGAAAAAATCCTATGTACTTCTTTAGATAATCTAGTTTTATTCATGCAGTCCAAATTTGAAGTCGATCGGATAAAAATTGCTCGAGTTCTGCTGCGTGCCGCACTCAAAAAAGTGGTTTTGAGAAAAACGCGTTCAAAGTTTTAGGTTTGTTAATTTATGCGATAAATTGGAAAAAAAATGTTTACCTTTAATCAGCGATGCCGGCACCATATAGCTGGCCTTCAAGAAGCAAATGATTGTCCCTAGCATCTTTTCTCGAACTTGTAGAGGCTCTTCTTGCCTCTTTTGCAGCGTCTGTGAGCGAGCGCTCCGCCAGCTCGATCCGCGCTGCGTCGGTTTCAACGCAAAAATTGAAACAATTTGGGCCGATAGTTATCCCCAACGTCTCCAAAACTTTCATGAGGCTTCTCAGGCCATCATTGAATAATAATACCGCGATATCAGCTGCAATATCGACGATTTTTTTGCTCCCGGACTGACACTTGGGGGCTATTGCCCAAACTGATTTGTTGTAGCTTTCGTTGTTGTTTTGCGTGAAGCCGCCCAAACAACGCTGCAGCAAATCGTCTCTGCTCAAATTTTCGAAGACTGGCGTAATTGCAGCGCTCCGTGCAGCGTCACGGAGCGCTGCACCGCTCCACAAAATATTCAATATCTCCGAAAATAATTATTTTTTCGACCTGGGTCCAACGGCATCTTAATCTTAAATGTATTTTAGATTTTTCTATATGGTTTTCAAAAAATCGATTTTTTGAAGCCGTCACAGTGGTGTTGTCCCTTAAGCGGTAATTTGCGATTTTGTAAAAAGTTGTGCGAATACAACTTGTTTGATTAAAGTACAATTTATAATATAATTAAACAGTTTAAATTAATGTTTTCATGAAAAAATATTGCAAAATGTCAACTTTTTGGCATGGGCTTCGAGGAAGGTTTTGGCGGCAGTTGTCCGTTTGTGGGAAATCCAATGACTTCAATATTGATCTGAAAAATGTGAGCCAGGATTTTTTAGTTTTTTAACATCCAAATGCTGGACTTACACCTAATCAACATATAAAAAGTTGAAAGTTAACAAAATAGGACACTTCAGTAAAAAAAATTAATCTGACCCAACATTTCGCATATTATTTGCAAAAAAAAGTAATTTTCATAAACAACTAGATTTAAGTTCAGTATTGTTATTGAATTGTGTGTACAATTTTAACACGATCGGTCAACTCGTTTTAAAGTTGTTTCCCACAAACTTAAAAAAATCCGTCCGTCACAACCTTCTTGGAAGTCCACCCCATAACGTCGCCATTATACATATTTTTTAAACGAAAAAATGTACTTGAACGGTTTAATTATGTAATAAATTGTACCTAAAGTTTCATAAACGTAAAGTGTTTTGTTCCTTACCAAAAAAAAAAAATCAGAATTGCTATTTTTTCGTCGTTTACGTGTATTTCTAGCCACTTAAATCAGTTATCGCTCGACCATATAGGCGACGTTCTCGTTCTTCAGTACAATCGGTATATAAAATATTCCCGTGAAAACGTATTCTTTGAGCGGCAGTTCCGAATTTCCGGGAACTCGATTTATATATGCGGGGTTGCGCTCTTCGAGTCTAAATGGAAATCTTAATTTTTCGAATTTTATCAAAATTCATTCGAGACATTATCTCTTCTGTTCTACATACTTCAATCTATCAAATAATCGATCTTTTAAATTGTCCAAACCTAGCAAGACCCTTAAGAGAAAACTTTGGATCTGAAAATCGACTACTGCTCTCTCGCACACATAGTCCTTGGACGTTGGGCGCATTGTAATTGTTCGCTATACGTCATCGATCGCGGGCTTTAAACGAGAATGGTCACTCCCGTAAAAATGCATATCCCCGTTTGCATTAGTATGAACAAAAATGAATCGACGACCTTTAGGGCACCGTTGGACGAGATAAAAATAGCAGCTGCGACGGAATTCTCAACGTTTGATGCCAAGTCGGGCATGAAATCGAATCTAGTGGACAACGCTCTATCAACGGGACTCACTGACAAACCTGATAGTAACGTCTGACTTTCATTCACGAATAATGTGAAGAAAAAAAAAATAAAGGAAAAACAGTCCTACTTTGCAACGTTGAATCGAAGATTTTTTTGGCGTGACAGTAGCGCGTGTTGAATGGACAGTGTGACGATATTTGACTCCAGTAACGCGATTGATTAGTGATTAATAAATGATCCAGATTTACGATGGTAAATCTTTTTTTTTTCGTTGTCCCCTTTTTTGTTGTCACTTCTTATCTTCCTTCGTTCTTCCTTCTCTCACTTAATCGTGGATGAATATTTTTATTTCTACCCTTCAAGCACCGCGGATCCTACGGGTGCTCTAGTGGTCCTCGTGTCTTTGTGATAAAAAAAAATTGTAACGAGAGGAAGGAAATTTTACACGTAGAGCCGAAAAATCGTGTTTGACGTTCTGCGTGACGAATTGGCGGACGTGTACGAGGATGTATAGCCATTTCGATTGTCAATTGATCCGTCTTAACGGAGATTTTTGATTGAGAAGAAAATTGCCCTTTAAAATACAATGATCCGATTGATTGACTTGATAGAATAATTGCATTGAGCGACGAAGAAACGGTATTTTACCTCGTTAAGGATACTATACGAATATGTACGATGTTGTATAAATTAATTCCCGATGTCAGTTGAACTGACTACGATGATTTTGGACTGAGAAGAAAATCGTCCGTCGGAATATACTTCTTCAATTGATTGGTCCAAAAAGGAAAGGATCGGCCAACCGTTTTTTTTTTAAATTATTTACGTGACGCGAGGCAAAGTGTCCATTACACAATCCAAGTTCTCCACTAGCCTCGAAAGCCCTTGCAATATTTCTGAACAGCTTTGGGAAAAGAAAAAACACAAAGAAAATTCTACATAAGACACTCCGTCGTTATTTTGTAAATTTATGGAAGATCTCCATGACGAGTTTTTTTTTAATTAACAAGTCCGTTCCAGTCATTGTAC
Organism: Ophion ventricosus; assembly: GCA_963932345.1. NCBI lineage: Eukaryota > Metazoa > Arthropoda > Insecta > Hymenoptera > Ichneumonidae > Ophion > Ophion ventricosus. The sequence continues at coordinate 10,479,444 of OZ010711.1, forward strand.
TTTTTACACTCGCGTTGAAAAAAAGCGCGAAAATCGATCATTCAGATCTTCCTATGCATTCGCGTGATTTTCAGCTCTGCGTTTTTATCTCCCCTTTTTTACTGTACGACATATTTATTAAGAGCAAAAGACTACGACTTAATTTTGTGAAATCGCTCCCTTCCCTTCTTTCGTACGTTCCTCCGATCAACTGTATTTTTAGATAAGAAAAAACAATACTGTAATTAAGACGAGTATATTTGTAAAGGGTTTTTGTGATCCACTTGTTTTTCCGGGCCGCTTTTTTTGCACTTGATCTATTGGTTTTTTTTTTTTTGCGAAATTTGCTTCCGCCGCCCTGTAAAAGCCAAACGTTTACAGCTCTTATTACACATGTATGAAATATGAAACATTTTATTGTGACGCTTGGATGGGCGTGCGAATCCACACTGGGCCAAAGTCGTCTACTGGGGAAAGAAAATTGACGATAGACATCCCGTGAAATTTAACGTTTTTCCATTTTGACTCGCCAATTACAAAACGGATACTCAATTACATATAGCGTTGAGACTCGGTCGCGTCTCTTATTAATTTATTCAAACAAAAAGGAATGAACACAGCGTGTTTAAAGTTTTTTGTTATTTTCCAAGCCGTGCATCGAATTATTTCGTCAAAGAAATGCGGGCGAATGCTGACGTAACGAAAAGGCCTCGTGTGCTAAAAAAACGAAACAGAATTTAAATTTCCTCTCAATCTCAAGGAGAGCGTAGCTAAAGAAACAATCTACGTCCACACCTACACTATAATCAAGATACAAAAGTTGTATTCACACACACTCATCGCCATCGCCTCGTATCGAGTCGAAACGTGAACACAGAACAAGAGCAAAAGAGAGAGACAGAAAGACAGACAGAGTGGAAAAAAACACAGAGACGCACTATTGATGTATTAGAAAAAAATAGTCGTCTAGTTGGTTATCGTAGCCGTAATTATTAATTAAGAAATAAAATAATTGATTGATTGTTGATTTCGCATATTGCGAAATTCCTATGAGATTCACACCGATAGTGCAATGCTATAGTCAAAAACATGGTTACAATTATAAAAGCATCACATATAGTTCGCTTGCTTATTATATTATCGCCCTCCAAGCTGGCTTTTATTCTGACGTTAACAAGCTGTTCAATTTGTTACTAAATACGAATATCGTGACTAAAAATTCGGCTAAACCAAATTTTTTGTTGATGTACACTACTCCAAAGAATTTAAGGAACAGAAGTTTTCTTCAATTTTTAAAATATTTTTTAAAGCGCTGTATCTGTATGAAAAATGGTCTTATTGAGATGAAAAAAAAAATTTTAAAGCTACAAGTTTCTAGTTTTGAGTCCTTTTGCCAAAATGTTTTTGTGATCTACGGTTATCGCGCAATCATAAGAAATAGCGCAAGACAAAAATTTTCCAATTTTTTTTGCTTTTTGTTCAAGGTTCCACGGACTCGGGAAAATTTTATTGTTTAAATGCTTGTATTAATTCCTCAAATGTTTTACAAATTAAAAAAAAGAAAATTTGTTTTCTTAATTTTTCGGAATTGTTTTCTCAAATTTTACAAGTAAATAGTGCAAAGTTGTGAAAAAAGTCGAAAAAAATGATGTTTGCACTTTGATGATGATTACATGATGTTTAGGAACATTTGTTCCTTTAATTGTTTTGTAAAACTGATCAATCGGTCCGGAAAAAAAGTTCGATGGATCAATTTGAAAATTTACAAAATCGCTAATATTTCAAGGTTATGGTCTTGCCAGATGTCCAAGTTTACGATATGACGTTTTACACCTGACAATTTCAACCATAACCTCCTGGTGGGGCCATCTTTTGTCAAACGGCGGAGACTTATTTGTACCCCCAATACATGACTATGATATAATCACGTAGCTTGTATTTGCCGGCAATGGAACGTCATAGCGTGCCTCCAAGGTGCCCTCACCTTGCCGGCAGCGGAACGTCACAGCGTGCCTCCAATGTGCCCTCGCCTTGCCGGCAACGGAACGTCACACAGCGTGCCTCCAATGTGCTCTCGCCTTGCCGGCAACGGAACGTCACAGCGTGCCTCCAATGCGCCCTCACCTTGCCGGCAACGGAACGTCACACAGCGTGCCTCCAATGTGCTCTCACCTGGCCGGCAACGGAACGTCACAGCGTGTTTCCAATGTGCCCTCATCTTGCCGGAACAACGTATTCCATATTTTCTGTCTCAATGCTGCGATAACCTGCCTCACTTGTACCGGCAACGGAGCGTCACAGCGTGCCCGCAATGTGTCCTCACCGCGCTGGAACGCCGTATTCCAAATTCTCTGTTGCAATGCTGCGATAACCTGTTTCATTTGTGCTGGCAATGAAGCCCCACAACGTACTCCAACGGTACTCCCAATATTCTGTATTTTTGTACTGCAATATTAAGGTCAAGTGTCACTTCATACTGGAAGTGTGACACATGGCCTTAAGGCCGTGTGTCACACGTCCAGTCGGTAAAAATCCTACTGCCAAGTTTTCTCCTAGACGGATCATATTTTGGGTAAAATAAGAGAAAGCGGTTGTTCGTCGTTCAACAGAGCGGAACGTGTTTCTTTTCTTTTTTCCCAAAAATTAACCGTTTCAGAAATCGTTGGGAATCTGCAAACCAGCTATCTCTCTCGCACTCATGGCCGCTTGGTCGGTGTGACACTTGGCCTTAACACTAGCATTGGCGCGAGACTACATAATAGTGTGTTGCTAAAACACAGCTTAATGCGGCTACAAAAGATGTCTCTTTGCCGTCATAATTTACTCTCGCATGGTGTTGCCAACGCGTGGTCGACAAATGTCCATCTGGGTATATTCGTTGCGCATAGTTGTAGATATTATCATTTATATGTCTAATCTTTTAGTGATACTTTTTTACTCAACGCAATGGCGAGCCGCAGTTCTTACCATTTGTTTCTATTTACGGAAATTAATTTTTAAAAATCTATTTGTTAGTAATTAAATGAATATTTATCAAGCGCGTAAGAAAAAAAGTTCAATAAAATTAATACAAAAGCTCCATAAACGGAAAAAAAAATGAGGCTCAAATATATAGTCCGCATCAGGACCTCAAGCATCCCAGGCACGAGATAGCTTGTAGGTGCGAGCGAGAACGCACTATTACCTCAGGCATGGTAAAGCGTCTGGGTTGAGAGAGCGCGCGCTATGACCCCGACGTCAGTGTTTCGTCCACACATATGTACAACAGCGCAAGGGTGGATGGGGTCAGTACTAACGGACCCCAGAAAAACCGTGCCAAACGCGCCCATAAGCCCTGTGCTTCCATGTAAATCTATGTTCTCTGATAAGAGTTCGAATTTTAAAAAGATGGCGTTCTCATTTCCGTTGCCATGACAACTCTGACGCTCGATTCTTCACAATTGTCAAAAGCTCTCGCGGTGCCTTATAGGTTCAACGATTTCTTGAAAAAAGATAAAAAAAAAAAACAGGAAAGATAGTTTATTGTTGGAAGTACGATGGACGTGGAGGATCTTGAAATTGTTGGGATAATAGCATTCCATGGTATGCCAAATTCCTTAATTACATTTTCAAAATATTCTTTTTCTTCTTTGGGGTCATTCAGGTCGACTCTTATTATACCATTGCTCGTTACACCACCTTGGCGTTCGGAAAAATAGGTATGAAGATAATTTTACGCGACTATTAAATATATAAAATCATTTTTATTTTTAATAAATACATTATAGATTTATGAACAAATTTGAAAAAAAAACGAATACATTTTTTTTTGAATGGTGGAGATATAATTAGTTTATTAGAACTCTCTCTTGAAAATCCTTGCCGAATTTTTTTCTCTGTAAGGCATCGTCTGAAATTTTTTTTTTTAATTCTCGTAAAAAACGCAATAGCTAAATTGTAGCATAAGGATTTTTTCCTGATGCTACAATTTAGCTATTGCGTTTTTTACGAGAATTAAAAAAAAAAAAATTCAGACGATGCCTTACAGAGACAAAAATTCGGCAAGGATTTTCAAAAGAGGGTTTAAATTTCAAGGATTTTCAAAAGTTTGGTAAAAATTAGTTTTTTTTTCACACAGCTGTCCTTTCTACAGCTTTCTCCTAAAAAGTTTCGAAACTTTTTATAGAAAGGACAGCTGTGTGAAAAAATAACTCTAATTACCAAAAATTTTATTCAAAAAAATTAATAAAAAATGAACGCTGCATCGAATCAAAAAAATCCTATGCTGAATCCTAGATGATATTATAAAGAATATGTGGTATAAATTTCATCGAAATCGATTGAGTGGTTCTCAAGATATTCTGTCCGCCAGTTTGAAAAGAGGATCCTACTAGACGACATATTTCTGCCATTTTTAAATTTTTTAAATTAGTTACTTTTAATTTTCTTCATAAACCTAACAGGTATTTGTGAAAAATAAAAATTATTTTATATATTTAATAGTCGCGTCAATTTTTTTAATTTTTTTTTACACCTCTTTTTCCAAGCACCAAAGTGGTGTAACCCCTTGTGCTATTTTTCTTTGTTTTGACAACATGAGCTATGTATCAAAAAATATGTTTATAACAAACATTTCTATGCTAAAAAAGGCACGATAAAGAATGGTCTACAGCTTCATCCAGATCGGAAGCACATAATATATCCAATGGGAAATAAAATCACCGTCAAGTGCATGGACACTGGAAAGCAGACATTTTTGTCAGGACACAGCAATGTTATATCAGCTTTGTGCATTTCTACGTGTGGGAAGTTTGTGGCATCGGGACAATTAACGCATTTAGGATTCAAGGTTTTTCCAGATGGCTTACAGATTGTTCATACAAGTATCAAATGTACAATATCTCATTGAGAATTAATATCGAACCAAATTCAATGACGACATTGTTATTATTGTTGACAACACAGGCTACCGTTATTGTTTGGGACTACGAGAACAAGAGTATCAAGGGTAGTCACGAAATTCACAAAGTCAGTATAGCACATTTGTCCTTTACTTGTGAGAGTAATTATCTGGTCAGTCTCGGTGGCAAAGACGACGGGAATATCGTTATATGGGATGTTCACAACAACGAAGCTATGTGCGGTAAGATATTGGACTCGAACATTTGACGATTGAATTCCATTGCAACATTCGAAATAGAAAAAAAAAAAGAATCTCTCGAAATACAGGTTCCTACGCGAGCAACGAAATTTCTGGAAATGCGCTGACATTAGCATGTACAAATATTCGTGACCAGTGCTTTATCACCGGCGGAGAGACCACACTGAAGGTTTGGAGAATAAATCCTGAGACACGAAAGGTTTACGGCGTCAATGTTAAGGTCGGAAAGTTACGACGTACCGTACTGTGCATTGTTATGGATGCCAGGGACGAGCACATATATTGTGGAACATCTTCCGGAGATATTATCAAAGGAAGGTATATACCTCGCGGTCTCCAGTAGCCAAATGTTTTTTATGGAGTTTCGGGACAGCTTATCTTTAGAGGAAATCGGGGGAGAGCGGTAATAAATAATAATTATTTTTACACGAGCGTATTAATAATGAGTTTTTAATATTTACATAAATTTGTATTTGTTGATTAGTTTATATAAAAAAAAATTGCTTCAGCCACAGTGCACTGCTTGTATTGCGAGTTTGATTTTTCCACGGTTGTCGACACTTGTTCTATTACCGCGAGCATGAACGAACGCAGCAACTCAGGCAGTTCATCGAAAAAAACAGGTAAATCTGCAGAATCAGGGCTGCAGCTCAAAACCGCTCCAAATTTTTTTCTAGCGTTTGTTATCATTAAAAAATGATATCTCATGTAATATTATGCTGGGGGAGGCCAAAATTTCTCATAAATTATGGGAAAATTGCTAAACCTATGGGATTTTGAAATTTTATAATAGCATCAGTAAGCGAAATAATACATCCGTCGCAATCCATTATTTCGTGAATACTGGCATTACAAATGTTCTTATAATGTTATTATTATTATACTGGCATTACAAATGTTCTTATAATGTTATTATTATTATACTGGCATTATATTATTATACTGGCATTACAAATGTTCTTATAATGTTCTTATAATGTTATTTAATAATATTATAACCTTCCCATAATGTTATTATGCGGTGTCTCTTTTCATTCCTTCTTACAATGTGTGTGTGTGTGTGTGCGTATATGTGTGTGTGTGACTGACGAAGGTTTATTTTCAAGAAATTTTATAATAGCATCGGTAAGCGAAATAATATATCCGTCGCAATCCATTATTTCGGGAATACTGGCATTACAAATATATTTACCTTCTCATAATGTTATTATGCGGTGTCTCTTTTCATTCCTTCTTACAATGTGTGTGTGTGTGTGTGTGCGTATATGTGTGTGTGTAACTGACGAAGGTTTATTTTCAAATACCCCACCCTCAACATAAATGTGAAATGTCCGCAAATACGTTATTTTGTCCCCCGTTTTAGTAAATTTCAAAATCCCATAAATTATGGATTTTATGGGAAATTTCGGCCTCCCCCGCCACAATATTACATGGGATATCATTTTTTAGTGATAACAAACATTAGAAAAAAAAATTGGAGCGGTTTTGAGCTGCAGCCCTAATTCTGCAGATTTACCAAATAACATTTACATTTCTTTATTAAACTGAATCAATTTTGAACGACAAATGTTAAGTGTCTAAAATAAAATATATTACTTTTCTTCAAGGTATCAGTCTCCATCTATTACACATATATTCAAGAATTTTTTTTTCATCAAATTTATCTCTATATTTTAATCTTTTTATACATAAAAATAGAAATTTCAAAGTACAAATAAAAGTTATTTTTTTAAAATGCATCTTGGTGATCTTGCTGCCAGAAGTAACACCTGCTTTCACCTTGTCGACACGAAATCGTAACTTTGGAGCATCAGAAAACAAAAAGTCGAGTATTTTGTTATAAAGTGGAGTTGTAGCTATGACCCCTATTAACAACTTTCGCCCCCGATGAATAGAAAACAAAATGGCGAACTTTTCAATTTTTCGACTGTTTCTTATAACTAAAACTGTTTAAAAATAGGATTAAATATTAATGAATATTTGGACCGTTAGTAGGGATCGAAGAGATACATGAATATAGATTAGATTCGTTTATTCCACTTGTACAGCTTTCGCTTTTTACAAAACCCTCTTTCTTTTACCTTATCACTTAACAATTTTTTCCTTAAACTTAACTTAACTAAGCGCCGCATAAACACCCGAATAGATGACCCCGATACTGCTATTTATGGTATCCCATCTTTCTTCTCCTCTGTTTTTATTCCTCCTCTCCTCAGTCCCCTCCCTACCTTCCCGCCGTTTTCAACATTGCGAACGCTCTAAGGTATTTGCAAATTGCCACCACCGGCTCCCCTCTTACCGTATCTTTGGTCCATTGCTCTAACGCTTCACCTTTCCTCCCCCTCTCCATGAGTCCACCCCCCTACCCCTTTCTTCTCTTATCTCCCCTCTCGCCATCTCGCATTTCCATATATGCTCCAGACTCCCGTCCTCCTCTCGACAGATAGATACATGAATATAATAATCCCTGTAAAGGCCATAGCCGGGTAAGTAGGGAAAAATTGCCCCCGCATTTTTTCCAGCGAAATTTGGAGTATATTCTGAGGTATGAAAAAAAACAAATTTTCTGAAAATTTCATCCCCGTCAACGCAATGGTTTTAGAAAAATGAATTTTTTTTAAATACCAAAAAAAAAATTTTTTTCCGGAAACGGTTCAGTGGATCGATTTGATTTTTTTTTTGGTACTTGTTACGATCAAACGTGTTACGAAATAAAATTATAGAACATCTTGCGAAAGATTAAGGTTTGAAAAAAAAATAATGTTCCTTGTTTTATTTTTTTTACTATAATCCACTTGGGGTACAATAACGAAAATTTGTTCATATAATCTTTGGGCACCTTATTAGATTATATAATTTTTTCAAAATGATCGGTTTGGTACGCCACAGTGAAAAAAAAAGAAACAGACTTTATTGATATATTTCAGTTATATATCTGTACTGATATATTTACTTATATATATACAATAGAAAATTGTTAGTTTAATTAACAAATTGAACTGAGAAAGCCTCCATGAAATTTTCAGAAAATTTGTTTTTTTCATACCTCAGAATATACTCCAAATTTCGCTGGAAAAAATGCGGGGGCTATTTTTCCCTACTTACCTGGCTATGGCCTTTGAGCCTAATCGGTGCAATAGTTTTTCCAAAATCATGGCGACTAGGTCGAAAAACGTTGTTTTGAGAAAAACGCGTTCAAAGCTTCTGTTGTAAAAATGTACATAAAACTTTAAAAAAAGCCTCTTACCCTCAATCAGCGATGTCTGGTCCATACATTATTCCTTCAGCTTCTTCAAAAGCTTCACTTTCTTGGGATTTTTGGTTTCGGATCTCTATTTTGCGAGCTTTGGACACTCGACACGGCGGTTGCGCGCTGATCGCGCAGAGACGCTTCTATTGTATCACTCTTTTTAGCCCCTTATCGGTCACTCCGACCTAAATAACGCTTTCTACCGTATTTCTACAGGTATGTAGTATACGAAACTAATGTATTTAGAAAATCGAAAATTTCCGAAAATAGACTAATACTGGTCCCTCAAAAATGCGTTCTATTGAATGTATACCGCGCCACGGCGATTAATGGTATGCAAACACGCGCGCCATTTAGCACTCAGGCGACGTTGCCACACTTCACCTCTACTTTTCGTCAGTGGGGGACAAACTGATCGGTTTCATTTACAAAAATGTCAATAATTGAATAAACTTTGTAGACGGGGCGTTTTATTTTTGAGTGGCAGAATTGTCATAATGTACTGAGTGGTTTGACAATTTTTCATAACATTCTTAAGATTTTATCACATTATTTCCTGCATAAAACTGCCGATCAGCGACGAGTGTCGGCATCTCCCTATGGTAAAAAGTATTTTTTTAATTGTACATTTCATGGGAACGGTGTAGACGATCGATTCAAAATTTGGAGGGTGCATTCAGTATATGACAAAGAATCTACTGTATAAATTTCAATCAAATGGTAGCATTTCGTCACTTGTCCCGAAACTTCTTAAAAAACACTTCAAGGAGTTACGAAGTACAGTGACATTTAAAGTATTACTGGATGGATATTAAAAAATCGACCAAATTCTTGAAATTTTGAGAAATGTTTGTTTTTGATAGAATAATAATACAGTGAAACTTCACTTATACGTTTTTCAAGGGGTACAGCAAGTATGATGTACAAATGAGAATAACGTAGAAGTGAAATACAGTGTGTATCGGAAACTCTTTAGCCTTTGAAAATGGCGATCGGTGCATAATTCGCGATGTTTTTTTTAATAGCAGTACCTCTATTATGCTAATATTTGGTTTTCCTCGTACCTGTTTGCAAACGTTCGCTCTTTTGACGAAATTTTCAATAACATTTTGGCATAATTGCGGACTAATTTCATTAACACTAGATTTACCAGACCAGTCATTTTGACTGGTCGTGCAATTTCAATTCAAAATTCCTACTGCATGTAAATTTGCTTTCCGAAATGATGTTATGACTTTTGTAGCTATAAGTAGAGAATACATTTTATGAACTTAATGTTACTTTATATATATTCGTAACAAATATATTTTTTGTTATTGACACTTATACCAGTACCTGGTCTGGTAAATCTAGTGTTAATGGTGCTTCCAATTGCTTCTTTGAGCTCCGGAATGGTCTATGGATCATTGGCATACACTTTTCCTTTTAGAAAACCCCAAAGATATAAGTCCAATGGAGTCAAATTGCACGATCTTGGTGGTCAATTCACATCGCCGCGGCGCGAGATAACACGACCATGAAACTTCGTCTGCAATAACTGCATTGTTGCACATTGCATTTTTCCAATTTCTATGTGTTGCTCGATTGTGTAATTCTCCATGACTAAACCTCAATACTTCCTGATGCCAGTTGTCAAAGATTAGTACTCTATGTTCGCCATGAAAAAAATGGCGCGCAATTTAAAATGTCAGGTCATTTTGAGACACCTGCAGTATACCTGTGTTTAGAAGTAGTTTAGTAGTTATAAACATATGAATTTAACACGGCCGCTTACGGGAAGTAGCTTCTGCAGACGTTAATAGTTGCAAAACGAATGGAACTAAATTGCCGTAAATTCTGAAAATATTATATCATCAAGATTTAGGATCAAGCGATTGATTGTGCTAAATTTCAAATAAATCGACTGAGTGAGTAATTATTGATAAATTAATTAAAGTAATGAAGAGTATCGTCTTTTTTTAACGATCAAGTGATAGCAATCATTGGAAAACTCAATATATATTTAGTTTTTGGGTAATTCTTGATAACAATAAAATGATGTGAACGTATTCATTAAATTTAAAGATTGAGAAATTTTTTTTGTTGGACAGTTGAAACCGATGTACAGTAACTGACAAAAGCTCAGTCAAGCACACGTCAATATCGTCGAATTTGACTTCAGTTATTATTAAAAGTGAAAAATTAACATTTCTAAGTGTTAATTTATTATTAAATTAGCTATTTGTAAGGCTAAACCTGTACAACATGATCTAGACTTGTAAATCCACGATTCGTCCATTTTGGACTAACTTTTTGCCCGTCGGTCCATCCGCTAATACCTTAAGAAATCTTCGATTACTGAATATGGCTGGAGAGAGGCTGAAAAAGTCGTTGGATAACTGCTAGATTTTGTTGATTTTGAAAACAGATTGAACTACTATCACAACACGGAACACATAGAGCCTGTTCAACCGCCAGTAATGGTAGGTTGTTACTCAAAAATTTCGAAGGAGCCGAAAAAAATTAAGACCGGTGAGGGTCAATTGTATTCCGGTGGAGTGACGAGTCTTCTTCTATTGGACGATAAGAAATTGATTGTCGGTGCCGGTGATGGAACACTTGAGATCGTTGACATTGTCGATACGACAGCCCATTCATCGGGAAAATCTGTAAAACTTCCCAGTACTCCACAAATACGTGTGGTAAGAAAAATATATAGCGAGCAGAAGTTTTTTTTATTTATTTTAATTTTGAAGATGAGATTTATATCTGTGCAATGTTCTGAAACGTTCTAAAGAGTGATTTCAAAGTTTTCGATGCTACGGTCATTTTTATTTCGATTTTCTAAATATTATCTACTTTTTTTCAGCACATGGGTGGAAATGTGAAGAGTGCTGTGACGTCGATATTGTTGTACAAGGAAAGTTCGATATTGGTGGGAACAGCCGGTTGTGACATTTATTTAATAAGTTTATCGGATTTCGATACTCGTCTCATCATTACTTGTCATAAAAATACGATATACGATATTGCTTTTCCATGGTAAGTGCTTCGTAGTGGCTTCATTATTGACACTATAAAGTAGTATTAACCTTCCGTTGACACACTGGATCATTTTAATCCCGAAGAATTTTAAATATAATGCTCACTTTTCTAAAATTAAAAAGAAAATCTATAATTAAAGTGATATTTTTTTAGTGTCACTTCCACCGTGGTTTCGTAAAACCGAACCCACGTTTTTTACAACAATTTAATTTGATATTTTCCGAATTTAAATGATATGCAGATATATTGAGCAGTGTTAAGCGTGTATTGGTCACTTTTTTCAAATATAATAAAAACTGACCGCAGGGTTGTGGATGGCAGGTGGATGAAGTACCATCCGGGAGAATTTGACCCGGTGGTTCAAAACCGTGGGCATAGATAAGTGTTTCAACGGAAAGATAATGCTTCGTTTTTTTTTGCCTAACTTGTTTATTATTATTGAACCATTTTTTTTCTTCATTTTTACAGTATAAAAATTACTTTAAGACTAATTGAACACGAAATAAATGGTTTATATTATCCCAATTGTAGTAATTACGCCGAAATATTTGCCACGGGATGCAGAAACGACATAAGATTGTGGCATCTGGAATCTCACAGAGAACTTTTGCGTATAACCGTACCGAATTTCTCTTGCACAAGTTTGTGCTTTTCGCAAAATGGCAAATCTCTATGTTCGGGTAAAGTATACGTTTTAACAATTATATTAGTGTAGGTGAAGATTTACGTGCAATGTCGGAAAAATGTGTGTTTTTTTTAAATATGCTAAATATTTCAGGATTATTTTAATCTTGTCGAATATCATTTACTTTATTTCAAAAGAAAAAATCCTACGATTCGCGAATTGGGATTAGAGTATTTCATTCACGGAGAGAATTAAAAAGTAATTTTTGTCGTGAATTTCACGGTAAAAATTACCGTGATATATTTCAATGTGGTGACAAGTGAGAAAAGCATAATAATTCGTATGCGACAAGTTTTTTTTAACTCACGTTACAGAAAATTTCAAATACGTAGCTAAAATTTTACTATACAAGAAGGGTAGCGCGCACAATAATTTTTACCGAGAGCACAATACATTTTCCTATAACACTCATTAAATTTTATAATAAATCTTAAAATAACTGTTATAAAGACGATACTTTTTTATAGACATTTTTGAAAGGATAAAATAAAATGCACAGTAAAATTTCGCTGATATTATATATTTTTTAAATTTAAGTTTTGCGTATTTTGTGACACATCAAAATTTACTAGAAAATCTGGTAAAATTTTCTATCTGAAGAAGAAATTTTATTTTATTTTCGTGAAAATCTGTGTTTTACTCAGTAATAATAAGCGAAGTTTCAGGGTTGTCATCTGGTTACCGTTACTGCACGGTAATTTTTAACATTTAATTCTCTCCGTGTATGCTTCTCGCAACCGGCCTTTAGCATCGTTGGTAAAAAACCTGAACGTTGTGATCCTTTTGTCTCGGATAGAATGAACATACCGCTGCTATTAGTTTTTCTTCTTGCAAGATGGTACTAATGAAAACTTGTAAGGCCCGCCGGAGTTTCGGAATGAGTAGCCTCGCTCGCAGATGAGGCTTGACGAGAGACTTGACGAGGCTTTCCATGAAGGTCCTCCGGTCCATATTTTCAAAATCCGCGTTGAAATTGTGGAGGATTATCGTGTTAATTTTTTTCTAATTAAATATAAAATATATGGCTTTAGGTAATATATGCGACCATTTGCACTTAAATTACGTTTTAATGCGTAAAATATATTGATTCTGATAAAAAAAAAAAGTAAAATGCAATACCGCCACGAAACACCAATGGCAACTTTAGACTGGGATAGATATCCACCCCGGACGCTCTTGAGAAGCGTTTTGCCTGATAACCAGCGAGCAACTGTTGCCACTGTCGGTCTGCCCTCACAGCCAGATAATGAAATTGAATTGTGATCACGGCCCTCAGTTGACAATGTCGATTTATAGCTTAGGAGCGCACTTTAAGAAGGATGGAGCGTTCCAGTTGAGTCAAATGACGGTTTATGAGTTTTTTTTCAACAAACTTAAAACAAATGCATACGAAGTTTAAATTTATTCTGTAGATGCTAAGTTTTCATAAAATATATAATTAAAGGGCAAAGTTATGCATTTTTATACTCTTATTACGTGAAAAAGGAAAGCTGTTGTGTCACTACGAACTTGAAAACGACCTTATTTATGATTATTATGAAAGAGTCGTAATTTTTTATTAGATTAAAAAGATTTTAAATATATAAAAGATTCGTAATCTTTTATCAAAGCTTGAAGGTTCAATATTGAATATATAGAGTTTTTCATGGGCAAGATGGGTCTATTTTTTCTAAATGTTTACAAAGGTTTAGTTTGCGTTAATCACTTGTTAGAAATGGTTTATGTCGGTGTTAAGGCAGTAGTCTGCTTTAGGAGCCGAAAAAAAAGCGTTTTTTCAACAATTTTTTTGAAAGGGAAGGAAATGATTGCGGTAAACGAAATTTTGAGACGATAGTATATTATATTCAAGCTTTAAAAAACAATTTTTATTATTACAAATTATTGAAATTTGCCAAAGTTGTAACGATTTTTCTGGGGCGCCTGGAGTGTGCACTCGTAAATCGGTGCCGGTGATGGAGGTCGTGCGATGCATCTGAAACAGTGGAACCAAATTTTTTTTTAGTTTTTATAAGTTCCTTTTCTATATGAACTAAAAAAATACCGAAGAAATGACGAAATTCCAAATTTTTTCGAAGTTTGAAAAAAAAATTCACTTTTTTGAAAAAAAAAATTCACTTTAAGTTGCAAAACAAGTAATTTAAATAGTACTTTTGTCCAACTTTTTTAGTTCAAATAGAAGATAATTCAATACTGAAGATCACTTTGGTTTTTTTCGATCGGACATATATTGTTTTTACTATCGCCGGCACCGTTTTCCAAAACTTGTGAAAATGAAAACTCGAGAAAACGGGCTGTAAAGTTCTGCCCGAGCATTCGCACCTGCTCGACGCTCGGCCACTAAAACTGATCTAGCTTCGAAAATATGTCGAATTGGCCTCTAAAATTTTGAACACATATTCTTGGATAGTTTTGGAATAGATTTAAGACAAAAACGAAAAATCGATTTTTTGAAGCCTGTAAAGCAGACTACTGCCTTAAATAGCAAAAAAAAAAATACGTCTGCCGTAACGAGAACGTCTTGTCCATCTAACCGCACGTAAAATTACATGAGACTATTTTTTAGCTCTGGTGTTTTGTGGTGATTTTTTTTTAATTCGTAAAGACTCAGTATAGTCTGGACAATAACATATCTATATTTTTTTTTCAATCTTGGATTGTGGTTAACGCTCCAACCTCCTCAAAATTCGACTGGGGTGGATTTCTACCCCGTACAAGAGTTCTAGGGTTAAATTGTCGACGGTAACTCATTTGCCGACACGATTTTTTCGACAACTTGAAAAGCATCACGCGAAGAAAAAAAACGCTTGCCTTTTTTTTCCTTTGCTGATGTGATTGAAATATTTATAGAAAGAAATTAATTCAAAATTCAGCTTGGAACGATGGAATTGTGCGAGTCTTCAAGCCAACAGACGGACAAATGATTTTCTGCATTCACAATGCGCACATAAAAGCTGTATCTGCAATATGTGTTACAAGTGATGGCACCATCCTCGTCACTGGTGGATGCGACGGGCAGGTAGGACAAAGTTTTCACAAATTGACCCCACAAAATCCCATTTACCGATTAAAAGAAAACAACTACAAGGATGAAAAAAATGCGATGATGATTTCCGCTATAATTTTTCTGTCATTCGCAGATATTTGACTTTGCGGCGAAAAGTTAGGAATTAATTATTACCAGAGACTTTACTTGTGTCAGAAACATCGAGAAATATGTAAAACGAATGTGGCAATATTTTAACTTTTTTTTTCGTGAGGTTCGAATTTGGAGCGTGTCGCCAAACGTGCAACGTCTAACGACTATCCTGAAGGAACATCGAGGTCCCGTGACGTCATTGCACATGTCATCGAACGACACCGAGGCGATAAGCTCGAGTACCGACGGCACTTGCATCGTCTGGGACATAGTGTGAGTAGTGGGGGTGGCGAATATACAAGCAGTGTTGGTCGTTAATCAATTAAATTTTCAATCAGTTCATTAATTGACTAAAAAAGTAATTGCAATTAACTATTCATTGGAGGTTGCAATTAATTTATTTGGATTAATCTATGTTAATTGCAACTCGCAACTAAAACGATTATAATTAACTTTTTTAATTGTTCTAAAAAACAATTAAAACTAACAATTAACCTATTTAACTTTATAGATATCAGATAAGATGTGTTTGTTTGGGTTTTGTAGACTTACGCAACGCACAGTGTTCTCGTCTCTCGCTCCCACATATTTTTTCTGACGCCACTCCGCGCCCTATACAATAATCAGTTTTAATTGTTAGTTTTTAATCAAATACACCAAAAAGATTGAAAATTTATTAGTTTATAATTGTGGAAAGTCACGATTAATAATTGATTAATTGTTACTTGCGACTACAGTAATTAACGATTAATTGATTGTTAATTGTTATAGTCGTGATTAAGAATTAATTAATTGTTAATCTTTGGTTACCCTAGCAATTAAATTTTGCCCAACACTGTATACAGGGTAGGGCATTTAAAGTATTACAGAGCAATAAAACTCAAATTACTGGTGATGTCTAAAAAAAAGTTTCAGATGAGGCACCAAAGCTACGTCAAGGTCAACTCCACTTTTATTACTCGAACCATGTATTCTTTTTTTTCATGACATCATTACCGACGTTGAGACGAATTCAGTGACCTACATTACAAGGTCATTACCGAACAATAAAGTATCGAAATAAATAAAAACATTTACTTGAACAATTAAACAAGCCTGACGATATGAAAGAAAGAATGAACCGAGCATGTGCTTAAATTATACCACAAACGTTGGCTGAAGTAAAACGACCTTTTTATGAAAGAATAAAGAAGTGCTCACAAGTCGAGAGCCATAATTTCGAGCATCTTCTGTAGGTTGACCCAAACCAAGGTTTGTAAATCATTTGAAAATGTGATTATTCCGACTTGATTCGATTTTTCGACTACACTGCAAACTCTCTAATCGCCGCCGTGGCGGGATCGGCTCCATCACACTTGCGAATATAGAGGTTACGCACCATCCACTCAAGCCGACTCTGCGCAGCTGGCGTAGCGAATAGCAGGACCTTCAAATCCACCCTTTTTGTCTGGCATGCTTCGAGTCTGACGCTAGGGGCCTGGCCCTTTTCCCACCATGCGCTACACCGATCGATGTTCGGCACCTAGTGGGGGGCTGATTTCATTTATGGAGGCGCCGTTCGTAGAGGTTGCAGTTTATTTCCATACTTTGCGTGACTAGAATGACCTTGTATTGTAGGCCACTGAACTCGTCTCAACGTCAGTAAGGTCGTTAAAAAAAATACATGTTTCCATTGAGAAAAGTGGTTAACCTTGACTTGACCTTGGCAACTCCACCGAAAAAAATTACAATGATCCCGTATAACATCCTTTTCAAACAATACGACTTTCATCTGAAATTTTGTTTAGATATCTCCATTAGTTTGAGTGCTCTCGCGTTGTAACGTATTAAGGGGGTACACCCGAGTAGACGGGGGAACGAATAGATGAATTTTGGAAATTATTATCTCAAAAACGATTTTTCCAATTTCATCCTAGTTTGTTTTATTTGAAAGTATAAATATTGAGGTATATTGACAAAATGTTTTATAAATATATATTGACTGGGAGCACTGGTATAACGGCGTAAAACATGTCCCTCGCTGACGAACCCCATGATTGCTTGCAGTCGGTTGATCGGAAACAAAAATTTCGAAAAGATTTTTAAAATGTAATGTAAGCCCTTCGCATCGTAGAATTTCTTTTTACTCAATTATATTTTTTTTTATTAAGCCAGAAAGGTCGGAAATTGAGGTTGCAAAATGAATGTAAGTTTCAATCCGGCGGGATTTTGTGAAGAATTTTTTTTGTTTAAAAAATCCTTGGATGCGAAGGGCTTTATACGTTATATTTTAAGAAACTTTGCGAAATTTTTGTTTCAGATCAACCAACTGCATGCATCAGGCGAACCGTAGACCGTGTCATCGAGGGACATATTTTACGCCGGCCACGATAACAGCGCTCCCAGTCAATATATATTTATTTAAAAAATTGTTCATATACCTTAATATTTATACTTTCGAATAAAACGAACTTGGATATAATATCTATAAAAAGACTTTTATATTTATATATTGGTATTTATATTTTATATTTATATATATAAATTTCTGGAGAAAAATTTATATTTAAGTTTCTAAAATTCAACTTTTTTCCACCGTCTACGCGGATGTGCCCCCTAAAATGCACCACCTTTTATTTTGTATATCGAATATCGATGGAACGAAAATATTGTTATGGCTATATAAATATGGAAAAATCCTCCCGCACCTCTATCTCTCACCCCGGATACCGGGATTTTTAGCATTCGAAGGTATTCTAAAGCCCACTAAAATTTCAGGAAATGGAGTAACGCGGTACCTTCAATTTTCAGATATCGTGCGATTTTTTTTACAAGAATTTTCTTATTGGAAAGGTACACGTTGCTTTCTTGCCATTTTATTTTGTCACGAAACGCCCCTTATAACGAAGCCACGATTGGAACAACGGCACCCCATATAGGGGAAACTTTGTGAGCGAAATAAAATAATGGGAAAGCAACGTAAAAATTTGTAAGTTCTCGATTTATTTTCTTCCGTATTATGACTTTGTAGCCCTCCTTCGCGATATGATACACAATGAATGATAATTATCATTTTGTTTGTATCGAGATCTCGATTTCCCGTCTTATCTTCCACTTTGCTGCCTGTCGTTACTTTCTGCATTCGCTCGGAATTATTAGGTGTACAAATAAATTCTCGGCCTTTTTTTTTCATGAAAATAATGATTTATTTACGTAAAATCAAGGTACATTTTAATCGGGAAAGTAATTTTCGTTTGCTTTCACACATTTGTCCTACCTGTCAGGCAGATTGCGAATTCCTTGGCGGTGAAAAGATGATCGTTTTGAGTCGACAAAATCGACAATAGAATTTCTTACTTCATCGAACGTTTGGATTGGCTATCAACGAAATGATGTTGGAGCGATTGGAACAAGTGAAAATCCGATGGAGCCAAGTCTAATGAATGCGCCGGGTGTGGCAAAACTTTCCAGCCCAATGAACGTAAATCATCTCTGATCCTTCTACTATATGTGGTTTAGCATTGCCATGCGGTTATATAACCGTAAGGCTGCTTGCGCTCAATTTCGTCACTGAAACGCTGCAGCTGGTATTTATAGCGCTCATCTGTGATGGTCACACCAGGTTTGAGCAGCTCAAAGTACAGAACACCCTTGAAATCTCACCATATGCACATAAGGAGTTTTTTACCGTGAATATTGGGTTTAGCGATCGATTTGGATAGTTCATCCGGCTCAACCCTCGATTTACGTTTTTTTGGATTGTCATACAACACCCACTTCTCATCGCAAGCCACTAGTTTGTGAAAAAAGTCTTTCCTTTTAAAGCGAGACAACAAAGATAAAGTTGTGTCGCATCTTCTCGCTTCGTTGCTTTCCGAAAGCACGCGCGGAATCCAGCGGCCCTCCTTTTGAATCTCGTTGAGCATTTTCTAACGACTGGAAATGTCTTGTAGGGTAACTTCTAATGTAGTAGCAAGCACCAATTGCGTTTTCGTCACAGATCTTCGTCCAGCAACTGTTCCGAATCCTCGTCTTCAAATTTTTTTTCGGTCATCCTGCTCTCTCGTTATCCTTGAGGTTGAAATTTCCAATCCGGAACCTTTTAAAACGCTTCTTTACGGTATTGATGGATACGGCATCTTCCCCCAAAGCCTGAAAAAATCATCTCCTTAGTCTCGGAAGCGTTTTTTTTCAATTCGTACGCGAGAAGCATGCAGTGCCTAAGGTTACGGTCCAATGCTCGGACGGTCAAGAGCGTTCTGAAATTATAGGATTTATTATTCATTCAATGACCGTTAAAAAAAATGCCCGGAACTAACGTCAAGCTCATAAGTTCTAGTTTTCAAAACACATGCCTTAACTGCCAGAAAGGTAAATATTTTATTTGCATACATTTAAATGTTGAATAATAGCAAATGCACCAATTATCGGACAGCTGTTAGTGTTACGTCCTTGTGTTCGAACACTATCATGTCCCAATTTTTGGACACGTCCCTATAACCTATAAACAAGAAACATACTTAAAGTCGGTATACGTAATCGTTAAGGGGGGTCGAGTCGCCAAAAAAATTCTGAGAATAAATATGTGGTATAATAGCACAAATAAAACTTTTTAGCGTTACGACAAGTAATCTTTATTTTTGTCATTGCATCATAGTGTTATTTTCATAATTTTTAGTGACTCGACCGCTGTAAGCAAAATTTGATATATTACTTAAGAAAGTGGCCCTCCGGGCACATTTCGAATATATAAGTGAGAAAACAGACGGCATCGATGCCGTATAACCTCGCGGAAAGCCGGCCAATTAACCTCAAACTTTGTTTGCGTCGCAACTAGTTACGTTATGTATTGTATTATCTAAATATGGGACACATGCACTTACCAATTGATTGTCTCTTCTTTTTTTTCAAAATCACAAGCTAAGTTAGTAATAAGTAATTTATCGCGAGGTACGCAACGAAACGTAACGGACAAACGCTTGGCGTCCGGCGATTGGGTCTCTGTGGCTACGTGCTCTCGTACCAGTAATCGGGCACGAGTAATCGGACATGAGATTCGACCGTGGTACATGCGTGTGATAGATGTCCCAATTAATGAGACGCTGAAATTATTATATAAAACCTTATTCAAACCAAATTGTAACGACTGTGTCGAAAAATCCGTTCGATTCGCTTTCGATGGGTTATAAATCTAGTCTACAAATCGAGAAAAAAATAAACCCCTATTACTATCACAAATTATCGCAACTCTTTGGCTCTTCGGTTTAGAAAAGTGGATTCATGACATGATTGACTCGGACTCGTTAATATGATTCGTCAATTTTACTACTAAAATTCATGATTAGCGTACAATTTTCCAGTAATCAATTAATAATCGAATACTGAATAGAATGCAAGCCCCACTTTTCGTTACCTGTCAATTATATTGTTAATATAGTTAAATATTCGAACTACTGTCCGAACATTGGTGCCCGGCCCCGAGCATTGGTGCCGTTACCTTAATATGCCCGTTATAGCAACTCATTTTGTTCACTGTGCTTTCGAGGTTATGTTAAGTTGTTGGTCTGGAAAAATAGTCTACTACGATGGCATTATATGACACCAGACCTGGTGGGAATTTTTTTCCTCTCAAATATGCAATACAGCTGTTGTTATTCTCAAGCCGAGAACTTAATTGTGCATCTAATATTTCACTAGGGCATAATAAATGATATCAATCAAACGCTCGTTCTGCTTTGCCAGTCGCTGCTGCAGGAAGCAAGTCCTGATGGGCAATACGATGTTCATGTCGGCGCGATTCAGTCCAAACGGTGTGCAGATATTGACCTGCGGCACTGATCGTAAGATAGCTTACTGGGAAACTCTGGATGGCTCGTTGATTCGTGAAGTAGAGGGTTCGTCGGCCGGTGCGCTCAACTGTATCGACGTCAGTCCTGACGGTCGTTACTTCGTGGTCGGCTCGAACGACTGTAACGTTAAGATTTGGGAGTACAATAGAGCCGATGTTACTCACATTGGTATGGCGCACGCGGCAATTGTAACTGCCTGTAGATACAGTCCAGATGGCAAGTACATCGTAACTGCAAGCGCGGATGGTGCCGTTATGATATGGAAATGCCCATTCGAGGCGCAATTCGGCGAGCCTCCTCCAAGCTCGAGATCACGCTCGACGTGCAGCCTACGCGAGGAGGAGTGGAAGAGATTGCGTCTTCGTGACGACGACCAAGAGAGCATCGCGACCAAGCTGTCCGTGAGATCGGGCCACCCGGATACCGTTCGCACCGTACACACGAGTAAGACAATTTTTGTTACAACCAAGTTGTCAGCTAACAACGTGCTAGTTGCGAGTTGCGTCTTTTTTTATTAAATTAAGGAGTTTCCTTAATTTAATAAAAAAGGACAGCTTATCTTTAGGGAGAATCAGGGGGGGGGGGGGGGGAGGGATTCGATTGTTCTTGAGCAGGGCGCCAACTTTTACAAACCAATATTTCGTTCGAAAATCACACGATTATTGCAATAAATTTCGAGTCCTGCATTTAAGCTTATTATTATTTTTATACGAGCGTATAAATAACGGGTTTTAAATGTTATATCAATCGGCATTTTTCGATTATTTTAGATTTAAGGTAGTAGTCTCGCCACAGTCACAAATGTTTATTCTCCACTCAATCGATGAAAGCTTCGAAATATTTCGAAATATCCTTATAATGTAGGTTGTACATCTTATCGGGATGTGTAAAACTTATAAAGTAATGATGAAAACGCCTAATATAATGTTTACCTAACCCTCACTTTTGTATCAGACTATCCATTCCGGCTACTAATGCGTAGATACTCTGCGTAGACGGATATGCACACACTACTGTAATCTAGTTCTAATCTGCTCCAGTCGCTTCGTGGTGCTACCGCCGCTAGACATTGCTTAATTTAAATCGCTATATCTTTGAAACTAGACGGTCAAAATTCGTGATTTTTTTTACCTACTTCGTCATATGTTCCTCTGTAATTGAGATTTTTTTTTAATCTGTCGAAAATTTTCGAAGTTATTGCGTGAAATGTGAAATTTTCCACTGCTCCCCATAAGAACACGTGTAAAACCATGAAATCTTTGATTGCCAATATCTCGAAAACGGAACGGTGAATCCTTTTGAAATGTTGCAGGTAATCATTTAATACTGTCCTGTATAAGTCCTCAAAATTAAAAAAAATCTATAGAAAAAAACCTTGGCGTGACTACTACCTTATAAAATTTGTTAAATTTGGCGACAGCGCACTGCTAGGATTGCGAGTTTTTTTCACGATTGGCAACACTTACTCTGTTACCGCGAGCATCAGCGAGCGCAGCAACTCACGCAGTTCATTAAAGCAGAAAAAAATTACATTACTTAATTAAACCAAATCAATTCTGAACGATAAATGTCAAAGGTAAAATAACATTCATCACTTCTTTTTAAAAATACATTTTGTTGAACGCATAGCCGCGCTATGGCGATTAGTGGTATTTAAACGCGCGTGCCATTTAGCACTTATGCGACATTGCCATACTTCCCCTTTACGTTTCGTCGGTTGGGGAAAAACTTAACATCTTCATTTACAAAATTATCAATAAGTATTAAACGGTGTAGACGGATCATTTAATTGTTGTCTGACATGATGGTCATAATGTACTGAGTCGTTTGCCAGGTTTCCATAACATTCTTAACATTTCTTCACACATTTGGTGCGTAAAACTGCCGATCAGCGATGAGTATAGGCATCTGCCTACGTTAAAAAGTGTTTTTCCAATTGTAAATTTGATGGAAACAATCGATTTGAAATTTGGAGGGTGCATTTAGTATATGACAAAGAATCTGTGTAAATTTGAATCGAATGGTAACATTTCGTCACTTGTCCCGAAACTTCTTAAGGCAAAACCGTAGTGGATCTGTGCGGCTACGATCCAGTAAAACCGTCAAGCAGTGCATGTCAGTGTCGCGACGCCGAGCAAAAGGAGCCAGTCAGCACGAAGACCACGCACCGATCAACCGCATCATCCGGAACAGCGCCTGAGCGCTCGGACCGTAGTAAGAGAACTTCCAGTAGCAACGGATCCGCAAAGAAACAGCATGGCGTGCCGGCTATCGAAACGTCGATCGGCGACTCTCTCAAAAATGGCGAAAGAACCGCCCTAAAGTTTCGCGAAAATCCGGAAACGTCTAGTTCCGGTAGTCGCACTCCAGGGTCTTCGAAAAAAAATGTATAGCTACGAATACACGTTAAGGCTTTAGCCCGCTCGCTGTAACATGTCATAATGTTCGCTTTTATAAAAATGTGTAATTCTAGACATTGCTGTTTTCCTTCACATCGATTATGCGAAAAAACACGTGGAACGATTGCCAGAACGAATGAAGTAGCGCTCCAATTGTTTATTCCTTTTTATACGGTTTTGCACATACTTCGTTTTACATTGAATCTCCGTTGGTCCAAAAAAAACTGGAATAATAAAAATAGCGTGCAGCGAGCATTTGCAGGTAAACATTTTTGCCGTTACTGGAGCTTTTGGTTTTCGGAAGACACTAGAAAAACGTGTTTCAATTTGACGAGGTACTTATCTACGTATTTTGGAAACAAATGAAAAAAGTACGTCTTATATTAATAATTGTCGATGCCTGTCGAGTACTGTTGTTTAATGAGCAACAGATTCATGCGCAAAATTTTCAACAGTAGGCATCTTATAAATCAACATTACACCGCACGTATAGTGACCGGCAAAAAAAAGAGACCACCTTCCATTTTATCCGATTTCTTACTCAGAAATTACTAAAAAATCGAAAATTCTTGGAACTTTTGGCTCATATGAGTCGTCAATAACTTTATTTTGATATTCGCAAAATAAAAATAAAACACGTTCGTTAAATGAAGTTTGACTTTTATTCTACAGCAATACGTATGGACAAAAAGACCATTCTCATTTTTATATAAAACAGTTAAAAAAAAAAAATTCCAAACCCAGGTTAATAGTTGGTATGGCGCTCTTTAGCCTTTATCACTGCTTAGAGTCGTCTGGGCATACTCTTGACGAGATTTTAAAGGCGGTGTTCGTCTAATGCCTCCTAGGTTTTCTTCAGCGCCGCAAAATAATGATCTTTGTTGGCCACATTTATTTTGTCGATCTTTTCGTCCAAAATTGACCATAAATTTTCTATGGGATTCAAATCAGGTAATTGTCGAGGCCATTTAATTTTTACCTTGTTGGATTTCACGAATAGCTGTGTTTTTTTCGCAGTTTGTTTGGGGTCGCTGTCCTGTTGGAAAATAAAACCCTCTTCTAATCCAGCCCGAAGTAATGACGTTTCCAAATTTTCATTGAGGATATCAATGTACTTATCGGTAATCTATATGCTATTGATTTTTACTAATTCCCCTACCCCCGACCAAGAAAAGCAACCCCAAACCATAATACGGTGTTCTTCCCTGGTTTTCTCCATACTCTAAGTCTTCTTTTTCCATTAAACAAATCCAATATGCTCTCGTCAAACCAAAGAACCTTTTTCTAAACCACAATTGGCAAGTTCAAATTTTTTTTGCAAATAGTAAACGTTACTGTTGAAGATGGATTTTTCTTGCGTTCCCATAGGATACGAGAATCCTCGATAAGTAGTCGCCTGTTTCCTTTCGCTTCCTTCCCTGTCCCCAACAGATCCAATCTCGCGACACTTTCTCCATAATTTCTTGAGTATGGCTCACTCCAAATCTGCCAGCTATTTTTCGTTGTGAAAAACCGCTTCCAATGTCGTTTACAATTTTCGGATTTAAGAATAAACTTGTTTTTCAGCTTTTCATTTTCAGCACACGATTTTTCTCAACTGAACAATGAGCCAATAAATGAAGAGAACACACACTACGAGGACGTACAAGAAGCTGAACAAAAAATATATAAAAATTTCACTCAGTGAAGAGATAGAACATGCAAAACATCAACACTGTGATAGCTCTATCTTTTTTTGTCCTGTGCTTGAACAAAAAAATTACGGAAAACAAGACCAAAAAAAGAGCTTAGAAATTTGCTCCTAAAATTAAAATTAAGTTAGAAAAAAAGTTATTGGTACTTTTAATATTTCCTTACAATATTTACGAATAGAAATTTGAAAGATGGGGTGGTCCCTTTTGTTTGCCAGTACCAGGTGTACAAGTATGAAATGCGGATTTCAGACAACAGATGGTGCACCAATGCAGTTTGTGTTATAAAGATTTGACACTGCGCCATTTTGTTGTGTCATCAACAAGTGTCAGACGCGCCGAGTGATAAATTGGAAAAGTGTGTGCATAGTGTTGTGTTGTTGTGTTCAATATGTCGAAATTTATACCGAACAAAGAGCATTCGCGACAGCATTAATTTTTTGTTTTCATTTGAAGAAAACTGCAGCTGAATCATACCGATTACTTCGAGAAGCTTATGGTGAACATGCTCCATCGCAAGATACGTGTGAACGATGGTTTCGGCGTTTCAAAAGCGGTGACGTTTCGATGTTTCAGACAAGGAACATGGAAAACCGCCAAAAAAATACGAAGATGTGGAATTGCAAGCATTGTTGGACGAAGATGATTCGCAAACACAAAAACAACTCGCCGAGCAATTGGGCGTTAGTCAACAAGCTGTTTCCAATCGGTTACGAGAGATGGGAAAGATTCAGAAGACCGGTAGATGGGTACCACATGAGTTGAACGACAGGCAAATAGAAAAGCGCAAAAACACATGTGACATTTTGCTCGCTCGGTACAAAAGGAAGTCGTTTTTGCATCGAATAGTTACAGGGGATGAAAAGTGGATTTATTTTGGGAATCCCAAGCGCAAAAAATCATGGGTAGACCCAGGCGCACCATCCACATCGACCGCAAGACCGAATCGCTTTGGCAGAAAGACGATGCTCTGTGTTTGATGGGACCAGAAGGGCGTGGTCTATTATGAGCTGTTAAAACCTGGGAAAACGGTTAATACTAAACATTACCAACAACAATTGACCGATTTGAACCGTTCGCTGCTTGAAAAAAGGCCACAATACCGAAAGAGGCAACACAAAGTCATTTTTCTTCATAACAATGCTCCATCACATACGGCAAAACCGGTTTGCGACACGTTGGAAGCACTCAGCTGGGAAGTTCTACCCCATGCGGCTTACTCACCAGACTTGGCTCCTTCCAATTACCACTTGTTTGCATCGATGGGTCACGCACTTGCTGAGCAGAGCTTTGGTTCGTACGAAGATGTGAAAAAATGGCTCCATGAATGGTTCGCAGCAAAAGGGAAAGATTTTTACTGGCGTGGTATTCACAAATTGCCCGAAAGATTGGAAAAATGTATAACAAGGGATGGAGCATAATTTGAATAAAGCACTTCTTATAATTATTCCGAATTCAACGTGTTTTATTTTTTGAAAAAGATCCGCATTTCATACTTGTACACCCGGTAACTATACTTAAATAAAAAATGCTGCGTTCAATGCGACGTACACTCGGCTGCTTTTTTACTGATATTTTTCTCTAAATGAGCTATGTCCAGTTAAAAAAATAATAACGCATGGACATTTAGAAAATATTATCCAACTTAGTGCAACGACTGCTCCCCTTAGTAACTTACGGCTTTAATATGGCTTATAATATTTAAGTAAAATATACAATGTTTTCCTCTGTGCTTAAACGTATCGACCTAGATATAAACAGTATTTTGGTACACAATAAATACTTAAAATAATTTATCCAACTTAGCCCATGAACATCCAAAGTTCAACCCCACGCTTGACTCTTACAGTAATGGATTATTAATTTTCCATCCGTGCCGTAACAATCGTACAAATTCTTCACTGTTTGATCCGGGGCAGGTGCGAACGTTTGATTTATGTAGAGAAACTGAAATCGGACGAAGCGAGAATCGTTACTGGAGAAAAAAAACTTGGCTTGCAGTTTTACGAAACCATGGTGAAAGTGAAACTTTTTTGCCATATCCCTAAGTGATTTTATCCCGAAATCGCAGAAAGTATTTTATTGACGGTTTCATCGTACGGAATGCTTCCCTTTTTTAGGTGCCCACCGTATTCCATCTTATTCCCCCACCTTGCTGTCGCAGCCGACTTCCCCCTCTATATCGCATTCACCATGACATGTCTACCATGGGTATAGGGAAACTGGGAAAAACCTATACGAATACAGCCGGTCCCAGGTTCGCCTGTATCGCACATGGAAGGTGTGTTGCAGGAGCTGGGGAGGGGGGCAGCGCCCCCGTAGGCACCAAACATAGTTTTGAAATGTATCAGCATATTTTAATATACTATCTTATTAATAATTTATAACAAGGCATTCACCGTTCATACACACGAAAAAGCGAGGAAAACATGTGTCATCTTTGATGCGGCTTCCTGCATGGGGTGCATTGCAGCCACTCATCGCTGCTATTTTTCTCTATATCACTCATTTTTTATTTAATTTTTTTTATCGATACTTTGTCGCGGCGTTATCGACGAGAGCGCAATAACATATATAGGTATAGCTAGTATAGCCAGAGCCGAGTCCGTCAGCTGCAGATATAATACGAGCGCAGTAAAAAAAATTATTTGCAAAAATCGATATCTCGAAAACTATAGCGCGTCACCAAAAATCCTTTTAGGGGATCTCTTAAGATATTAAAAGGAAGGTACGTGCAAAATTTCAGGCCGATCGGAGGTGGGACCTTTTCGGAACTGTATTCATAAATTGCAAAAAAATTAACAAAAAAAACCACACATTTCCACAGGCGGGGAGGAGTACCAACTGAAAGGGGAGACCGATCCCTTCAAAATGGCACCCACATCAACTCAAAATTCGTGCTACCGTATTCTAAAATTTTACCTTCTTTTTATCGGGAGTGAACGTTTTTAGTAGGGGTCGTAACTACAAGTCCACTTAATAATAAAATACTCAACTTTTTGTTTTCAGATGCTTCAAAGTTAATATTAGGTGTAGTAAAAAGAAATCCATTATTTTTGCAATACATGGAATTAGTAATCTGTATCTCGCGTTGTATAAGTGCGATCGGATTACGCTAGGTAGCGTTAGAAAGATAAGATTTCGTACTAAAATGAACATCTCAGACAGTTTTGTGATTGCTTGACTCAATATTTTTTGAGCGCGCGTCAAAGATGGCTACCAGCAAGGTGAAAATACGCCATATTTTACAGTTTTTCTTCGATAAAGGCGAAAACGCAAGCCAGGCGGCTGAAAATGTGAATAGTGTTTATGGTCCTGATACTGTAACAGCCAGTCACGCGCAATTTTGGTTTCGTCGATTCCGTTCCGGTAATTTTGATGTCAAAGATGCACTACGCTCTGGAAGGCCAATTGTCGAAAATGTCGATAAAATAATGGAAATCGTCGAGTCCGATCGTCATGTAAGCACTGTTTCGATTACCCAGGAGCTAAACATTGCACAAAAAACCATTTCGAACCACTTGAATAAGGCTGGATACAAAAAGAAACTCGATGTATGGGTGCCACACGAGTTAACGCAAAAAAAACCTCATGGACCGAATTTCCATCTGCGAATCGCTGCTGAATCGCAACAAAATCGACCCATTTCTGAAGCGGGAGGTGACCGGTGATGAAAAGTGGGTCACGTACGACAACATCGAGTGAAAACGGTCGTGGTCGAATCCCGGTAAGCCGGCGCAAAAGGTGGCCAAGCCAGGATTGACGGTCAGGAAGATTTTACTGTGTGTTTGGTAGGATTGGCAGGGAATCATCTACTATGAGCTGCTACCCTACGGCCAAACTCTTAATTCGGACCTGTACTGTCAACAATTGGACCGTCTGAAGGAAGCAATCGCCCAGAAGTGGCCAGCTTTGGCCAATAGGAGAGGAATTGTGTTCCATCAGGACAACGCCAGGCCACACACATTGATAGTGACTTGCCAGAAGCTCCGGGAGCTTGGTTGGGAGGTTCTTATGCATCCACCTTATAGTCCGAATCTGGCACCAAGTTATTACCACCTGTTCCTGGCTATGGCGAATGATTTTGCTGGTGAAAAATTCGCCTTAAGAGAAGCTTGTGAAAATCGACTGTCCCAGTTTTTTGCCAATAGGGACGAGGGTTTCTATGAGAAAGGCATAATGAAATTACCTTCAAAGTGGCAATAAGTTATCGATCAAAACGGTGCATATTAGACCTAAATCGGATCATTCTAACTATGCTAAATAAAGCCTTCAATTTCATACAAAAATAATGGATTTCTTTTTACTACACCTTATATTTTGTTTCGTCAAGGTGAAAGCAGGGGTATCAGGCAGCCAGATCACCAAGATAAATTGAAAAAAAATTTTTTTTAAATGTTTTCTTGTACTTTGAAACTTCTGTTTTTATGTATAAAAAGATAAAAATATGGAGATAAATTTTATTATGAAAAAAAAATTCTTGAAAATATGTCCAACAGATGGAGACTGATGCCTTAACAGACGACATTTGGCCGTGACGCATGACGCTCAACATGCATAAGTAAACGAAAAAGAGGGCTAAAAAAGTTTCACCTTAAAAAATGGTCTTTTATATGTCGTTAATCAATTAATATTCTTACCAAACGTTCGCTGGAATCCAACTTGAGATACCGCTTCATGAAATCAGAGATCCAACCGATGTGTTGATCTTGACTTACAGCCCACTTTTTTTTCTTCATTATCGGAGCATTTCCAGTGGCTTTTAACAATATATCAACTGTAAGAAATCAACATTTATGTTTATCCACATAGAAATATGCACATAAATATATACGTATTTAATTTCGAATCGTAAAGCTAGGTGTACACAAAAATTTGAAAATATTTTCCGCGATGAACGGCAGTGCAAATTTTGAGGTTAGAAATCATACACCCGCGGTCTGGTAAAAACCGGAAGAGCAAAACTCAACGACTCACTTTTTGTGTTGTCTTTAATGACAGCTTGATTCTCATCATTTGAGAAATTATTTCCATCCACAAGCGTTCTTTCTAGACTAGCGGGGCCTCCTTCGCCCGCCGACAATTCATCTTTGGTTTCTTCCATTTTCCGGCAATCTTTATTATCCAGATTAACCTCTTCCTTTACTTCCGCCATACTTCCATCGAAGTAATGAGATGAGTGAACCTAATTTTGTGACGGCAAAACTTACCTGATATTCAATCCCAGGTTTGCCGTAAGTAAGAGCGAAATAAACGTTTCGCTCATTGATATCTGTCGAGCAAGCTGTCAAAATCCAGATATATTGAACGTGACTCGAGCGCGGGTTACATTTACATCAGGGGGTGACACGCCGCACTACTCCTATGCATTAAAATAATACGCGTTACGTCTGGATGTCTTGACTCTACCTCTGACCTGTACGTGGCGCTACTTATCACGTGGAAATATTTTTCTGTCGCTGCGTGTCACCCGCGCGGTGCGCAAAGACCCGAGTAGAAATATTGTCAGGCTGGCTTGATATTTGATTCGGGCCTGATCACGTTGTAGTATGGAGGCTTTACTTAAGGCAGTAGTCTGCTTTAGGAGCCGAAAAAAAAGCGTTTTTTCAACAATTTTTTTGAAAGGGAAGGAAATGATTGCGGTCAACGAAATTTTGAGACGATAGTATATTATATTCAAGCTTTAAAAAACAATTTTTATTATTACAAATTATTGAAATTTGCCAAAGTTGTAACGATTTTTCTGGGGCGCCTGGAGTGTGCACTCGTAAATCGGTGCCGGTGATGGAGGTCGTGCGATGCATCTGAAACAGTGGAACCAAATTTTTTTTTAGTTTTTATAAGTTCCTTTTCTATATGAACTAAAAAAATACCGAAGAAATGACGAAATTCCAAATTTTTTCGAAGTTTGAAAAAAAAATTCACTTTTTTGAAAAAAAAAATTCACTTTAAGTTGCAAAACAAGTAATTTAAATAGTACTTTTGTCCAACTTTTTTAGTTCAAATAGAAGATAATTCAATACTGAAGCTAGATCACTTTGGTTTTTTTCGATCGGACATATATTGTTTTTACTATCGCCGGCACCGTTTTCCAAAACTTGTGAAAATGAAAACTCGAGAAAACGGGCTGTAAAGTTCTGCCCGAGCATTCGCACCTGCTCGACGCTCGGCCACTAAAACTGATCTAGCTTCGAAAATATGTCGAATTGGCCTCTAAAATTTTGAACACATATTCTTGGATAGTTTTGGAATAGATTTAAGACAAAAACGAAAAATCGATTTTTTGAAGCCTGTAAAGCAGACTACTGCCTTAAGGTATGCCCCAATTTGCCTGATCCGGTCGGTATCAGGTGATAGTCAGGCAACTGGATGTAGTGTTTCCTCCAGTTGCCTGATCCAGCTAGTTCAGGCTATGGTCAAGTAAGTGGACTTACGGCTTGCTTCAATTCGCCTGACCCGGCTAGCTTCAGGCGTTGTTTAAGCAACTGGACTTACGGCTCACTCCAATTCGCTTGAAGCTAGCCAGATCAGGCGAATTGAAGCAAGCCGTAAGTCCACTTACTTGACCATAGCCTGAAGCTAGCTGGATGAGGCAACTAGAGGAAACACTACATCCAGTTGCCTGACCACGGTCTTACATACAGGTCTGGAAACTCCGTCGGATGGGGGGGATCGCTTACTGACGAAAATTTTTTAATGCACTGGCCGCTAGGAGCGCTGCTATCTTAAAAGAGTTGAGTGCGAAGTGTGGTACGGGGGCAGACGAAGGTATTGAAAAAAGACAGAGCTAATCGCCGCAATGCTCTGCATCTGCCTGTCTCCGTAACACCTCATTTCTGCAGTATATATATATATATATATATATATATATATATATATATATATATATATATTGGTGGTATATCTACCAATATAGCTAATTATAATGAATAAAATTAAGCGGTGAACCAACCCAACAAGCCGCCAAATCTAATTAAACCCCAAGCGTGGCTATAACTTAAATATTAGAAAACTGTCTTATTCATGCAAAGATAATCGTAGTCGCACGGATAGGGTGCTGAGCTACCGTTTTGAAGGAGCCGAGTTCGATCCCCGAAGAGTGAGCTTTTTTTTGCATTTGCATAGGTTTCTGGTTATGTATTAATTATTTATACACATTGTATTGTTTTTGTATGTCATCATTTTCTTTCTCTCAAATAAAAATTCTAATTAATTTTTAAATAAATGTTTTTATTTTTTTTATCGGTTTTTTGGTCGTTGGTAAAGGTTTCGAACTATGGGTAAATAACAAAATAATGAAATCAATTATACTACGTCGCATTTTATTATTACAACACGCGAAATAACGAGTGCTTCCATAATTCAATTCGGCTTCCAGTTTTGCACCCCGGCACAACACAGACTCTCGGCATTTTTTCACTTTCGATAAGTCAATAGCACAGGAAATCCATTAATGAGTCGCTTTTGTTTACAAAATTATTTTTGGTGGTTATGTTCAACTGGGGGCAAGATTTCAGCGCCGCGTAGTGTCAATTCTCAACGAATATTTTCGTTCGTAAGCGGCCTACCCCCACCATGCGAATTCTGGCAGAGTTTCCAGACCTGTATGTAAGACCGTGGCCTGACTATCACCTGACACCGACCGGATCAGGCAAATTAAGGCATACCTTAAGTAAGGCCTCCGTACTACAACGTGGTCAGGCCCGGATCAAATATCAAGCCAGCCTGACAATATTTCTACTCGGGGACATACATCTCAATATTTCGAGGTGAATATTTTGTTTTTACCCTTTTATCATTATTACATCGCTTGATTGGAATCGGCGGAATGTTGTATCATTGAAAGTGCGAATCGTGTGGTGGGATCAATGGGGTTACTCGTTCGATAATGCCGCCGAACAAAAAAAAGACAATCAAAGAAAAAAGCGGCAAAATACTGTAAGACTTAAGGTACTAGTTTCGACAAGGCGTTTTTCTATAATTTTTTTTCCAATTTTGAGGACTCATTCAGGATATGATTAAATGATTACCTGCAAAATTTCAAGAGGATTCACCGTTCCGTTTTCGAGATATTGGCAATCAAAGATTTCATGGTTTTACACGTGTCCTCTTATGGGGAGCAGTAGAAAATTTCACATTTTACGCAACAACTTCGAAACTTTTCTACAGATTTTTGAAAAAAAAAAATCTCAATTACAGCGGAATATATGACGAAGTGGGTAAAAAAAATCATGAATTTTGCCCGTCTAATTTCAGAAATATAGCGATTTAAATTAAGCAATGTCTAGCGACGCTAGCGCCATGAAGCGACTGGAGCAGACTCTAGAACTAGATTACAGTAGTGCGTGCACATTCGAGTATGTACGATTAGTAGCCGGAATGGACAGTCCGATACAAAAGTGAGGGTTAGGTAAACATTATATTAGGCATTTTCATCATTACTTTATAAATTTTTACATCCCGATAGGATGTACAACCTACATTATTAGGACATTTCGCAATATTTCGAAGCTTTCATCGGTTGAGGGGAGAATCAACTTTTCAACGTACTGTGGCGAGACTACTACCTTAACGGGCTATTCTACTTTGATGGCTCAAAAAATAACCTATTTTTTATCTTTTTTTTTAAACTATTGCATATATCGGTACAAACTTTTTTTTCGCTTAAAGGTACACTCTTACAGAATAGAAAACTATTTTTTGTGTTGCATATAAATGTATATTTATTTAACAATTGATAATCGTGTAAAGACATGGAAAAAAAGTATATCGCTGGCGATGATGATTTGCGCTCCCCAGGTAATCTGAAACAAAAAATTCAAAAAGATTCTTAATCTGTATGGGTCGCTATCGCCCGAAATAGAATTAGTATTTTATATTACAAAATAACAAAATGGCGTCATTTTTTGCAAAAGTATTCGAGACACTTTTGCAAAAAAATACTTTCGGCAAAAGTATGAGTAAAAATTCATATTTTTTAAATAATTCTAGTTCGGGCGATAGCGACACTCATACAAATTAAGAATTTTTTGTTTCAGATTACCTGGAGAGCGCAAATCATCAACGCCAACGACATGCTTTTTTCATGCCTTTATACGATTATAAATTGTTAAATAAATATACGTTTATATGCACAAAAATAATTGTTTTCTATTCTATAAGAGTGTACCTTTAAGTGAAAAAAAAGTTTGTACCAACATACCACGGTTTTCAAAAAAAAAAAATAGCTTATTTTTTTTAGCCTTGTCAGTAGAATAGCCCCTTAAGTGGTTTGATGCCTGTTAGAAGTACTGTAATGTTAGCTGTGAACAATTAAAAGCAAATAAAATATTCTTTTACACATCTACGCACTTACCCTTTTATTTTTGTGTCAATCATGTGATTACGAATATATAAGTTTATTTCAAGTGAGGAACGACTTCTAATTAATATAGAAATTTAGTAACGTAAGTACTTAATTATGTGTTTACCCTTACAGTTTACGTATGCCAGTCAACAATGATGAAGGTACGTATGGAAAATATAATTATGTATCACCAAATAATACGTTCCTTAAAATATTATTACTAAATAAATTTGAAAAAGTGCTCTAGTCCTCTATAAACATATGGCGAGAGCTAGAGCACTTTTTTTTAAATTTAGTAATAATATTTTTGATTTAGTAACCCGGTGCGTTGGTCTAGTGGTTAGCGTGCTGGCCAGCGGATCGGGAGGTCGTGGGTTTGAATCCCAGTCGCGTCACTTTCGTCGTGAAGTGTTTTTCTTCGACGAACTTGGGACCGGCGGTATCGGTATAGGTTTTCCGCAGTTTCCTTATGCCCATGACAGACATGTCATGGTGAATACGATACAGAGAGGGGAGTCAGCTGCGGCCGCAAGGTGGGGAGGAATTGTGAAATACAGTGTAAAAAAGAGCGGTGTATAACAGTGGAATAATAATAACAGTGGAACAGCTTTGTAAAAAGCCGAATAAAACAATGCAATTAAAAACTTTCTATTTTTATTTAGTACCAAATAGTGCGATTTTTCATACGTACCTCTATGATTGTTTATTGGCATAATCATAATTTCACTAATTGTGATATCATAATAAATATGTTATGTGTATTGGCGGATTGTATATAAATATATATCAGGGTCATTTGAAATGTTTCTGGCCTTATTAAGAAAAACACATATTTCGGAGCAAAACAAAATGTATTTTTCGACGTAGTCTCCCTTCAATTCGATACATTTGGTCCAACGTTCATCCCAACCTTTCAAACCGCGAGAAAAAAATTGATGTCTAAACCCGAAAAATATTGGTTTATAGTGTTTTCCACCTCGGCATTTAGCACATACTTTTTCGCGTAAGCTGTCTTTTCAAATTGGGAAAAAAAGAACAAAGTCGCTGGGAGCTAGATCTGGCGAATATCGGGTGAGTGCGGAAGCAATTCAAACTTCAATTCGTTCAATTTTAACACATGGGTCATTAAGTCCCGGGACTAACCAGTAAAAACACATTTTTTTTTGCAAAATTCGACTTTATTCATCAACATAGTCACCTCCCATAGCGATACAATCATTCCAACGTTTTTCTAAACATTCGATGCCGTTCTTATAGAACGATTTGTCTTTTGCCTCAAAATAGGCTCTCCTCTTCACTCGGCTGACGCTCTTTTCGACTCCGGTGTATAGTGATGAATCCATGTTTCATCCATTGTTATGTACCGACGCAAAAAATCCTTTTTATCACGCGTAAACAGCTTCAAACAGCGCTCCGAATCATCAATTCATTGTTGTTTTTGTTCCACTGTGAGCAAACGCGGCACCCACTTGGACAAAAGTTTTTTCATACCCAAATTTTCATGCACAATTTTGAACACGGTGCCTTTTGATATCTTTAGGATGTCAGCTATCTCTTGCAACTTCACTTTACGATCAGACATAACAATGTGCAGAATTTTTTGGATGTTTCGGGCGTAGCCACATCAATTGGACGACCTGAGCGCTCCGCGTCTTCGGTGGTTGTTCGACCGCGTTTAAAATCCGCACACCATCGGCAAATGGCTGCTTTCGATGGGCACTTTTCCCGGTAACACTTTTCAAGCCATTGCTGACCTTAAACGGTATTTTTTCCCATTATAAAACAGTGTTTGATTAACACACGAAACTCGTTTTTATCCATTGTTTAAGCAAAAACAAATGTAGCGTCACTTAACCTTCAATATCCCGACAACGACTGAACCGAATGTTATGAAATTTTTACACGTATCTTTTGAAGCTTGGTACTACTGAAAAACAAAAGCGGCATTGTGGCGTGCCGATCGCACCGCCATTTTACACACATCACGTCGGAGTCACCAGAACTGCGGGGGAGTTGACCAACCGCAGGAAAGTTTTTAAATAAAAAGAAAGATAACTCGTGTTAAATAAACGGTCAACAAAAATATATCTTTTATTTCGATCTCCAAAATGGAGTACAAGTCCGCGTATCGCGGTCAGTCTTTTTCGCTTAGCACGTGCACGTCGTGGAGCTTCAGGTAGAGTATCTTCCTGCTTGGTTCTAGGGAACCAGGAGAAACTCCGAAAGGTAAGGGAGCTCACTGATTGGCTCAAAAATGAAGCGTCCTTATTGGTCGACGTGACGTGTGTAAAATGGCGGTGCGATCGGCACGCCACAGCATGGCATTAGCGGCGCCATCTGTGTGTCAGTCCCGGGACTTAATGACCCATGTGTTAACATCGCGACCATGCACGTGTGAACTCGAGTGTTACCTGGTGAAAAAGGACTTTTTTCTTGGCCAAATGCGGACGTAAATGAAGGGGTCGCTTCACCGTAGACAGAGCCTAACTCATCTTTGATTTCCTGAGTCTTTTTTTCCTTTCAAATGAAGGAACTTTATCAGTGCGCGAAACTCGGTTACCTCCATTGTTGACAAACAACGTCAGCTGGCAACTTTGGAAAGATGCCATAGACAAAGTAATGATCAGAATGACTTGAAATTTCTACGCTTTACACATATCGAGGCCATCCATTGGGCGGCGAAAGAATTTTTTTTCTACTATCACTTTTTGTTGATAAGGCCGGAAACTTTTCAAATGACCCTGGTACACACGGACTTACATATAGGTTTGGAAACTCCGGCGTTTTTTAGCGGCGGGGGGCGTCCTCGGTACTTTGGGGAAAAAAAACATAGTTCCTTATTTATCTGTTAGAGGCGCCGTCAATTAGCAGTTAGTAGATATAGATATACAGCATTCACCTTACAGTGCTGTCTATTGAATCGAAAAAATGCCGCAGACGTGCGTAGTGCCGAATTGCAAACAAAAATGTAAAAACGATACAATATCCATCAATGTTCAAATTTCCGGAAAATGAAATTCGTCTAAACACGTCACAACACGTTTGCCAACGTCACTTCGAGCCCCGATGTATCGTGCGAAATTTAGTGAAGTGGGGTCCGGATGGACGAATTCTCATCGATGTAAATATAAATTAATTACATACTTATGTAAGTTTAGATACTTTATTTTTCCCTTCAGCATACAAGTATAATTTACTGTCTGAGAACTCACATGCTCCAGCTTGATGTTTACGGATGCCGATAATAAATAACTTAGGGGATTTTTAAATAACAAATAATTGTTATTCTCATCATAGGATCAGTATCGAAAAAATTAAATATTTTCCATTTATATCGTTCTTGAAGATATTGTTTATTAAAAAAAACCCGCGCCATAACAGGCTGTTCGAACTTGCTGTTGGTTGGCTAACTTCTTGATACCAGCGCGTTATGTGGCAGAATCGAGAACCACCGCTTCACCTCATTATCTGACCCACGGTCAGCCCCCTGGCACTGCTGGGTCTACCGTGTTCCCGTTATTGTCGCCACGTAAACTAACCCACCATGCGGCGCTAGTAGTCGCCCTCATGACCCCCACTCCAGTCGCGCAGCGTCTGCATAATTTGCATTCGACGGGTTTGGATAATTCATTATTTAGATTAGAATTTAAAAGTATATGTGTATATGGGGAGGGATGCAATATTTACACTTGTTGAAATATGATGTATTATAAAAATATTTATTGAACGAAATAAACAGATAACATTATTTTTTTTAAAATAATGGACTAGTCACGTTGTACAATGTATCGCAATTTTTTTCTTGTCGAGATTGCTTTTTTTTTGTTCTGCGTTGAGACGTGCAGAATATTGCTGCATCCGCTTCTGGATCTTTTGGTACATTGAAAAAATGCGATTTTTCCTTGTTTGATTGATAACCTGACGTGCAGCCAAGGACCACGCACGCAGGCATTCTTAAATATGAGCACAAAAACCACAAAAATTGTTTTTTATTTTATCGCTACACTAAAATTGTTTATTATTTTAACACTTTGTAACACCACACTACGATTTTTTTATTCGAGAACAACGACAGATCGAGAAAACGAAAAAAAATGTCCACTTGGTCCACGCGACGAAAAAGATGACGAAATGATATGGCGAGGCGCTTTGCGGAGTGGGGGTCATGCGGGCGACTACTAGCGCCGCATGGTGGGTTAGTTTACGTAGCGACAATAACGGGGACACGTTACGTTAGGAGAATTTATCCCAGTGTCAGCCCCCTGCTCACGGTCTTACCGTGATCTGACCCACTCCCCACTCCAAAAGTTTCCAACCTGTATGTAAGTAAGGCTGTCTCGTACATATAACGACGCAGCGCGCTGGCGCGCAAAGATCTAATGTGCTATGGGATAAGTAGCTCCAAGCGGCAGAGTGTGACACTAATAAATCCTGACATTTCGCATAGTGAAAATCCCGGACAGTGTCTTACCCTGATACACACATGCGTATGCATTGGCGGCGATTTTCAATCTTCTCTTTTTCTGTATGTATACTATGTATATATACAGGATGGACCATTTAACGTGACCACCCCAAATATCTCCGTTGCCTTTAGAGTGACGAAAAAAATGTCAACAGGTTATTGGATTGATTTCGAAGGGCTGATACAGTGGTGAAAAATTCATTTTTGTCAAGGTCATAGTTTTTGCGTTCTCAAGGTCATCAATGGTTTTTCAAATGGGAACATGTTTTTTTTTTATTAAGACGTTGTAGCTGATATTCAGACGAATCCAACGACCTATGATATCATGACTTTAAAATTATTTTTCACCAAAATACACGTGTAAAAACGGGAAATCGTGATGGTATTGACAATAAGAATATCCGAATAATGTAATTGAATTTTTTGTGCAGAAAATTTATTGTAACAAATGTTCGAAGTGATGGCCATTAACGTCGACACATTTTTGAAGACGTCGGATGAATGATTCTCTTGACTTTCGAATAGTTTTTGGTGTGATAGCGACGCAGGTTATCCAACGGATACAATAATGTCAATAGTCGGAGAAGTTTCTGATGTTTGTAAATACTGGCATTGTAACGTAGTAAAACTGTTGTAGAGTGAAGAATGTTTAACATCTACCAATATTAGAATCTACAGATAAGTGTATCCATCCAAAGTAACATGTAATAACCGTATCCAAAATGGTATTGTACAGTTAAGAAAGTGGAAATGATTCTGATTTATGGTGAGACCGGCAGAAACTCTGTGCAAGCGCAGGAACTTTATGCACAACGTTATCCTGACAGAAATCATCCTTCCCGTCGATGTTTCGATCGAATTATTCATTTATTCCGTGAAACGGGCAGTGTCGATCCACTCAAAAGGAAACGTCGCAAGACTTAAACAAACGAAGAAGCAGAGATTGCCGTTCTGACTTGAGAACAAGAGAATCA
Organism: Ophion ventricosus; assembly: GCA_963932345.1. NCBI lineage: Eukaryota > Metazoa > Arthropoda > Insecta > Hymenoptera > Ichneumonidae > Ophion > Ophion ventricosus. Next base: position 10,519,361 of record OZ010711.1, read on the forward strand.
TTAATCCGACGTCTTCAAAAATTTGTCGAGGTTAATGGCCATCACTTCGAACATTTGTTACAATAAATTTTCTGCACAAAAAATTAAATTACATTATTTGGATAATCTTATTGTCAATACCATCACGATTTCCCGTTTTTACACGTGTATTCCGGTGAAAAATCTTTTCAAGGACATGATATCATAGGTCGTTGGATTCGTCTGAATATCAGCTACGTCTTAATAAAAAAAAAAAACATGTTCCCATTTGAAAAACCATTGATGACCTTGAGAACGTAAAAACTATGACCTTGACAAAAATGAATTTTTCACCACTGTATCGGCCCTTCGAAATCAATCAAATTAACTCCTGACATTTTTTTCGTCACTCTAAATGCAACGGAGATATTTGGGGTGGTCATGTTAAATGGTCCACCCTGTATATACAATATTCTCGCGTTTTCACATACGCATGCGCAATCGGTTATATTCATCCTTCCACAGCTTTAGCTTGGAGATCGATTCGTTCGGTTTACAGAGAGTCGTCTGCTAGTGCTCAATTCCCCACTAAGTCTTCGTAAATTAAACAAAAAAAAAGACGGTTGCGCACGTTGAATAACTTTGTATTTTTGGATCTTACGAATTTCTAGTTAATGTTCAACAATGACGGGGAGCGATGTGAGTATTCGTTGTTTCCAGTTCTTTATTTTCTATAAATTGGGACATGACGAGTGACAGTTCTCAAACTTGTCGATAATGTCTCTCCCACGTTACATTATCGAACGTCAAATTTTGAAAAAAAAAAAAAAAAAAAAAATGTTTAATCAATACATTACTGTTTAAAACTATTACATGCAGCGAAATTCATTCTTCTTGTTTTCTTTTTTTTTTCGGTTGAAGCTGAAAGAAACGGCTGATCAATCGTTCAAGGATAATACCGCAGAACTCGGCGAGATCGAAAATGTTCGTGTGGTTGTTCGAGTACGTCCGCTCAATAGCAAAGAGTTAGACGGGCATAGCAAAAATATCGTTAAAGTCGATACGCTCAACAGCGAAGTGACTGTAGAAAATCCCAATGCCACTCACGGCGAGCCCCCTAAAGTATTTTCATTCGACGCCGTATTCGACATTGATTCCACTCAGGTCGATATTTATAACGAAACAGCACGTCCCATAGTCGACAAAGTTCTTCAAGGATACAATGGCACTATATTCGCTTATGGACAAACCGGCACTGGCAAAACTTTTACAATGTCCGGAGCAAAGACGTCGCCACAACTTCGCGGCATTATTCCGAATACCTTTGCTCAGATATTCGGACATATCGCCAAGGCCCAGGACAACCAGAAGTACGTATCATTATGAACTTTTGACATTGCGACTGAATAGTAATGATGAAAATTAGATATTCGTTTAGCTCTAAAATTGTATTAACCATTTGGCAATTGAAACGCGCAAAATAATTACGCAATTTTGTTCTCAACGTTCCATATTCTTCAATAATGAAAATGATTTTGGGGAACGATGTGTCATTTGTGAAAAAAATACTTGAGTGCAGTTTTACAAAAACACGGTGCAAGTGAAACTTTTTTGCCATAAGCCTAAATGACTTTATTACAAAATTGCAAAAAGTATTGTACTGTATTTATTACTTCCCAGGGTTTGCCCTTGCTGAGCGTTTACAGAATTCGTTACCATGAACGTTTAACTTATAATTAGAAAATAACAATATCCGCAGCTGTCTTACCCCTACACTACATTTGTCAATTTTTCAAAATAGTTTATGCATATGCACAATTCTTCGCAGGGTTTCCCTGACTGCACCATTGGGCATTAATTAAATTTTCAATCAGTCCATTAATTTACTAATAAAGTAATTGCAATTAACTATTAATTGCATGTTGCAATTAATTTATTTGGATTAATCTATGTTAATTGCAATTTGCAATTAAAACAATTGTAATTAACTTTTTTAATTGTTCTAAACAATTAGAACTAACAATTCATCTATTTAACTTTACAGATATCAGATACAACGTGTTTGTTTTGTGGGTTTACGCAGTGCCCTATACAATAATCAGTTTTAATTGTTAGTTTTTAATCAAATACACGAAATATATTGAAAATTGATTAGTTTCTAATTGTAGAAAGACACGATTAACAATTGATTAATTGTTAATTTCGACTACAGCAATTAACAATTAATTAATTGTTAATCGTGAGTTTTTACAATTACAATTAATTAATTGTTAATTGTTATAGTTGGGATTAACAATTAATAAACTCTTAATCTTCAGTTACCCTAGCAATTAAATTTTGCGCAACACTGCCTGACTGCAGTAAAAAATCTAAATCTTTGTTTCATTCTCTCCCTTTCCTACCAACCAGTTTCGTACCCTCTCCGCTGTAGCTCCACCTATCTTCATCTTTCCATCGCTACATTTGCTATATGTGTATCAGCGTTTCTTCTGACTTTTTACAAAGACTACACGCTGTTTCCTTAAATCCTTTTTCTTTCTCTGTGCCTACACTCCCACACCTCATCCTGGCCCATGTTTCCTTGATTTCTCCTGCTGTACCCCTGACCTCCCAATAGTTTTCCCCTTCTTGGTTTATTTATCTTCTTTAGTAGTCCTTAAAGAAATTGGTCTTGTCGATTCTCACTCAGACCAGCTGTACTTCTTGTTCCTTCTTTTTCGTGATTGCTCTACTCATTTTTTTCATTCACCGTCGCTGCCTTTTCTTATTACCTCCCACCTCCTCCATCGCCTTTCGAACTTCCCTCCCCCATTTGGTCGGAGCACCGTTTATTGCTCCCTAAGCCTCCTCCCTCAAACAAATTTTTGGCCACCCGATATTTTCCATTCTCATCGTACGCATATTTCCCTGCTTTTTCCAAAGCTTGAATAGTTATTCTTGTCGTATTTGCATCTCGTCTCCAAATATCCGTGAGTGTATTTCTCCTTAGCCCTAGCATCATCTTCATATATCTGGCCTGTAATTTTTCCAGCCTCCCGATTTTTCCACCCCCAAATCTCTACTTCGTATAACAGGCTGCTCCTTACTATTGCCGCCATCAACTGGAGCCTGTGGGTCAAGCTACTTATTCTCGCCCTTTTACACAGTCCCCCTACCATGTTCATTGCTTTTACTATGTTCCCCTCGACCATAACGCAGATGCTTTTCGTACGTGTTGCTAAACGACAGCCACACTCCTAGGTATTTATATTCCTTCACTATCTCTAGTTTTCTTCCGTAGAACTCTCACCCTTTTTCTATCTTCGTTCTTCCTCCCTTCGGAAAAATCATAATTTTTGTCTTTCCCAGGTTGATCGTTAATTCATTTTGTTGGCGTGAAATCGCAGAAAGTATATAATCTTATTCTCGTCGTTTTGGTTTAATCGTTTTATTATTGATAGTCGATAAGAAAGGAAGGAAATGCGGGTACAAATGTTTTTTTTTCAATTCTTCAGTTTTAATAATCGTAATGATAGTACAAAAACACGTTAGCTAAAAAAGTATTAAGGAAAAAAAAAACATTTTTGCGATGTAAAATTTATCATCGTTTATTGAAGAAAAAAACAGGGCTGGAGATACTCCGCGAATTTAAAATAACATTAAAAAAGCGCTTCAATATCGAAACGACAAGAATGTTAATTATTTTTAATTTCAGCGAGCCAAAAAACGAAAATTTAAATAATTTTCTGTTTAGACTAATTAAAATGCATTTACCAAAAGTATTTAGTAGTAGTAGTATTTATTTCATTGTACAGCATGTTGCTTTTTATATTGTCTCTTATCCTAGCTAGTTGTGTACATAAAAAAAAACACGGTAGAAACATATGTACTATGAGGAAACGAATGTTATGTAGGTTTAATTTAATCTCGAAAAAATATGAAAAACCTTAAAACTGAAGAAAACACGAATACATTGACTGCATAATATACATTATAGTTACGTCGCGAGTAAGAGTATTTGCTAAAACGTATTTTAGCCATCTATGATAAGTTGTAGTTTTAGTTCTAAAAAACCATTATCACAGCCTGCTTTTCAGTGTCCAGTTAGCTCTACCCGTCACCTATAACGCAAACCATCATCGCACTATTCTGCCTGTTGTTCCTAATTCCCTTCAGACACTTTTCTTGCTGTCATTTACCAAAATTCCGTGTATGTTCACACAATTCCCTGATAACTTTACCCTTTAGTGTATCAACAGTTCAGCTTTTCAAGCATGCTCCTGTCCTGTTATCTCTCCATCAAGCAACTTGTTTTACCTGTTCTTTTTTTATTCCTTGTGTGGCTTTCTCGTATACCCATACATGCTCCAAACTTTCATCTTCTTTGTTGCATAACACACAAAACCAAACTTTCATCTTCTTTGTTGCTTAACACACAAGTTCAGCTTGAAAGGCCCTTTTTCCCTACTTTGCCTACATTACTACACCTTACCCTGGCTCATCCCTCTTTGAGGTATCCTTTTGTTACCTTATCTTCCCAGTACTTGGCTTTGTCAACCTCCTCCTTAAATGCTCCATTTTTAAATTTCTTTATACGTCTCCCAAAAGTATTTAGTATTTGTAATTAGTTTTATAAATGTATTATTTATCATAATTGCAGTGAATTAAACAGAATTCTACTAACAAACAGCATTCAAAAATTTAAATAATTGTGTTTATACTATAATTGCATTTTATTTAATTTAAAACGAATATTTGTTCTTTAATTCTTTAATATATTATTATTAACGTGCAATAAACCAAAACAGTGAAATAACATTTGTAGAAGTCACAAATATCAAGATGTCGTAAGAGCGCTCTTAATTCAAAGTTTAAACGTATATAATGGTCTAGAATTTTCTATGGTAACTTCCCGAAATGTAATAATCAAGTGGCGTGCGACCAGCAGTCAATGAAAGTGAAATATTCGGCATGCATAACCGACCGAAAAATAGGGCCAAAAAAGTTTCACTTTATAAAACTGAAAGCAATATCTCATAAATCGAAGGATCTTGTTACATGGCATATGATTTTTTTAAAATTTATATCTTTTGAGGCAAAGTTAATGAATGTTTTTCAGCGAATAAAACGGAAGACATTTATTTGCAGATAATCTTTGATACAATTGTTGCAAAACAACTTTTCATTAATACAGGGTGTCCAATAGGAAGTTGCTGAAACTAATCGGCTGTCATTTCAAAACACGTGCACAGAATCAGAAAAGCCAAATTGCTTTAAATAGAGGAAACTCTGCAGTTTTAAACGCACATAAATAAAACCCAGTCAAATATTTTTTATGTCAATTTATTACATCTTATAAAAATAACGAAAAAGTACAGTGATTAATGATAGATATTTTCGAAGTGCGAACCGTTAGATTATGCACAAAAATCAATTCTCTTTTGAAAACTGTGAAAAACTGTGTCCAACATATCGTTCGTAATGCCGCGAACCACTTCCTGGATGGCAGCGATCAGTTCTTCAACTGTGCTGGGGTTTTTAGCGTAACAATGATCTTTAATGTAACCCCACAAGAAAAAATCACAAGGGTTCAGGTCCGGTGAGTACGGAGGCCATTCTAGTCCGCCTTGAGCAAATTTAGGGTACCCCAGACCGATTACTCGAGTCCCATATACGCGATGAATAGCTTCAAACACCTCATGAGCCCGGTGCGGCCTCGCTCCATCTTGCATGAAGTAAACATTTTTAACCAGTCCCCTCTTTTTTGCATAAGGGAAGAATTTCGTTTCCAAAAGCTGTTTGTAACTCTCTCCTGTTACCGTAGATTCCAAGAATTGCAAATAAATTCCTTTCACTGAAATCGCTGCCCATGCCGTCTCTGGTGTAGTCACCATAACAGATGGACCTGGCAACTCGTGTCTACGGTCCTGGAGTGTATCATACTCCACGAAGTTATCGATTATCCTATAAAAATTAACGTAAAATTACTTCAATGCAGTTTAATTGAATTGAAACACAAGTTGTGTGATAGATGAATATGAATAAATATTAAATTCTTACCTTTTCAGAGTGTTTTCGCTGGCAACTCTATGAGTTCCAAACTTAGTACGAAACCCTCTATACGCATTACTATAAATTTTTCCCCTCGAGAAGAAGCACTCAATAAGATATACTTTTTCTTCCGTGGTGAGCTCACTGATTTTGACGCGCGCGTACTTGCTTCAACCACGGCTGGAATAAAACTGCGGGGCCTCAGGTATGCGCCTTAGAAAAATGGACCCCTATTGAATTCATGGAGGGAAGAGACACTTATTTAGTTTTAGCAACTTCCTATTGGACACCCTGTACATCGAATAGGTTTACGAGAGTTTTAGACATTCAAGTTATTTTAGGAATGCCTATACAGTTCTGTTTATAATTGTGGCAAAGGTTCCTGGTAAGGGCAACATATCTGGAGATATACAACGAAGAAGTTCGAGATTTACTGGGGAAGGACCAAAACACACGTCTGGAGGTCAAAGAGCGGCCTGACATCGGCGTTTTCGTGAAAGACCTCAGTGGATACGTCGTAAACAATGCCGACGACTTGGACCGAATAATGAGCCTTGGAAATAAAAATCGTGAGTTTATTACAATATTGGCGACTTAATCGTTGTGCACGGGGCGTTCAATTATTATATTAGCCAGCCCGAAGAGAGCGTAAAATACGGTAACAATAATTTTAAATTAAAGGTGTTGTCGGAGCGACAGCGATGAACGTGTCGAGCTCACGTTCTCACGCAATATTTACAATAACGGTTGAATCAAGTCAACTAGGCGAAGACGGCGAGCAACACGTGAAAATGGGAAAACTTCATCTGGTAGATCTCGCGGTACGTGCATAAAAAAATCTAACATCTATTAAAAATTTCGCCAATGCAGTGATTAGCGCATGTTTTTCATTATGAGATTCGCGAATATTAACAAGCTCCTTGATTTACCAATATTTTTTTTACAGGGCTCCGAGAGGCAGAGTAAAACAAAAGCAAGCGGTGTGAGATTGCGCGAGGCAACGAAGATAAATTTGTCGCTATCGACATTAGGCAACGTTATATCGGCGCTCGTCGATGGTCAGAGTTCTCACGTCCCTTACAGAAATTCGAAACTGACACGCTTGCTACAAGACTCGTTGGGTGGCAATTCGAAAACTCTCATGGTACATGTAGCTTTAAGGGTGGGGGGGGGGGGGGGTCCCTTTACAATGTTCAAAAAATGGATTTTTTTCACATACTTCGAAAGTATAATGTATTGAGAGTATACTGGACAATCGATAAATCGAAATATGAAATATTTACGAAGTTATAGCACATAGTCGACAGCGCGCCGGGGCCGCATGTTGCGAACTAGGGAAACTGAACGCGATTACCTCGAAACTGTATTTTCAAAAACTGCTCATGTTATAGCTCAAAAAATTATTGATCGAGCTGGCTGAAATTTTGGGAGGTTTCTCGCTATAACATTATCGGAAGGATATACTTAAAGTTTTAAGATTATCGCGTAAATAAATTACTTTTTTGGGGTAAAAATTGTCGAGAAAATTGTCAAAAATGACATTTTGATTGAAAAGCCTACTTAAATTTCAATTTTATACTTTTTTATATTTTTATAGGTATATTCTTCACCTACACATGTCAATAATCGAAAACTATTTTCGATTTGTGTTTCGAATCAATAGAAAAAAATCAGACAAATAGAGCACTTTTCGATATCACGCAAAAGATGCCTAAGGTAATATTTAAACGCCATGATTTTGTTTTATTTTTTTAAAAATTTAACACTAAAGTTTTAATAAGATAATGTCAAAATTTAAAAACGATGCGATTATTTTATCATCTTTAAAAAAAATCATGAAAAATGACTCATTTTTGGGCGTCTAAAGCCCCCCCCCCCCCCCCAACAACCGTTTGTAATACTTGTTTTTCACGCAAAAGCCCATATTGTCTCAATTCGTATAGTCGCAAATTAAATCAGTGATTTTTGTACTCGCAAATTATGTGGGCATCCGAAAGAATGAGCGATACTCGATACTGAGAGTAGGAAAATGTTCTATTTTGCTGTTATTTCCAAATATTGTAATGCTAACACCTAGCTTTTTGCCGGCGTCTTGATGCGCGTGAAGTTTAGGGTTTGATCGAGACAGGAGATAAACAATGAGAGACAAAAGGTTAGACATAATGAGAGAAGGTAGAGAGTCATATTTCTCAGGCACAGCGGTAGACTGACTGCCTGAGGTAAGGGTTGGTAATTAATGAAATAGTATAAGAGTACCAACCTTCAACTCCAGTATCATACAATGTCATTGTCTACAGACATATATGGCTTTGCAATATTGTTCTGTAGACAACATTGTATCATTCTGCATTACCCCAATTCTCCAAATCTGATAATCTTTGACATACACAAATATATGATCATGGAAATAAAAAAAACTACAATTTGGCTATATAGTCAACAGTCAATATAGTAGACAACAATGTATGATTTATGGTCATCCACAAGCACATTCAAGTTTTGGGCACTCGATACTCGAACAGCCCACATATAGTTGACTAAGCGAGAAGCTTATCCTTTCATAGTGCACCCCTACGCTCTTTAAGGAATATATCTACCGAATTTAATTGACATCAAAGCAGGGAATTCGATTTGCCCATACAAACTACAACACCCCGTTGCACACCTTATTAGAGGTTGTTTAAAAAAATCCTTTAATATACGTTTTATTTTTTGTTTTGAAGAATATTTATACCAAGTTTAGAGTTGATACATGCAAGGAATACAATTTTCCATACAAAATTTTACACCCCATTTACCCGCTTAGGAGTTGATTTTTACACGTTACAAGAAACATATCTTCCAAATTTCTATCTTCGGCGGTTGAGGCTGTCCGTTGTCTATAGGTCAGTCAGTCAGTAAGCCAGTGACGGAACTATTTTATATGTATACGAGGTGTGTAAATTAAGTAATGAGACTGGCAACGTAGCGTTCGATCTGGCAACACTTGGGACGCGGAACTTGAAGGGGCGGCAGGTAAACATGTGATACGCCTTCAGCACGACTTTGAATTCCCTATAGTCATTTGGTTGTCCGTAGCGATTTTTTTAGTGAAACAGTTTTTTCTAGTCCGTTCTAAGAATGCGTGACGTCAATTTCGAGGAACGGTGTGCTATCAGGTTTTGCTTCAGACTTGGGTACAGTGCAACGGAAACTTTTGCAAAACTTCAGCAGGCCTACGGAACCAGTGTTTTGTCAAGGGCCTAGGTTTTTCAGTAGTTTAAGGCATTTTCAGAAAGAAGAGAGTTGATTGAATATGAACCACGCAGCGAAAGGCCTTTATCTTCAAGAACCGATGAAAATATCGACAGAACGCACATGATGATCTCTACGCACAAAATCCCGGATTCTGTCGACATTTTCATCGTTCTTGAAGATGAAGGCCTTCGGCTGCGTGGTTCATCTTCAATCGATTCTCTTCCTTCAGGAACCTTCAAAAGTTTCCGTTGCACTGTGCCCAAGTCTGAAGCAAAACCTGATAACACACCGTTGCTCGAAATTGATGTCACTCATTTTTAAAACGCCCTAGAAAAACTGTTTCACGAAAAAAATCAAAATTCACCTGCCGTCCCTCAAGTCCCGCGTCCCAAGTGTTGTCAGATCGAACGCTATGTTACCAGTCTCATTAATTAATTTACGCACCTCGTAGAAGATAAGTAAGAATCATCGAGATTAATAAGTTATGACGAATTAGGGACACATTCGTATTATTATCAGTAGATTATTGTGGTTCGACCACATAAATCTGAATATTTACAATTTTCCATGAGTTTTCCCGTAGAGACTTACTTCCCCGCATCCAAAAAACGAAAGACCCATCCCAGTTTTCCAAATCTCATAATTTCTCACATACACAAATGCCAAATTTTTCACATACATAGATCATAAAAATAAAAATAAAAATACAATTACATTACGATACCCAGATTTGAGAATTCAAATATGCAACTCTTGCTTGTTTCATAGTATAGGATAGGATATACGAGAGAAGACTGGAAAGTTTTCCGCTTGAGGTTCTATCGAGCGTTGGACGGCCTTGCCTCGTATCGAAAAACAACAATTTTTAACCCTCTTTATCGATTGATTTTCAGTGCGCCAATGTGAGCCCAGCCGATATAAATTACGACGAAACTATAAGCACATTGAGATATGCAAATCGTGCGAAGAACATCAAGAATCGTGCGAGAGTCAACGAAGATCCGAAGGATGCGTTGCTGCGACAATTTCAGGATGAGATCGAACAATTGAGGAAACAATTAGAGGAAAATGGCACAGAATTTTCGGAATCCGAAGGCGACAGCGAAGAATCCGAGGAGGTTGGCGAGATCAGACGCGATCGAAAGACTCGACACAGAAGAAGTCAGATGTTGACGATGGAAGAGCTCGAGGATCGAGACAGTGAGACGACCGAGAAAATTGATAAGGCCGAGCACGAGGACAAGAGCCCAGACGACACGGACGTTATCGAATTGAAAAGAACTCAGTGAGTTACTAATTAGACAGAAGCAGAATTTGAAATATTGTTTATGCGGTTTTCTCCAATTTCCCGATACTTTCCGCTACATTTTGTTCCCAACGAGTTCGGGGTGTAAATATTACTCGACAGATTATTGCGAATTGCACCCACTGCTATAATATATCAGGATAATTTTTTTCATCGTTTAATTTCTCATAATGGCGACTTTTTTCTGTTATCTCACTACAGGAGCGAAAAGGAGGCGCTTCGCGAGAAAATGCAGAATTTGCAAAACAAGATATTGGTGGGTGGCGAAAATTTGTTGGAAAAGGCAGAGGCTCAAGAACAATTGTTGGCCGCGGCGGCAGTTGAGTTGGATCAGCGTAAGAGTCGGGAGGAACAGTTGAAAAGGGCCATCGAGGAAAAGGAAGCCGAGCGGATCGACATCGAAGAGAAATATTCGTCGCTTCAGGAGGAGGCGGCAGGAAAAACGAAAAAACTCGGCAGGGTTTGCACGATGCTTATGTCCGCGAAGGCGGAATTGTTGGATTCGCGGGAGGAACATCAGAGAGAAATGGAGGGTCTGCTGGAGGGTGTGAGAGGGATTGGAAGAGAGCTACAATTACAGGAACTTATTCTAAACAGTTATATACCCGTTCAGTATCAAGTGAGTTCGATTGAAATTTCTGAAAAACTAGCATCTTTCTAAATTCGCTGAAACATTGGATGGTTGAGATTATTCGTGTCTATTCATTCTTAAGGCATCAGTCTCCATCTATTGCACATATTTTCCAGAATTTTTTTTCATAATAAAATTTATCTCCATATTTTTATTTTTTATACATAAAAATAGAAGTTTAAAAAAACAAGAATTTTTTTTTAATTATAAAAAAAAATTTATTTGGTGATATGGCTCCCTTAAGTTACCCCTACTTTCACCTTGTCGACACGAAATCTTTGGAGCATCTGAAAACAAAAAGTCGAGTATTTGATTATAAAGTGGAGTTGTAGTTATGACTCCTACTCAAAACTTTCACCCCCGATAAAAAGAAAAAATGGTGCAATTTAAAGTTTTTCGACTGTTTTTTACGACTTAAATTGTCTAAAAATAGGATTAGATATTAATGAATATTTATACCGTTAGTCGGAGTCGGAGATACATGCATAGAATAATCTCTGTAAATTTAAGCCTAATCGGTGCAATAGTTTTTGCAAAATCATGTCGACGAGGTCGAAAAACGTAGTTTTGAGAAAAACGCGTTCAAAGTTTCTGTTGTAAAAATGTACATAAAACTTAAAAAAAAAGCCTCTTACCCTCAATCAGCGATGTCTGGTCGAAGTAGTTTTCGAGATATTGGCAATCAAAGATTTCATAGTTTTACACGTGTTCTTATGGGGAGCGTTATTGCGTGAAAGTTATTGCGTGAAATGTCACATTTCACGCAATAACTTTGAAACTTTTCTACAGATTTTTAATTCTCAATTGTAATTACAATTGAGAATTAAAAATCTGTACAAAAGTTTCGAAGTTATTGCGTGAAATGTGAAATTTTCCATGCTCCCCATAACAACACGTGTAAAACTATGAAATCTTTGATTGCCAATATCTCGAAAACGGAACGGTGAATCCTTTTGAAATTTTACAGGTAATCATTTTATAGTGGCCGGAATGAGTCCTCAAAATTAAAAAAAAAATCTATAGAAAAACGCCTTGGTGAGACTACCACCTTAAAACATGTCTAAATATAACTGTGAAATACTAACACTATAGATTTCACCGTTTCTCCAAACTTAATTTCCAAAAAGTCACCTTGAAAATGGGTGTTCACACTAGAATATGGCCTTAATTTACGTTATGGGATAGTTACTTTTTATACAAATTACGAAATAACCACGAAGGCAATGGTTCAAGTGAAACTTAGATGAAATCAATCGATTATTTGACATGAATTATTTTTGATCGATTTTTTTTCTGGGTTTCCGTGCCCCCCTCCCGGATACGTCTAGGAGCACTAGGAATCCTTGTAATTTCAACATATCCGTTTGCCCTGCAATCACGGCCGAGTATCCCTCTTCGCTACCCCACTTTATTCTTGCAACTCTTTGCTTAAAAAGCATAAATGCTATAAAAGCATTTTCGATTTTGTTAGGATTCTATTCACCATATTATCGAATATGTTAGAAAAATGTTTAATGTCAAATATTGATAAACATCGATACTTGTAAAATAATGGACTTCAACAAACAACGAAGTAAATCGTTAAGTTTTTAAAAGTAATCGACTATTAACTCAGTATGAAAGTTATGTACGTACCTGACAAGCTAGAAAGCCCTACTTCGATCCATTGTCCGACACGCACATGACTACGTTTTTGTTTGTTGCAGACAATGATCGAGCGATACGTTCATTGGAACGAGGATATCGGCGAGTGGCAGCTAAAATGCGTAGCATACACGGGTAACAACATGCGTAAAGCCCAAGTGTCTTCTCCGATTGGAAACAACAAAGACGTGAGTTACCCGGGTTCTCCAATTTTGATAGAACATTGTGACAGTTTGCAAGCGTTTGATACTTCTAAAAAAAACTCTTGCATCCATAATCAGATTTTATACGTTCTACGCTTTCAAATAATTAAAACGATTGAAAAAAATAGTTCATTTCTTTGAAATAAGACGATCTCATTGAATAAAATCATTGAAAAAAAGCATATCTATGATTGCGATAGCTCTCTGCTAGGGATAACTAATGACACCGATAATAGTAACGTACGTAAATAATGGAGTACAAAATAAATATAACGCGGTTTAAGGCAGTATTGTTGTCTAGATATTTGAAGAAATATTTTTTTTATTATTCCGCAAACCTTTCTGAATACATCTGTAAAACCGTTCAATGACACTCGTAAAATTAGCCAAGTTATAGAAATTACAAGGAGCACGTTCGGGAAGCGCGGTCGAGAGGCAGCAAAACGAGTTTTTCTCGAAACTATATTTTTCACATCAGCAACCACGATATCTCGATGACCAATTGACCGGTTGAGCTCAGATTTGGCATAAACTGTCGGTAGACTGTTTTTCAATAATTGTTTTTTTTATACCTCGTAGATCGGTCAGGAAAATAGGAAAAATTGATAATTAAAGTTTCGCATGCCGCTATTTTATAGCATGTTTTTTGCTGAATCTTAATCTTATAGATTAAGAATATGTTTGGTTTTTTTTTCATTCATACAACGTTCACAACACTGGTCGCCAATTAGGGGCGTTGCCCGCGAAACTTTGCAAACAAACGTACAAAAGTACAGGATAATACTTTTTTTTCAATTTGTACATATTCAACCAATCAGAAGGATCAATAAACGAGTGAAAAATTTCGGAAAGAAAACTGAAACAGTTTAAGGAGTTACGGGACAGCTAACTTTAGGGGGAATCAGGGAGGGGCGAGGTGAGGGGATTCTATTATTCTTCTATTTTTCGATTATTTTATAATATAGAAAATTTGATAATTTGGCGACAGCCCACTGCTTGTAGTGCGCGTTTGTTTTTTTTTCGGTTGGCGACAGTTATTCTGTTACCGCGAGCATCAGCGAGTGCAGCAACTCACGTAATCCTTCGAAACAGAAAAAAAAATTGACATTTCTTCATTAAACCGAATCAATTCTGAACGATAAATGTCAAGTGTTAAAAATAAAATATATCACTTCTATTTAAAAATGCATTTTATTGAACGTATTGCTGCGCCACGGCGATTAGTGGTATTCAAACACGCGCCTCATTTAGCACTCGTGCGACCTTGCCGCACTTCGCCTCTACGTTTCGTCGGTGGGGAAAAACTGAAGGTTTCCATTGACAAAATTGGCAATAATTAATAAACAGTTTAGACGGATCATTTAATTTTTGGGTGACATGATTATCATAAAGTACTGAGTCGTTTGATGGTTTTTCATAACATTCTTAACATTTCTTTGCACTATTTTGTGCGTAAAACTGCTGACCAACGATGATCGTAGGCATCTCCCTATGTTAAAAAGAGGTTTTTCAATTGTCAATTGTATGGAAACGTTGTAGACGATCGATTAAAAAATTTGGAAGGTGCATTCAGTATATGACAAATTACTGTATAAATTTCAATCAAACGGTAATATTTCGTCACTTGTCCCGAATCTCCTTAACAGTTATTCCATCCGAAAAATGACCTCCGAAATCGAAACCGAAACTGCCTCAAGGTAGTAGTCTCATCACAGTCACGTTGAAAAGTTTATTCTCCGCTCAATCGATGACAGCTTCGAAATAGTGCGAATTACCCTTATAATGTAGGTTATACGTCTTATCGGCATGTAACAACTTATAAAGTAATTATGAAAACGCCTAATATAATGTTTACCTAACCCTCACTTTTGTATCAGATTATCCATTCCGGCGACTAATACGTAGGTACTCTGCGCATACGGATATGCACACACTACTGTAAACTATTTCTAGTCTGCTCCAGTCGCTTCGTAGCGCTAGTGTCGCTAGACATTGCTTTATTTAAATCGCTATATCTCTGAAACTAGAGAGTCAAAATTTATGATTTTTTTTACCCACTTCGTCATATGTTCCTCTGTAATTGAGATTTTTTTTAAATCTGTATAAAAGTTTCGAAGTTATTGCGTGACATGTGAAATTTTCCACTGCTCCCCATAAGAACACGTGTAAAACCATGAAATCTCTGATTGCCAATGTCTCGAAAACGTGACGGTGAATCCTTTTGAAATTTTGCAGGTAATCATTTAATAGTGTCCTGAATGAGTCCCCAAAATAAAAAAAAATAAATGTATAGAAAAACGCCTTGGCGAGACTACTACCTTAAATGAAAATAATTAAGATCGTCTTGCAGAGTCGAGTAATTAAACGAAAATCATATCCACAGTTACTACTCTCCGATAGTGACAATTGCTGACAACTAATATAAGCTATTCGTGCATCAAGTCTCTTTTCCTTTTTGCCGTTTAGAGTGATACAATTATCTGCTATTTTTTTTTCAATGCTGATTAAATCTCTTTGTTTACGATTTTTTGTAGCAGCCACAGCCCGACTTGTCAAATATTTATTTGACGTATAACCCGAACACGGAAAGCACCTTCGGCCAGGCAAAAAAGATTCGCTGTCGTTCGGGAGTGCCTCGACCAACGACTGCTCATCGGCGAACGCCTCAATGACTTGGGAATAGAATCGGCACTCCGGTAGATTTTTCGAGTATATAAACAATTTGTTTTTAGCAATTCTATTTATTCTTTTTTTTTAATTACTTTCTTTTGCGTTTGATTTTTCTTGATTGGCTCCGTTGGGGTCCCCGCGATCTTAGAGGTATCCAACTTTGCTATTATTTTGTTGCAATATATTAATATCGATGTGATGTTTTGCACGATGTGAATAATATTAGCTTTTCGAATGTACAAATTACGTTAAACATTTTTCTACATTCTTTTATTTTTTATACAAAATCTTTTCGCGTACCGTTAATACTGATTTAGTATTTCGTGATTTTATATTTTGCAATTGATCGTCCTCGAGGCTGCATGTGCGAAGTTCTAAATTAATGAGCCATGCGGATACTAATAACTATTGTATTCCTCTTAAGTGTAAACACACCCACGAAAGAAATCATATTTATTTCGAAAATAAAATTACAAGAAAGAGCATTGGCTTTTTTTTTATTTGTAAAAAGAATATATATATATATTCTTTTCTTTGAGTAACATATTTTATGTTTGTAAAAACAAACACAAAACGGCGTATTTGGTAAGCAGTTTTTTTTTATCGCGTTGCCGAAATTCAACTGCCTTTCAGGAAGATTTCACTAACATTATTCGTTGGCCAGCGAAGTTCTTGACGAATGGAACGCAATCATAAATTGACGTATTGAAAAATACTGGATTTGTTTCGTATATTTTTACGATATTGTTTGATCCACTTTTTGATTGACGAAACGTGAAACTTTCGCGCCTGAACAACGCTGTACGGATCTTTGGGATTAACGCCCCGAAGATCAAGGTGGTGTGTCCCTTCCGGTATTATTACAGCGATCGCCGACGATGAGACGTTCTTAAGGACACCACCACTTGACCAAGGATCCCGTAGGCCGTTGCTGTTAATCCAGAAAAAAAACTGAGTCAAGTGCGTTGGAGTAGATTTTTCTAGCTGGTTACATACGCACGTACAATACGCATATTGAATATAAACTCAATTACGCTTTGAAGCTTTACAAATTGAAGTATTCCTTTCGCAAAGGGCCGTAATTTGTGAGCGCATAAAGCCAGGGCCCTTTTGAATAATTAGTAGATTGCCGTGACGCTTAACAAAAATAAGTTATAATCAATTACTATACCCAACAATGAAATTGAATTAAATATATGGCGTTAATTTTGTAGATTTGGACATTTTGACGTTTTCTCTAAAAAGTCGCGGTTACAAAAATTCTTCTGCTAGTCACATTTTTCTAAGTTTTATTATTAATATTGATTCTTCAAATATTGGGTGACCCCCTATTTTTATTCTCGTTACGGAATCTTCAGAATTTTTTACATGCTTAGTGCAATTTATACCAGACATCTACAGTTATTTAGTAGATAGATAGATTTTATTCCACATGTACACCCTTGCGGGTCTTTACACCCCCCGGCTCTTCTTGCCTTTTTACATCATACTACTTTTTTTTTATAACATCCATTCTGCTATTTACATCTCTTCGTTCCCCCTGATTCTACTTATTCCTATTCTTGTTTTCCCTTGCTAGCTTCTCAAACTCTCTCACTAATTCATACATTTCTTCGACTACTTCATTCCCTTCTAGAGCCCTACTCCATCCCGTCGCTATCTCGCCCTCCTCTTGTTCCGCCCATCGTTGATATTTCTTTATTGCTTCGTCCTTCATCTGTGACTTTGTCTCCTCGCATTCCTATATGTGGGCTAGTGTGTGCTCGGCATCACTCTGCATCCTGTATTACTGAAGCCCTTCTCCTTTTCCTTCCCCACACTACCACACCTCATCCTTGCCCATGTTTCTCTGATTTCTCCCTGCACAGTTCCTTACCTCCAGTACTCTTCCTCTATCCCCGCCTCTTTCTTCCTGTCTTTGTATTCTATGCAGTATCTTAACCTCTCTATTTTTTTCCAGTTCCTCTATATTTCCTGATCTCTCATATTTTGCATTGCCCTTCCTGTCTTCTTCACCCATTCTTCTTTGTTAAACCTCCATATTGTGGCTCCGCGATCAGTCCCTCCCCTGCCTAGTTCATAACTTCTTTGTCTTCTTTTCGCTATTTTATCGCGTTCCCGTTCTGCATTCCTCTCGCCTCTTCCCTCAAGCACTATTGGGCCAGTGTTCCTTTTCCATTCCCATGGTCATCCGTTTATACTCCGCTGCCTCTTTCTTCATCATAATACCTATTCCCTTGCATCCTGCTTCCCTTTTCCAGATGAGTCATTTATTATATAACTTATTAAATTGAAGTGTGGCCAGCATGTCATCCCCATAAAGTGCCGTAAAAATTAGACGATTTTTAAAGTGGTAATTTTTTTTGTTAAAAGTTCGGATACTGAGAAGTCTTTTTACTTAATTGTCGAAGAAAATGAGTTCATCGTTAAAGATTCGGGTTCGTGAACGGTATACCTTAAGGTATTACTGGCGGAATATTAAAAAATCGCCAAAATTTGACGAATTATAGTTCTTGATAGAATAATAATACATGAATTATTTTGGAATTTTTCACTAAATAATTTAGTAGTTATAAACATATGAATTTAACACGGTCGCGTATGGGAAAACTGCGTCTGCAGAGGTTAATGGTTGCAATACGTATGGAATTAAATTGCTGTAAATTCTGAAAATATTACCTCATCAAGATTTAGGAACAAGCGATTGTTTATACTAAGTTTCAAATAAATCGATTTAGTAATTGTCGAGAAATTGATTAAAGTAATGAAGAGTATCGCCTTTTTTAACGTTTAATTAATAGCAATAATTGGAAAACTCCATATATATCGAGTTTTGGGATAACTATTGATAATAATAAGCTGATCTAAACGTATTAATTAAATTTAAAAATTGAGAAATTTTTTTGTTGGACAGTTGAACCAGATGTACAGTCACTGACAAAACCTCAGTCAGGCACACGCCAATATCGTTGAATTTGACTTTAATTATTATTAAATGTGAAAAATTAACATTTTTAAGTGTTAATTTATTATTAAATTAGCTATTTGTAAGGCTAAACATGTACGACATGATGCAGACTTGTAAATCCACGATTCGCCCATTTTGGACTAACTTTTTTCCGGACGGCTCATCCAGTAATACCTTAATATGTTGTTCACTGAACAATAATAACTTGCAAACATTGATAATTATCACGTATAACATGTAAAAGTTTCTGAGCGGTTTCGAAAATATAGCAGATAGAACCTTGTCAAATAAAAAACCGATCGTTTTCTTTTTTTTACGAAACTAATTGTTTTACAGGGCTCGCAACAATTTTAAAGTACTCGCCAAATGCCATTTTCGTGAATTATTTTAGCCTTTTAAACCGAAAGGTAAAAAGAATGGAGAGAAGGGCCCTCTGAGGTGACAGACGGACATGACGAAATTATAAGAGTTCCCGGTGGCCTTAAATAGTAATTAACTATTTTACAAATTTACTTCTGTCCATCTGGAAGCCGGGATAGTCGAAAACAGTGATTACTTTGCATTTTTCCCCATATTTCAATTCAAATAGGAAAGTTTCAAAAAATGTACACAGCACCTGTGAACGACTAGAAAAAAGTTGTGGATTCCTACCTGTAGACAATATTTGTCGCTGCGGACATGTCTTTGCAGCCATAAGATTTACAGGCCAAGTTCATTTGAGGTCTGATTTGATACTTTTTGTAACAATCGTCGCTGAATTCTTGAAAATTCCACGGGCTGGGCTCGAACATGTCGTTAGTACCGTCGCTGCACATTGGCATTACCATTTCAGTGCAAGATTGATAGAACCAGCCTTCTGTGCCCAAATCCGGTCCACTATCGTCGGTGGCCAAACAACTTATTTGTCCCGTATAATTGGCATAAGTCTTTATGGCTCTGTTCATAGCGAGCAACAAGTTTTTTCCATCGAGACTTGAGTTCGTGAGATGCTCGCAAAATACCTATATCGATGCCCATAATCTTTTTTTTTTAAACGTCGACGAAAATTTTTAGATCAGAACAAAAAACGGAAAACTTTGCTCACCGATATTGGTTTAGCAGCGAGTGGCCTGAGGAAATTTGTTTCGTAAGGATAATCGAGCATTGCCAATGTCGAATAAGCATCAGCGATCCAATCCTTCAGATTTTTAACGTCCGTCGAATTTTTTAAAGGCTTGCAAAGATTCCAATTGGTCGATAGCCATTTTCTACCTTCGTCTGCACAGACAGTTGATTTTTTCTCAGTAATTTTTTTTGGTCGTCTACGTTCTTTTTTTACATCTCATTTTCTTTTACTTTTTCTCACTTTTACCTCACATTTTTCATTTCACTGTTTCCAGTTCCTTAGTGACCCTTGTGGTCTTTCGTAGTGTACGTATCGCACTTACGAGGACAAAGGGAACTGTGGCAAACTTGTGCCGATACGGCCGGCTCCATTTCGACATATTTTTTATATATATTAGCATCAAAAGCTCAGTGAAACTACCCTTCGTTCAATAGTCAGTGTGCAAGCCAGATATGATACCATAAATAGCCGAAACCGCACATCCGCTACTGCTGCGTTTTTCTCACCAATTTAAAACGTGTTTTTTGGATACCGTTACTTTATTTCTTAATTATAGTGTCCCTTTTCCCCTACAGGTATTTTATGGATTTATGTTCTCTCAGTATCATAAAAAAAACTCTAGAGTGTCACTCAGTATGTGTTGTTCTTGAATAAAAATATATGTGAAATTATCGTGTGGTATTATTGTATTCGTTCTTTTCCGTTCTTCTTTACTTTTCCTCCAATTTGTATCTTAGTACACGCACGATCAAGGCGAATATCTACCTCATGGATTGCCTGTTTGGCAATTGTTCCTACAGCTTTGAACCGACTCAATAGTACATGGATGTCATCTTTTTCAATCATAGAATAAAAAAAGTAGCGGGATATTTAATTGCTTTGGAGTTAATGAAAAATTGATTTAAGGAGGTTGCTCAGGGTCTTTGCAGGGCAGACGGTAAGGAGGTAATGCATATGCTTAAATACGGACGTCTGTAACGTCTGCTAACTCCGAATACAGTAAAAACTCGATTATCCGAATTTTCGGTTATCCGAACGCTTCGACGCCTTATCCGAACTCAATGATGGTCTTTTTTTTTCTCGTTTAAGGTATCGTTTAAGGTATCGATGTTTTCAAAATACATTATTGTCTATATGTAACTTCATACATCAGATCGTATATACATTGTATGTACATACGAGAAACATTGTATGTACGAGCGTTATTCCAGCAGCCTCTTCCAGCAGTTTGATCCTGGCTTTCAAATTTTGGATGACCAAGAGATTATATCTTTAGTGCAAGGGGTCCCAGAGGATGACAATAGCTATGATGATGATGATAGCGATTTATCTGACTCGGAAGCGCATAATAAACCGACTCACAGCGAAGCATTTAGGGCTTCAGAAACCGCCTTGGAATGGTTTTAAACCCCTGTTCTTGAAACGAATTCAAGACTTAGCGGCCAAGAAACGCGCAACTACTATGAGACAGCCAAAAATTGATGATCTTATTTTAAGCCGCAATTGTGATCTAACTGCATTAGTAGTGATGGTATAAAAAATTGAAACTTTATTCATTGTTAATTGTTATCAAATAAAGAATTTAGGGTAGTTGGATTGATAAAGATAATTTTCGATACTATTCATATTACATGAGTTGATTTTCCCGGATATCCGAGATCTATTTTCGATTATCCGAATTTTTTATTATCCGAACGATGTCCGGTCCCAATTAGTTCGGATAATCGAGGTTCAACTGTAATCGAATTTTTAATTATGTAAAATAAACAAACTTCAGCTAATAAATATGTGGAATGCATATAATTGACTGTTAAGAAATGTTATTAATCTTTTTCGGTTATTTACATCGCGAATATGTTATTAAGCGAGTTGAGATGTAGCAGATGTGCAATTTAGTTCTCAGTAGCTGGTAGCACTGAGCTGAGATGCAAACGCCACATGGTGAACGCTTCGCTGTCAAAGATTCTTCGCGAATTCAGTTTTTGTGTTCGCCGAAAATGAAAAGATCAAAAGTGAAAAACAGCAAAATCGTCGGTTAAAGCAAGTAGAAAATGAAAAGCGGCGGAAAAAATAGTTGAGCTGAAATTGAATGCGCAGTCGAAAGACGACGCATAACTGATTCGGGAGTTATGTCGTAACACAGACTGCATCTTCGGTCAAGTGGCATTATGGGTAAAAAAATATTAAACATGAAGAAAAACACGACTTGGCCTCGATATTATCTGTACTCTGCCAAATATCCGTTGAGTCTGTTTGGTGATAAACAAATTTTAATTATCATCTTTTTTGCGAACTTTTCGTGTTGTATTTTTCGCTCTTTTAATCTTGCGGAACAAAAATAAGAATAATAATAAAAAATATTTAAGTACTCTTTATGAAACCGCAGTAAGAAATTTATAACGGGGAAGCGACAGTTTGTACGTTTCTAATTGTGACATCTATTCAAAATTGCCGATTTGACAGCAACGTTGCCACGTGTCGTAGCGCGCTTTATCGTTTTACGCAAATCAGCTAAAATTTTATGTTTTATTTCAAGAATATCTCGATAACGAGACAGACAAAACGCTTCACTCTCCATTGAAATTATTCATAAAAATGTCAAGAATTTTTTCCGCCTATTTGTATTCAATTCTTAACATTTATATTATGTTGCGAGAGTCGTATCAGAGTTATCATATAGCTTTTGCTATGTCGCCTGTGTATAAGAGCCCAACTTCAATAATTGATTGTTCAACAATCATGCAGACGAATGACTCAAAATTTTACACGTAGTCGTAACACTTGTTCAAAAATATCCTCGATAAATTACAGCAAATTCTTAACATTACGCGATAGCTGAGCAACCTCCGTAAGAATAGAAAAATGCAAAAAGCAAGTTAATCAGTTGAATGCATTCCTATCGGGGACGGCCGTTTTTGTGGGCGCCTAAGCAGGGCCCTTTTCGATCATTAGTAAATTACAGTAGCGCTTATTACAAATAAGTTACAATAAACTATTATACCTAACAATAAACTGGAATAAAAAAATTCTCATCAATTTTGTAGATTTAAACATTTTTACAGTTTCCTTGAAACATCGCAGTTATGGAAATTCTTCTGCTGGTGACATTTTTCTAAGTTTTATCATTAATGTTTTCTTCGTACATTCGATGAACCTTTGTTTTTATTGTCGTTAAGGAATCTTTAGAATCTTTCACATGCATAGAGCAGTTTATATCAGCCATCTAGCGTTGTTTAGTATATCAATTATTAGATGGAAATGTGGCAAGCATGTCCTATCTCCATAAAGTGCCGTATAAATTGGACGATTTTTTTAGTCGGAATTTTTTTGTTCAAAGTTCAGTAAGTTGGCTTGAAATTTTACAAGTTTACTGGCATGTAGAGGAAGATGGGGCACAGTGTGTCACTTTTTTTCAATCAAATTTTTACTCTTACCAAAGTAGTGGGATTAGAAAAAAAAAGGTCATAACCGATTTTATAGACCTTTGGGCGTACAATAAAGCTACCATATTTTTTTGCAAAAAGATAAAAAAATCCTAAAATAATCGGTTAGAAAAAAATTTGCCTATTGGCACATTGTGCCCCATGGAGGTACAATGTGTCAGATAAGTGGGTACAGTGTGTCAAGTGCTGTGAAGCGTAGGGTACAACAGGGAAATATAAGAGTTTCAAGCTGGTTGAAACTCTTATATTTTCCTAACATAGATAACAGATTTTCATACATACCGATATTTTCACAACGGGTATTATTTGCCAATAACCTCGGGAGTCGACTCATTGTGCTCAACAACTCGATGACACATTATGCTCCACACAATTGCCCCACAATGTTTGACGTTTTTCCGGCAAGCGAAATTTTTTTTTCGAGGCTCAAATTAATTTAGTACTTTTAATAATTCTTAGCGAGCTATTATTGACTTTCTTTTAGGCCAGCCGAAACTTAATATAAGTCACGGACTAACACAAAAAATTTCGAATTTTGCAAGCTACAAAACTCCGAGAAATCGCATGTGGTTGACAGTTGCCTGTGACACATTGCGCTTCTTCGGAGCGTCGTCACTTCTTTGTTTCCTCATAGGGAGTCGACTCCACCACTCGGTGACACATTGTACCCCACTAGTAAAATAGTTGATTATTGATGAAAATAACTATTAATCAAACTACGAATGGAAAAACACAAGTCCTTGAGTGCATTATAAATAATAAAACTATCGATTAGGATCGAAAACCAGAGCCGCAACAGAAAATGTCGTTATATTTTACGTTTTTCCGACGAGCGAAATATTTTTTTTTCATGCTTCAAATCAATTTTTAATTTTCAATAATCCTTTGCGAGCTGCTATCGACTTTCTTTTAGGCTTAACGAAACCTACTATAAATCGCGGTCTAACACACAAAATTTCGAAATTTACAATCTACAAACCTCCGAGAAACCGCATGTGGCTCACTGTGCCCCGTGACACATTGTGCCCCACTCTCCCCTATTCTTACTTAATCGTAAACAAAAATCAGTTAATTGTTAAATAATCGGCTCAGCAAAAGGAATATCTTAAAGGATGCCTGGGCAGGCGCACCCCAGTCGTGCGTTCTAGGGACGACAATTCGTACCTCGTGATACTTGGGATTTTTTCCAGAACCCACATGGCAGTCACGTTGATTGTATGCAAAATATTAAAAATGAAGCCTATACTTGGCAGGTGTGATACAAAGTTGTAATAACGACGCACCTGTGGACGAGATGTTTGTTATCGCTTTCCAAGATCTTCGAATGAGCAAAGGGCACACCGAATTAACCATTCGAAAATCCGATGTAATAATCCTCGAATACGCATGACAATCCGTTATCCCAGTGAAATACAACACCGGCGCGGATGCGGCGATCGCTCTAACAATAACAAACGAATTCTAAAGATTAATCGATTAATCACTATTACCTACAATTGTACCGTAAAAATTAAAACTGTTGTTTCATCGTCATATAAAATAAGACTTTATAAACGGATCGGTATTATGACTAGTTGATTTTAATAAAAAAAAAACCTATCCAAAAAAGAGTAAACTATACTCGAATTACAGGGTGTTCAATAGGAAGTTGCTAAAACTAAATAAGTGTCTCTTCCCTCCATGAATTCAATTTTTCTAAGGCGCATACGTGAGGGCCCGCAGTTTTATTCCAGCCGTGGTTGAAGCAAGTACGCGCGCGTCAAAATGAGTGAGCTCACCACGGAAGAAAAAGTATATCTTATTGAGTGCTTCTTCTCGAGGGGAAAAATGTATAGTAATGCGTATAGATGGTTTCGTACTAAGTTTGGAACTCATAGAGTTGCCAGCGAAAACACTCTGAAAAGGTAAGAATTTAATATTTATTCATATTCATCTGTCACACAACTTGTGTTTCAATTCAATTAAACTGCATTGAAGTAATTTTACGTTAATTTTTGTAGGATAATCGATAACTTCGTAGAGTATGGTACACTCCAGGACCGTAGACACGAGTTGCCAGGTCCATCTGTTACGGTGACTACACCAGAGAAGATCAACGAAGTTGAGAATTATTTCAAACAAAATCCAAATGATTCGATTCGGAAAGCTGCTCAAGCATTAAAAATAACCAAATCATCATTACACAACATTTTGAAATATTTTTTAAAGTTTCATCCGTATAAAATAAGCACTCATCAATTGTTAACTGAACATGCCATGACGAAACGCATCGAATTTTGTAACACTATTACGGGAATGTTTGAAGCCGAAGAACTTAATGAGAAAATGATTATTTATTCCGATGAAGCACATTTTTGGATGAATGAGTACGTAAACAAGCAAAATTACCGGTTTTGGGGAACGGAAAATCCCAACATATCGCTAGCGAAGTCCCTTCATCCACAGAAAGTAACGGCATGGGCAGCGATTTCAGTAAAAGGAATTTATTTGCAATTCTTGGAATCTACGGTAACAGGAGAGAGTTACAAACAGCTTTTGGAAACGAAATTCTTCCCTTATGCAAAAAAGAGGGGACTGGTTAAAAATTTTTACTTCATTTCACAGTTTTCAAAAGAGAATTGATTTTTGTGCACAATCTAACGGTTTGCACTTCGAAAATATCTATCATTAATCACTGTACTTTTTCCTTATTTTTATAAGATGTAATAAATTGACATAAAAAATATTTGACTGGGTTTTATTTATGTGCGTTTAAAACTGCAGAGTTTCCTCTATTTAAAGCAATTTGGCTTTTCTGATTCTGTGCACGTATTTTGAAATGACAGCCGATTAGTTTCAGCAACTTCCTATTGGACACCCTGTACATATTCTGTCTTCGTTAATAAAAGTTTTCAAGTCAATCAAAATTGTATTACTATGTAAGTTACCCTTGTATGACATGCGGATATTTAATCCGAATCCAGGAACTGAGCATACCACCATAAGACCCACCAAATGCTATCACAGGGCTGTGCTTCAGATTCGTACTAGTTTTGATGAATTCTATCAGGTCGATGTAATCTGCCATTGCCTGTTGGGCGGTCAGGTATCCTAAGTACGTCGGAGTCGTGAATGATTTGTTACCGTACGGCATCGATTCGCCATAGTAACGATGCTCTGCAAAAATCAGCAAAGCACCAAACTCCGGAGCTATATCCCACATGAAGCCCTGCGAAGCGATTGAAACAACAACCACAACAAAAAGAGAGATTAATTGAGAGAATGTAACCCACAGATGTGCACGCACGGTTGGTACGTGACTTCTGCGATCCTCCGTTCTGAAGCATCGTTGGCTGGAATCGTTACTGGGATCAGCGATAGTCTAGCCGAGAGTACAAGGCTGTTTAACGGATAGTTGGATGGTGACCGCATTGAAACTCTGCATTAACCGAAGTTGCGTGCATGATTGCGTCGGGGAAGAGTGTGGCTATGGGCAACAATTTGTGAGATTCTTTGGGAACTGGCAATAGCGAAGGGACTGGTGTGTGGTGAAAGTAAAAAAAGAGAAGGGAAGATAGAAGTCTGAAAAGGGCAGACGAAATTTTTTAAAATTAGAACATAGGGACCAGTGAATGGACAGAGACCAATGAATGGGAGAAAGCTAATTTATATTTAAAATAAGTAAAGAATATGAATTGTTGATAAAAAGGCGAATTACTGTAATATAGCGAAAACAAAATTACAGCTGTCGTTAAACCAATTTCTTACTTCAATATTGAATTTTGACGTCACACGGAATTTTTCTATTTTGTTATACTTGCAACACCGCTGTGCAGAATAGGTGTTCTAAAGGCAAAAACAAAACTTTTTATGAGTTTTTAAGCTAAGTATTATTTTTATTACTTAAGATAGAATCGATCTTTTATTTTTTGCAAAAATTTGAAAAAAAATCGTTATAATAGTTCAGAATTAGACGTGTTTATTCACAGGTGTTGGATTCTAATTTCTTTCCAGTGAATGCATATATGAGCTGTGTTCTGATCATTCTCAAAGCAGACTGAAAAATTTAGCTCATCTGCTGAATATTACAAAATTAATTACTTTTAAGAATTAACAATGTACATTTCATCAAATGTTGTCATAAAATCGTTTCGTTCGTTTTTTAACTTTTTACAAAATTTAATTTTCTGTTTCTCCATCGAAATAAATTTTGGTAATTTTTTGAGAATGTCACGTTAAGGTGCAAAGAAGCTTCGTGAAATTTCTACGAAATCGTAATAACAAATATAATACTCATATGCATAAGGGGACGTTCATAAGTTACGTGAGATGTTTTTTTTTTAAATTTAGACCCCCTCTCTACTCTGGTGATATTACAAAATTAATTACTTTTAAGAATTAACAATGTACATTTCATCAAATGTTGTCATAAAATCGTTTCGTTCGTTTTTTAACTTTTTACAAAATTTAATTTTCTGTTTCTCCGTCGAAATAAATTTTGGTAATTTTTTGAGAATGTCACGTTAAGGTGCAAAGAAGCTTCGTGAAATTTCTACGAAATCGTAATAACAAATATAATACTCATATGCATAAGGGGACGTTCATAAGTTACGTGAGATGTTTTTTTTTTTAATTTAGACCCCCTCTCTACTCTGGTGATATTTCGTGAGATGTGGAGGCACCCCCCTCCCCCGCACGTGGGATTTTCCCCATAATTTTAAAATGATTACATTTCTTCGATATGTTCATGTATTTTGCTTCATACCACTAATAAAGACTTACTAATAGAGTGTTCGATCGAATACATTTTTTTCTGTGAAAGAAGAAGAGGAGAAAAATGATATTAGGTTTAAGGTGCACTATAACGTCAATTTAGTGTTATTTAGTTAACAAAAAAAATAGGGTGGTGTAGGGTAGTGCTCCGACACCACTTTCCCTATTAGACCCATCGGCAACTTGACTCTAAAGAGTATATTAATTAAGATGAGCAGAAAAATATTTGATTGAGAATAATGAAGAAGATAATGAAGTAATAACTTAATCAATGCCTAAGAATAGAATCAGAAGATTATATAAGAACATTTGATTATTTTTATTTCATACTGTTAATATGGACACGTGCCTGTCTATATTTTCAGACCAGTCTGGAAATATCGACAATTCACGAGTTAAAAAAAAATGTTATTACAAAAGATATATATACTTGATAAGTCTGATTGTTACCAAATATAATAAAGCATTTGCAATGGTGTTATTATTCTTGTCTTCTTAAAATATTTTCCCTTCTAGAATGATTCAAGCCTTAAGGTGTCTATATTTGAAATCTGTACCTTACAAAATGTTATAATAGTATATTTTCTGTATTACAAAGTTGACTCGAGATTTTCATTGATCCCCCCTCTCCCTAAATGAGATTTGGTGAGATTTTGCCAGACTCCTCCCCCCTCCCCCTATTTGTAGCTTTAATTAATGGACGTCCGTTGAAATTATAATTTTTGTGCAACATGATCTCCAAATCCAGCATTTAATAATAATAAATCGCTATCCTTTACAGTGTTCATCTACACTACACGTCCATTTACTAGTGGACGAGTGTCCGTTAACTGGCAATTTAGTCATTTCGTTAATTATTTATCAATTCCTCTATTATTTGTCGCAATTGCTTTAAATATTTTTTTCTACTATCAGAATAATATCAATTATTAGCTATAGCAATTCAAAGGTTTGTTTTGATATTTTCATTTGACAGTCCGTCTGAATCCTATAGTGTCGTTATTCGTCCATTAACTGGTCGCTTTACCATAGTTGGAACAAAACAAAACACGTGCAATATTTGCTTTGGTATTACATTCTTCGAACTTACAGAGTTTTCTGCGAACATCTTGATGTCACCTTCGTTTCCGGTGTAGAAGAATATCGGAGGATTCTTACCAGCTTGCGAATCATTGTTTAGCAGGTATCGTAGCTCGAAAGTGTGGTTTAAAGCAAAACTAAAGTGATCTACCTGAGAAAAACAAATACTCGAGTAATGCTACTACACATTGGTTGGCTAAACATTTGTTTTCAGTCTCTTTGAATGTTTTTTTTTTTTAATACTGATTCGCCGACATAAGCATTTTAATCGATTGCAACGATGAAAAAAAAAAATTGTTATCGTTTGACAATTCATATCGATTGTTTTCAAATTATTCAAACAGTTGATTCCAACAAACAAATCTCTTATTGTATTTTGTCGATGTTCCACTAATCAATGCCATTCAATTGAGGAAATTAAACCGCAAAATGTATTTTCGGTTTCGTTCGTCGTAAACAAAAAAAAAACTGTCTTCTTACCGGAACCGTGAATTTCTTGATGACATAGCGATAACGTTCCGTGCCATTATCATTGCCGGGAGAAAAAAATTGCGTCGTATTGGCTGGTTGTACGTAGAGTATAAATTCACACGCAAACGTGACGATGAGAGAAACGAAAATTCGAGTATTATACATCATCGTAGTGATGCTTGCAGAGCGATATCTCGACTCCGACTAACATATGTCTCGCAAAAGCTAACCGATGACCTCTCTGATGGACTCATCGGATACCGAATGTGCGAATGTATATACGCGCGCCACATATGACTGTGTAATAATAGGACACATTCGACTGGAGGAGGATACTGTGCGATTGTACCGGGGGAAAGATACATTGTTATATTGTGTACTACGTGCGATTGTACCGGGGGGAAGATACATTGTTATATTGTGTACTGCGTTTGATGGACGATCTACTTGAAAGCCGATAACGAAGTACAGTAGAACCTCGATTATCCGAACAACGATTTGGTTTACCCGAACGTTGGCGCGAAATATATATATTGTGTAGCGAAATACACTACGCGCAACAATTAAAGAATCAAGAAAAAGATCCAATATTTTTGGGCCATTTTCAAGAAGCTGTATCTCCGCGAAAAATCATCGCAGAACAAAAGTAAAAAAAAGCAAATTGAAGCTATAACATTCTAGTTTTGAGATTCTGAGGTCCAACATTTTTATCATGAGCGGTTTTTTAGTAATCGTAAGAAAACCAACGAAAGAAAAAATTCAAAATTTTTGCCTGACTTTCAGATGTTCCACGGACGTTGATAAATTTTTTTCAGTCTTTTCACCTGAATTTACGCTTAGTTTGATTCTTCCTCTTTAATTTGAGCGGTCCGCCAGCTCTGTACGATGATTTTGCGCTGAGTTATCGCCGTTCAAAGCAAAAAAGTCATTTTTGACTTTAGTAATCAATTACTCGGCAACTAATGATCGTACAGAAAATTTAAGGAGAGTTTTGAAAACTTTTAAGTATCCTCTACGAGGTCTATTTATTGATGTTCGATAAAAAAAAATTCGTTGCAAGAATGGTAATTGAAAAAAATGTGCATTCTTACCATTCTTGCAACGAATTTTTTTTTTATCGTACATCAATCAACAGGCCTCGTAGAGGATACTTTAAACCTATCGAAAGTCAGGCAAAAATTTTGAAATTTTTTCTTTCGTTGGTTTTCTTATGATTACTAAAAAACCGTTCATGATAAAAATGTTGAACCTCAGGATCTATTGGGAGTACAAATTAATTCGGTCCGTTTTTTGTGGTAAAAAATCCATTTATTTCAAAATAAAAGGTATGAATAGATTAATCAAAGTATTGTCCATCGCTGGCTACTACTTTTTCCCACCTCTCAGGCAATTTGCGAATTCCATCTTGAAAAAAAGTCTCGTCTTTTGAGGCGATCCAAGTTTTGAGCCAATTTTCGATTTCTGCGAAAGAAGTGAACCCGTGACCTGCTAAATCCTGCTGCATCCGTCGGAACAACCAATAATCAGAAGGAGCAATGTCCGGAGAATACGGCGGGTGCGGTAAAATATCCCATTTGAGCGTTTCCAAATATTTTTTTACGACTTTTGCGACATGAGGCCGAGCGTTGTCATGCAGAAGAATAACTTTGTCATGTCTTTGCTCATATTCCGGCCGTTTTTCTCGTAATGCACGGCTCAAACGAAGCAATTGTAATCTATACCGATCGCCCGTAATGAAATCGCCAGGTTGTTCATCGAGTAATGCCTCCAATTCATTGTCTTCGAATTTTTTTGGCTGTCCAGGGCGAGGCTTGTCTTCAACGCTGAAATTACCGTTCCTAAAGCGTCGAAACCATTCCCTACATGATTTATCAGTTGGAGCATCATCACCATAAACTTCAACAAGCATTCGATGCGCTTCAGCTGCACTTTTCTTCCAATTAAAGCAGAAAAGTAAAACTTCCCGCAAATGCTGCTTAGTTAACACAAAATTTGACATATTCAACACACTAAAAAACAAGGTTTCTAATGGAACTCAAAGCGATATAAACTGAATGTTATTGACAGATGTCTAACTTCTCTGAAACCACCGAAATCAGCTATCACTATGAAACATTCATAACAGCCAGAGCCATCTCTTGAAAACGGACCGAATTAATTTGTACTCCCAATAGAAACTAGAATGTTGTAGCTTCTATTTTTTATTTTTGCTCTCCGCTGATGTTTCGAGGAGATAGAGCTTTTTGAAAATGGCCCAAAAATGTTGGATCTTTTTCTTGATCCTTTAATTGTTGCGCGTAGTAGTGTATATTGCTTGAAATATACGCTGCGGTTTTTCAAGAACCGCGCAGTTCCGAGCGCGTTTTACATCTTCCACTGTTAGTCCGATTGCGCACTATGAGCTTCTACCGGCAATTGTAATTTGTTCCTTGCAGCGCGCACAGACTAATGTGAAATGTTGCAAATCGATTACATCCCGTTTATTTCGCGTAGTTCGTACGTATCCATGACTTCAAGTTCTCCGATTTCTAAGCGTAAACGTAATGTTCTTACATTAAAGAAAAACTAGAAATTCTTTCGAAGCAAGACAAGAGCGAAACTAGCGCAGCTCAAGTACGCATTTACAATTAGAAAAACAACGATCTTCGATATAAACAGAAATTGAGACACTCGACGATGGACGAATATACAAAATCAAAGAAATAAAGTGAGTATTCGATGTATTTGATATACAGCCTTGTTCAAAAGTATTAGGCACCCTGTAAATTTTCTATCCCGACAAAATATTGAATATCTCGGCGAAAAAAAACCGTAAGCCAATTTACCAAACGGGGTTTTAAAGCGGACGAAGCCAGCTTCATTTTGCTTTTTTATTTATATTTTTATGATTTTTTTGTCCCAGGTAAGTCATCTTGAACATGCCAGTGTTTCGCGATTTTCGCACTTCGCATAATCGCGTGCTGGACTTTGAATAAAAGTAATCTCAATATTGAGTGATAAGATCTTTGAAAAGGATACCGTTCAGTTTCGTTTAAAAAAAAAGTTTCTCCGATTTTTTTCACAAAGTTATGTAGTTTTTTCTGAAAAAAACGGCATTTTTCTGAAAAATCGGTATCGTGCGGCGTAACTTGAAAACTATGGGTTTGGAATAAATTAGTCTACGGAGTATAAAGTTGTATTTTGTCATTTTGGAGGCACTAACGTTTTTTTAGATTTTTTCTTTCAACATTTTTTTGTATCGCTATTTTTGGTTGATAGTCGACGATTTGTCTCATTAATTTATTGCCGTTACTTTGAAACAAAGATGTATTAATGAAAATATCAAGAGGAGATAAGGTACGTAATTGAATTTGTACGTCGTACGAATCAAATCGTCGACTATCAACAAAAAATAGCGATACAAAGAAATTTTGGAAAAAAAATCTAAAACGATTTAGTGACTCTAAAATAACAAAATACAACTTTTTACTCCTTAGACTAAATATTCTACATCTCATAGTTTTCAAGTTACTCCGCTATCGGCTTTTCGGAAAACTACGTTTTTCAAGAAAAAAAACTAGATAACTCTGCGGAAATGAATCGTAAAAACTTTTTTAAGGCAGAACACCACTGTGACCCCCTGTTTTTTTGCCATTTTTCAAGAATTTTTTTTTGTGGGAAAAAAAAGAGATATTCGAAAAAAATTTTTTTGTTTTGTTCGTTGTTTATTGAAGATACATAAAAAAAAATTTCAAATTTTTCACGCCCCATGGTGACGCTGGGGAAGCTCCCCCGTCAGGTACTGTTGTCTCTGCAGTGGTTCGCGGCACGCAGCAGAACTCTCTTCAAAGTCGATCTGAAAAAAAATACCGAGTGTTTTCGTTAATAATATGATATTTTGAAGAGAAGTACATAGGGATTTGAAAAAATATTGATTTTTAAAAAATAGGCACGCTTTTGAAATTAAAGGACGATTTTCGAGCAAAATTTCTCGTCGAAAATAGGCTATAACTTTTTTTTATTATTGAGATATCGAAAAAATCCTATGTACTTCTTTAGATAATCTAGTTTTATTGATGCAGTCCAAATTTGAAGTCGATCGGATAAAAATTGCTCGAGTTCTGCTGCGTGCCGCACTCAAAAAAGTGGTTTTGAGAAAAACGCGTTCAAAGTTTTAGGTTTGTTAATTTATGCGATAAATTGGAAAAAAAATTGTTTACCTTTAATCAGCGATGCCGGCACCATATAGCTGGCCTTCAAGAAGCAAATGATTGTCCCTAGCATCTTTTCTCGAACTTGTAGAGGCTCTTCTTGCCTCTTTTGCAGCGTCTGTGAGCGAGCGCTCCGCCAGCTCGATCCGCGCTGCGTCGGTTTCAACGCAAAAATTGAAACAATTTGTGCCGATAGTTATCCCCAACGTCTCCAAAACTTTCATGAGGCTTCTCAGGCCATCATTGAATAATAATACCGCGATATCAGCTGCAATATCGACGATTTTTTTGCTCCCGGACTGACACTTGGGGGCTATTGCCTAAACTGATTTGTTGTAGCTTTCGTTGTTGTTTTGCGTGAAGCCGCCCAAACAACGCTGCAGCAAATCGTCTCTGCTCAAATTTTCGAAGACTGGCGCAGCTGCGCGGGACCCCGAGCGTCACGGAGCGCTGCACCGCTCCACAAAATATTCAATATCTCCGAAAATAATTATTTTTTCGACCTGGGTCCAACGGCATCTTAATCTTAAATGTATTTTAGATTTTTCTAGATGGTTTTCAAAAAATCGATTTTTTGAAGCCGTCACAGTGGTGTTGTCCCTTAAGGTAGTAGTCTCGCCAAGGCGTTTTTCTATAGATTTTTTTTAATTTTGAGGACTTATTCAGGACAATATTCAATGATGGCCTCCATAATTGCAAAAGGATTCACCGTTGCGTTTTCGAGATAGTGGCAATCAAAGATTTCATGGTTTTACACGTGTTCTTATGGAGAGCAGTGGGAAATTTCACATTTCACGCAATAACTTCGAAACTTTTCTACAAATTTTTTTTAATTCTTAATTACAGAAGAACCTATGACGAAGTGGGTAAAAAAAAATCATAAACTTTGACCGTCTAGTTTCAGAGATATAGCGATTTAAATTAAGCAATGTCTAACGACGCTAGCGCTACGAAGCGACTGGAGCAGACTAGAAGTAGATTACAGTAGTGTGTGCATATTCGTATACGCATCAATCTACTAGTAAAGCTAACGGTGTCCTTTTTAATGATCTTATCACTAAATGGTGAGATTATTTTTTTTTTTCAAAGTCCAGCGCGCGATTTTGCAAAGTGCGAAAATCGTGAAAAACTGACATGTTCAAAATGACGTACTGGGTACAAAAAAGGACTGGGAGCAGTGGAAAATTTCGCATTTCGCGCAATAACTTCGAAACTTTTCTACAGATTTTTTTTTAATTCTTAATTACAGAACAATCTATGACGAAGTGGGTAAAAAAAAATCATAAACTTTGACCGTCTAGTTTCAGAGATATAGCGATTTAAATTAAGCAATGTCTAACGACGCTAGCGCCACGAAGCGACTGGAGCAGACTAGAAGTAGATTACAGTAGTATGTGCATATTCGTATACGTATCAATCTACTAGTATGTACGCACTAGTAGCCGGAATGGCTAGTCTGATATAGAAGTGAAGGTTAGGTAAACATAGGTGTTTTCATAATTACTTTATAAGTTTTTAAATCCCGATAAGATGTACAACCTATATTATAAGGATATTTCTCAATATTTCGAAGCTTTCATTGATCGAGCGGACAATAAACTTTTCAACGTGACTGTGGTGAGACTACTACCTCAAACACAATCCGATAGAGACAATACATACTCGACACGAGTCGAGGCTTGTGGGAAAAATATATAGTAAAAATGTTATAATGCTCGGTAGCGACCTCTAAATATTTTCTGATTACAGCGAACCTTTACGATATTTTTTTCTTCTCTATTTGTCACAATTTGATCAGGTGGCCCACAAAGAAATGAAAAACAAGGTAAAAAGTGGGCCACCCTAATATATTGGGAGTACAAATTAATTCGGTCCGTTTTCAAGAGATGGCTATGGCTGTTATGAATGTTTCATAGTGACAGCTGATTTCGGTGGTTTCAGAGAGGTTAGACATCCGTCAATAACATTCAGTTTATATCGCTTTGAGTTCCATTAAAAACCTTGTTTTTTACTGTGTTGAATATGTCAAATTTTGTGTTAACTAAGCAGCATTTGCGGGAAGTTTTACTTTTCTGCTTTAATTGGAAGAAAAGTGCAGCTGAAGCGCATCGAATACTTGTTGAAGTTTATGGTGATGATGCTCCAACTGATAAATCATGTAGGGAATGGTTTCGACGCTTTAAGAACGGTGATTTCAGCGTTGAAGACAAGTCTCGCTCTGGACAGCCAAAAAAATTCGAAGACAATGAATTGGAGGCATTACTCGATGAACAACCTGGCGATTCCATTACGGGCGATCGGTACAGACTACAATTGATTCGTTTGAGCCGTGCATTACGAGAAAAACGGCAGGAATACGAGCAAAGACATGACAAAGTTGTTCTTCTGCATGACAACGCTCGGCCTCATGTCGCAAAAGTCGTAAAAAAATATTTGGAAACGCTCAAATGGGATATTTTACCGCACCCACCGTATTCTCCGGACATTGCTCCCTCTGATTACTGGTTGTTCCGACGGATGCAGCAGGATTTAGCAGGTCACGGGTTCACTTCTTTCGCAGAAATCGAAAATTGGCACAAAATTTTGATCGCCTCAAAAGATGATACTTTTTTCGAGATGGAATTCGAAAATGGCCTGAGGGGTGGGAAAAAGTAGTAGCCAGCGATGGACAATACTTTGATTAATCTATTCATACCTTTTATTTTGAATTAAATGGATTTTTTACCACGAAAAATGGACCGAATTAATTTGTACTCCCAATATATATATATATATGTATGTATATATATTGGGTCTATGCATACAGAATTACGTAGCGAAATTCCGACAGATGTCGTTCGCAGTTGTTTCTCCGCTCGCAAATGCGTCGTCAACCATATGTAGTGTCGTATATTAACCCTTCGATGTCACTGTGGGCCAAACGACCCAGCGTTCAATTTTAATACCAAATATATGTCCTTATTTGGTTCTACCATGGGACATTTTTCTTTGCATGTTGCATTCTGATTATGGATATAATAATTCTTGGCACATATTATGCAATATTTGAAGTATGTTCAGGATTTTTTTCATGATCATCCGATTGATAGGTTTCGTGTACCAACAGTTTGAAAATGGACTGGGTCATTTTGACCCAGTCTGACAAGTATTTTTCTCCAGGTAAGTGTGACAATGAAGGGTTAAGGCCATGTGCAGGGGGCTGACACTGGGATAAATTCTCTTAAGACGGAACGGTACCCCGGCTCCATCGGTATGGCAGATCGAGATAGTAGATACCCACGGGTTTCCTAAACGGCTCTTCAGAATTTCACGAAATTTGACCAGACAATGTCAAATTGATAGACGAACGGCTGTCTTCTCATGAAATTTGTTGAATCAAAAAAAAAAAGTAGATTGTATTACCATGTTGAAGCCGTGATAGAAATGATATGAAATAAAAAGTTTGGCTCATGTCACAACTTGGAGGAGAGAAGAGCCGCGTAGCCATATTCAAAACACACATTTTGGCACCTGAATCATTTGATTCCATCACATATTTCAGGAAATCCGTGGGAATCTATAATTAGTTGGTATTTGTTGACGATTTCGAGCATATGTCGCACGAACTTCGTAGAGTTTAGTTCCCGCGAATTCCGGCGCTCAGGAGTGGCGCTCATGACGCATTCGACATATATCGGTGTCGGCTCGAACTCGATGAGCTAAGAAACTGACAGCTGAGGTTCCGTGTGGAGAAAGTGTAACAAATTTTCGTGTGTTATATAACAATCGATTTTTTTTTGTTTTTCGTCGAAAAACATGAAAAAAATCGAATGTTTTTGTTTCGTGAGAAGACCAACGGAGTCGCGGACACTTTCATCGTGCGAGTCACCTGGGTGACGTTTTCGTCGAGATACGTCGAGGTTAGGTTTAATCAATTTCTGATTAAGAAATTTTTTTATTTATCCAGTAATACCTTAAATATATAAGTTATGAAAAGAATTAATATCTATTTAAGATTTTTTGGTCCAATCCGGAAAATGAGGTTGAAGTTTGCATCGTTGGAATGAACCGATATATTTTTCTTCATTTTTTTTATTCCTTCATTTTCATCATTATCCAAAGCCTTTTTGGCAAATCGAAGTTGTAAATTTTTTTAAAGAATTCTGAAAGAGTAAATGAAAGAATTAATTTTCGTTGCATTCCAACGATGCAAATTTCAACGTCATTCCGGAAAACAATGTGTATAGTGAGTGAGGAAGCTACCCTTCGCAGTGTGTTGCCTGCGCTTTATAACACACGCAAGCTCTTTACGGATAATTTTGTGTCGCAGATAAATTTCTACACTGCTTCAACCAAAGAAACTTTGTTCACATAGAAAGATCTCGAAAATCTTACCTTTTGCTGTCCTTGCAATAGTGTCCCTGCGAAGAAATAATGGAAAAAATGGATTGATAGACTTTTTCCTCAGTACTTTACATGTGAAAAACTCTGACTAATATTTTGTAATTTTCTTTACAGGGATTCAGTGAATCATCAAAATATTTAATCTCAGCGATAAACAAAATTACCAGTTTGACGAGCAGTGAAAAAAGCAAATAACTTTCTCAACTGCTTATCAAACTTGTAAATTTGTTCATCTGCGAGTTTTAATGTTTTGATGATTCACTGAATCCTTCTAAAGAAAATTACAAAATGTTATTCAGAATTTTTCACATGTACGAAAAAGTCTAACGATCCATTGTTTCCATTACTTCTTCGTAGGGACATTATTGCGAGGACTGCCAAAGGTAAGATTTTCCAGATTTATTTGCTGAGAGGTACTGAAAGTACCGTATCTAACGATCACAATCGTGGTCGAGATAAACGCATTCATAATTCTTTAAACAATTATGATTGCATTATTTTTATTGTTAGGTTTTGCGGCTCGCAATCAGCAATCTATTTGCTGAGAGGTACTGAAAGTACCGTATCTGCCGATCACAATCGTGGTCGAGAATAAATGCATTCATAATCGTTTAAACAATTATGCTTGCATTATTTATACCGTAAATGTTTACTGAGCCAATCGCTACACTCAGCAAGGACTCTTGCTGCGAAATTCGTGTTTTTGAATTTCTTGCGAAGTCGGCGTTGAGAAAATAAAATAAAGTTCTTTCTCGACGCTGACTGTGTTTATATGTATGTGCATGTATATACGCTCACGCGGTGTTACGCGCTACGAAGGGTCGCCCCGCGGGAAGATAAAAATCTTCAACCGCGTGCGGCCGACGTAGTAATGTACACCAACACACACGCACACACGCGTTCCGATACAATGCCTTTTCGCGTTCCGAGCGCAGAAAGGCATTTACAATCTCCCGGTAGGTGGCAGAAGCTCGTACGAGTTCTGCCCTACCGACTCGAGCCGGGGCTGCATCGAAGTTTTGTTGCGGGTACCGTTCCCTCTTAAGGCCAAGTGTCACACCGACCGAGCAGCCATGAGTGCGAGAGAGATAGCTGATTTGCAGATTCCCAATGATTTCTGAAGCGGTTAATTTTTGGGAAAAAAGAAAAGAAACACGTTCCGCTCTGTTGACCGACGAACAACCGCTTTCTCTTATTTTACCCAAAATATGATCCGTCTAGGAGAAAACTTGGCAGTAGGATTTTTACCGACTGGACGTGTGACACATGGCCTTAACGTAACGTGTCCCCGTTATTGTCGCCACGTAAACTAACCCACCATGCGGCGCTAGTAGTCGCCCGCATGACCCCCACTCCGCAAAGCGCCTCTCCATATTATTTCGTCATCTTTTTCGTCGCGTGGACCAAGTGGATATTTTTTTTCGTTTTCTCGATCTGTCGTTGTTCTCGAATAAAAAGATCGTAGTGTAGTGTTACAAAGTGATAAAATAATAAACAATTTTAGTGTAGCGATAAAATAAAAAACAATTTTTGTGTTTTTTGTGCCTATGTTTAAGAATGCCTGCGTGCGTGGTCTTTGGCTGCACGTCAGGTTATCAATCAAACAAGGAAAAATTGCATTTTTTCAATGTACCAAAAGATCCAGAAGCGGATGCAGCAATATTCTGAACGTCTCAACGCAGAACAAAAAAAAGCAATCTCGACAAGAAAAAAATTGCAAAACATTGTACAACGTGACTAGTCCATTATTTAAAAAAAAAAATGTTATCTTTTTATTTCGTTCAATAAATATTTTTATAATACATCATATTTCAACAAGTGTAAATATTGCATCCCTCCCTATATACACATATACTTTTAAATTCTGATCTAAATAATGAATTATCCAAACGCGTCGAATGCAAATTATGCAGACGCTGCGCGACTGGAGTGGGGGTTATGCGGGCGACTACTAGCGCCGCATGGTGGATTAGTTTACGTGGTGACAATAACGGGGACACGGTAGACCCAGCAGTGCCAGGGGGCTGGCCATGTGTCACACCGACCGAGTGGCCATAAGTGCGAGGGAGATAGCTGATTTCAGATTCCCAGTCTTCTCCGTGACGGGTGATATTTCTGAAAAAAGAACAGAAACACCTCCCGCTCTGCTGAACGACGAATGACGTATTTCTGTCCATTTGCCCGAAATGTTGTCTGTCTAGGAGAAAACTTGGTCGTAGGATTTTTACCGACCGGACGTGTGAGCCATGTCCTTAAGTGAAGAAAGCTGAAACTTGTGCCAACATTTAAAAAAAAAGTATCCATTGACATCCGTGACGTATAGAAAGTTTAATTATATTTTGAACATGGAAGAAAAAAAACGTGTATTTCGATGCATTTCGCTTTATTATTTCCGAAAAGGCAAAAACGCGTCGCAAACTCACAAAGAGATATGTGCCATGTACGGAGAGAATGCCGTAAGCAAAAGTGTGTGTCGGAAGTGGTTTGCGAAATTTCGTTGTGGCGATTTTGATTTTCAAGATGTTCCTCGCTCCGGTCGGCCAGTCACTACTGATGTCGATAAAATCTAGGCGTTAATCGACTCCTACCAGCATTTGACGACTACAGAGATCGGACATAACCTCAACATTGACCAATAAACTGTTTCGAGAAATTTGCGGAAGCTTGGGATGGTAAACAGGCTTGTTTGGGTATCCCACAAACTGAGCGCTAAGAATTTAATGGCCCGAACCACGGTCTTATATACAGGTCTTGAAAAGACGGTCGTATTTGATAGGCGGCGAATGGGTCTTCTATTGTCTAAGCTTGTATTTCTTATCGCGGCCATCGTGTGCCTCGCAGAATTTTAAGGTTAAGGTTCGCTTCATCATCATCAGCGTCAGTGTTGCTTTCGACAATCTTGCGTCTTTTTTTTCCGAGTTAACTTGACTGGTTCTTTCATTATATACTGCTTCAGTCACTCGTTTTCTTCTTCACGTCAATATTTTACTACAAT
The DNA here is from genome assembly GCA_963932345.1 of Ophion ventricosus. Classification (NCBI taxonomy): domain Eukaryota; kingdom Metazoa; phylum Arthropoda; class Insecta; order Hymenoptera; family Ichneumonidae; genus Ophion; species Ophion ventricosus. The sequence continues at coordinate 10,560,427 of OZ010711.1, forward strand.
GTTTGCTGATTGCATTCATGGCGGCTAGATACAGGTGCCTAAACTCCAATGGGGAAACGATTAAAAAAGCGTGCCTAAAAATGAAGGCAACAGGGATGGCGCTGCGATCGCGCGAAGGGTTGCGGCGCTAGCTTCATTGGACAAGAGACCGAACGCTAGTTTGACGTTATTGTGAGGCCTGTGTTCGTAATTTTCACGGGAAAAAAAATGTACTTCAGGAGGAACAGAAGGCAAATCTCTTTGTCTACGTTTAATTGTAAATACTTTTAATTGTAGTCATTGAAGCCAGAATTATTCAATTACTAATTAAGGATGTACGACCACTCCCGCAGGGTCAACAAAGAGACTAAATTTATGTCACCCCACGGGTGTTCTGATTTATATTAACTTATGTTGAATATTCGTATTGTCGATCCCAAAGTGCCAAATTTGTGGTAAATATTTTATTTATTGCATATTTACTAATCAAAACTGAAAAATTATATCCTCAACGACTCTGGAGTCTTCACGACGATTTCCAAGCAGTACCGAGATTCTGAAACTCTGTAGCGACCGTTTTCGTTGTCGTTAACTAGCAACAGCCAATAAGATGAGGCTCCCTTTCTTCTGATCGTCCATGCGATTGGCTGTCGCTAGCCGGCGACAACGAAAACTGTCACTACAGAGCTAGGTTATGCTCGCCAAACGAATCAGCAGTTACGCCCGACGTTGGCAAGTCTATGGGTACTATTTCGTCATTATGATAAAGGCCCCTCTACACTACTCGCGAAGTTAATCGAAGTTGGGCGAGGACGAGAGTGTGGAGAGGCACTTCGTGCTTCTTCGCCTCGCTTTGCTTCGCTTCGGGCGACTTCCGATCGGTGTCGGTATTTTGAGCCGAGTGAAAGGACCGAAGTCGCGAGCACGAGTTCTCGCGAAGTTAAGCCACGGGTTCTCGCGAAGTTGAGCGAGTAGTCTGGTGACGCTCCTCCTACTCGGCTAGCTTCGGCGAGTACTTCGGCGAGGAACTTCGAACGAGTAGTGTAGAGGGGCCTTAATATTCAACCGGAAGTTGAAGCTGTTTTATAATGTAGTGCTTGAACTACCGGTGAAGTGCGAACTTTCGATTTTTTACAATATTTATTATGTCTAATTTATCAAATTTCAGTTTTCCAACGACCTTAGTTGAATACGTGCGTAGCAAAACCGTGATTATCGCACTTTCGGTCGACCGTCTCCATAAGACGACGTGCTTCACTAGCTCAAAAAGCTCGACGTTGCAATTTCATTACGAAAAAACTGGAGGGTCAATATAGCTCAAATTTTTCCAAATGGTGCATAACGTATTCGTCAACATCTTATAAAAATTTCAGGCTCGAAAGTTGGATTGGACCCCATGATCATACCTCCTTAAATACTGTTGCGTTTTTTTACGCATTATAGTCACTCCCGTGATTTTTTTCTTCTTTAAATAGTATAATAGTGAGTCTTACGTACGAAAATACTTCAAATAAAAGATTTCAAATAAAAATATAAGTCCTTAAATATTTTTGCAAATCTAATTTTTCTATCAACTTCCAAAGGCTTTCATAAAAAAATGTCATAGGGTTGTTTTCTACACTTATATATTTGAAACATTTGAAAACTACATACACACACACACCCACAAACATTATTATTTTAAAGTATTATTATTATGAAGGTATTACAAAAAGGCTTACCTTTTTTCGCTCTAGAAATAGATTTTTCTTTCACGTGAAAATGACGAAAACAAAATTCAAAGTAACGTCAAATTCGCGTTCTCTCTGTTGTCGAGTGAAGCTAGCACCGCAACCCTTCGCGCGATCGTAACGCCATCCCTGTTGCCTTCATTTTCGGGCATCACGTAAAATGCCGAGTTTAGGCTCTTGTATTTAGTCTCCATGATTGTAATTTTTCTCTGCCACGAATCAGCCATAGTTGAGACCACGGTCTTACATACAGGTCTGAAAACTCCGTCGGATGGGGGGGATCGCTTACTGACGAAAATTTTTTAATGCACTGGCCGCTAGGAGCGCTGCTATCTTAAAAGAGTTGGCGGCGAAGTGTGGTACGGGGGCAAACGGAGGTATTGAAAAAAGACAGAGCTAATCGCCGCATACTCTGCATCTGCCTGTTCCGTAACACCTCATTTCAATTATTGGTTCTGCAGTATATATATATATATATATATATATATATATTGGTGGTATATCTACCAATATAGCTAATTATAATGAATAAAATTAAGCGGTGAACCAACCCAACAAGCCACCAAATCTAATTAAACCCCAAGCGTGGCTATAACTTAAATATTAGAAAACTGTCTTATTCATGTAAAGATAATCGTAGTCGCACGGATAGGGTGCTGAGCTACCGTTTTGAAGGAGCCCAGTTCGATCCCCGAAGAGTGGGCTTTTTTTTGCATTTGCATAGGTTTCTGGTTATGTATTAATTATTTATACACATTGTATTGTTTTTGTATGTCATTATTTTCTCTTTTTTGTATGTCATTATCTCTCAAATAAAAATTCTAATTCATTTTTAAATAAACGTTTTTATTTTTTTATCGGTTTTTTGGTCGTTGGTAAAGGTTTCGAACTATGGGTAAATAACAAAACGATGTAATCATTTATACCACGTCGCATTTTATTATTACAACACGCGAAATAACGAGTGCTTCGATAATTCAATTCTGCTTCCAGTTTTGCACCCCGGCACAACACAGATTCTCGGCATTTTTTCACTTTCGATAAGTCAATAGCACAGGAAAATCCACTAATGAGTCGCTTTTGTTTACAAAATTATTTTTGGTGGTTATGTTCAACTGGGGGCAAGATTTCAGCGCCGCGTAGTGTCAATTCTCAACGAATATTTTCGTCCGTAAGCGGCCTACTCCCACCATGCGAATTCTGGCAGAGTTTCCAGACCTGTATGTAAGACCGTGGTTGAGACAACTGATCGTACACACATACAAACGCTCACACCTTAAAAAATGTATGCGATGTTACCAGATTAGGAAGCGGCTTAACTTTTGGGTAACTAAAAGGACTGTAACAACTCAACTTCCGTAACGGTTATTCCATTCTAAGAATGACCTCCAAAACAGCACCCTAGAACACAATACTGCCTTAAGTATTCACAGTTGTTATTGGTGAGGTTATGGAGAATAAGCGGAGACAAGTATACGAATAAAAGAGTAAATGTACATTTAGATTAACCCGATAAGAATTTTTGGATAAATGTTCTGCGAATACTAGTTTTTACTTTCTGCGAATCGCACACCGCAGACTTCAAATGATGTTGAAGATGTTTTCGGATTTTACTTTTTAATTTTTACTGCACGAGGTGCAGTAAAGATGTCTTTTCGTCGCCATTGTTCTACCGGAAGCGATGTACGTTTCGGATATATTCCCGCATGGCTGATTTGTTCGATATTGCGCAAGCGTGTTACGACAATGCTACCAACCAGTTAAAGCAAAATTATATTTTTACCAACAATGTTTATCGGTGTTTGCGGATTATTGATGTTTGATAGACTTCAGATTAATTCACAAACTTTTTCAAAGTAATTCAGATGTAATTCAACATTACAATAATTATGTACATACCCGTGCAGCAAACTTGTAGCCAAAATGTCAATGTCGTATCTGCAACACTCCTCTTATGTTTCTATATTTTTACAATCTTCTGCAAGTCCCGTCGATGGGCACGATAAGTTCATCACGTTCATTGCCGGGCTCGAGAAAATAAGTTTTTCCATTGTTCGTAGATAGCCATCTCAATGATGGCACGGCTATGCGATAATGTGCATATTTATGTTCTCGATGCGTTTCAATATCGAGCCTCTTGAATATTTTTATCGTTTTGAGATCTATACATAGCACGACGATGGCACGAGTATCAGCTGATGGCTCGTGTCAAACCATGTGAGCACCGACCGTATCGTCAACGCCAATGAAACGATCACTCAATTGTCCCGAAGATGTAAAGAGAAGCGTCACGTGGGCGCACGCCGGAAAGACATTGTCCTGTATAACCGCGATATCAAAACGGAAATAAAATGAAAATATCATAAAAATAATTGAGAAGAGCAAACGTTGTCGGTTGCAGAAAAAACAAAACAAAACAACAAGGGAAACCGAGCGAAGAATACGCAAGTAAACAACAACAAACTCGAAAATTACAGTGACCAGCAAAAAAGACCATCCTCCTTTTTATCCGATTTTGTACTTGCAAATCATTAAAAAACCAAAAATTATTATATCTTTTCGCTCACATGAGTCCACAATAGCTTTATTTCGATATTCGCAAAATAAAAAAAAAACATGTTTATTCAACGATGTTTAACTTTTGTTATACCAAAATACTAGGAAATATGTATGGACAAAAAATGAGGGCATATTTTTTATTTTGTACAAAGCAGTGATATAAAATATATCCAAACCACGGTTAATATTTAGTATGGCCCCCTTTCGGCTTAATCACCGCTTGGAGTCGTCTACGGATACTCTCCACAATAAAGGATATTCGATTCTGAATCGATCTTCATGAGAATCGATTTTCTCGATGAGAGAAATCGATTTTTCGTATCGATTCTCTGGCTTCCGATTTTTTTGAGAATCGATTTTTTTAGGCCAGAATCGATTCTTCGCTCGGATGGAAAATAATGATCCTGACGATGCTACAATAAACAAATATTATTTGTCTACTGCAGCATTGCCTGTACCCTCGACCGATTATTTTCCGAGGCAGATGACATGTTGAAACGAAAGTCGCAATAGGCTTTCTAAAACGCATCAGGGAAGAGGCGCGAATCCATTTTTTTTTCACGGAGAAAGAGAATTCGACCTTCAAGGGTTGACACCTTTCTTTATTCAGAATGTGCAGTTGAGTTCATTCGCCTACGTTTCAGCTTTTTTTGTTTTTTTTTTTAAATCCTGTATAATATTTAAAAAATCGATTTTTGCAAGATCAATCTTTTACGTTTCGATTTTTTGCAGAATCGATTCTCAGATATCCGATTCAGAATCGATCCTGAAATCGATTTTTTATTTAGAAGTTTGAACATCCCTACTTTCGACGAGATTCTGAATGTGGTGTTTGTCTAATGCCTATCAGATTTTCTTCAGCGCTGCAAAATAATTATCTTTGTTGGTCACGTTTGGTTTGTCGATCCTTTTGTCCAAAGTTGACAATAAATTTTCCATGGGATTCAAATCAGGTGATACTGGAGGTCATTCGAGAATTTTCATCTTGTTGGAATTTACGAATTGTTATGTTTTTTTTTTCGCTGTGTGCTTAGGTTCGTTGTGCTGATGGAAAATAAAACCCTTTTCTAATGTAACCCAAAGCAATGATTTTTCAAAATTTTCAGTGAGGATATTAATGTTCTTATCCGTTCTTTTTACTAATTCGCCTACTCCCCCAAGCAAAGCAACCCCAAACCATAATACTACCGCCTCCGTCTTTCAGTTTGCTGTACGTGATGCTCTTAGTGTTCTTCCCCGGCCTTTCAGACCAAAGAACCTTTTTCCGAAACACAATTGGCTTGTCCAAACATTTTTTTTTTGCTTATTGTAAACGTTTCTTTTTATAACGCTTGTTAATAAGCGGCCAATTACTAGCAAATCGGCTATGCAAATCAACTACACGAAGTCTGCGCTGAATCTTTCTATGCGACATATTTAATTGAAGGTTTTCTTCAATAGCTTGTGCTGTTGAAGATTTTTTTTGCATTCCCGTAGGATACGAGAATTGTCTCGATACGTAGTCACCAGTTTTCTTCCTCTTCCTTCCCTGTCGCCAACAGAACCAATAGGGCAAGTGTCACTTTTTTTCGAACGAATTTTTACTTTTACCAAAGTAGTTTGATTAGAAAAAAAGGTCATAACTGATTGTATGGACCTTTGGGCGTACAATAATGCTTTATTGGTATACCTATCTGGTCCTATCTGGTCAGATAGGTGGGTACAGTGTATCAAGTGCTGCGGAACGTAGGGTACAACGAGCCGGTTGAATAATATTTTCCTAACATAGATGACAGATTTTCATACATACCGATAATTTCACAACGGGTATTATATGCCAATAACATTGGGAGTCGACTCATTGTGCTCAACAACTCGATGACACATTGTGCCCCTACAGAATTGTCCCACAATATTTGACGTTTTCCCGGCAAGCGACATTTTTTTTCGAGGCTTAAATTAATTTTGTATTTTGAATAATTCTTTGTGAGCTGCTATTGACTTTCTTTTAGGTCAGCCGAAAATTAATATAAATCACGGTCCAACACAAAAAAATGTCGTATTTTACGAGCTACAAAACTCCGAGAAATGGCATGTGGTTGACAGTTGCCCGTGACACATTGTGCTCCTTTGGAGCATCGTCAGTTCTTTGTTTCTTTATTGGGAGTCGACTCATTGTGCCCCATAACTCGGCGACACATTGTATCCCTCTAGTAAAATATTTGATTATTGATGAAAATAACTATTAATTAAATTATGAATGGAGAAACACATGTCACTGAGTGCATCATAAATAATAAAATTATCGATTAGGACCGAAAACCCGAGCCGATACAGAAAGTGTCGTTATACCGGGTGGATCAATAACTATTAGCACCTTGGATATCTTCTAAACTATAAGGTTCACAGAAATATTTGCTGAAATGAAATTGCACACTACGAAAGGGGCCATCCGATAGCGATAATAGTTTTTTTGCAGGTGGAGGGACTTCGGACATTTGAAGGTCAACTCCATTTTTTAAAATGGATCGGTATGTTTTATTTTCTGTATCATGAAAGAGGAGCTTAAAACGAGTTCAACGACCTATAACATAAGGTCGTTGAAGGTCATAGAAAGTACAGAAAGGCGATAATACTTACAGTTTCGGTAGTAAATAAACCGGTAGTAAATACATTGTACTCGATTGACCGATTTATCGATACTAATCTTATCATGTTTATCTTATCCTGCAAACTTATTAAAGTGTCCTTGAAACAGTGTTTATTTTCAGTGAAGTAAACCGTAAGTACGAGTATTATCGCCTTTCTGTACTTTCTGTACCTGTCTAAGAAATGTGTAAACGTACATAATAACGTACGCATTGATATTGATGGTCGTCATTTCGAACACTTACTATAAAACGTAGTAATTTTATTTACTACCGAAACTGTAAGTATTATCGCCTTTCTGTACTTTCTATGACCTTCAATGACCTTTTGTTATAGGTCGTTGAACTCGTTTGAAGCTCCTCTTTCACGATACAGACAAAAAAACATACCGATCCATTTAAGAAAATTGAGTTGACCTTCAAATGTCCGAAGTACCTCCACCTGCAAAAAAAAACTATTATCGCTATCGGATGGCCCCTTTCGTACTGTGCAATTTCATTTTAGCAAATATTTCTGTGAACCTTATAGTTTCGAAGATATCCAAGGTGCTAATAGTTATTGATCCACCCTGTATATCACGTTTTCCCGGCGAGTGAAATATTTTTTTTTCAAGCCACAAATCATTTTTTAACTTTTAATAATTCTTTGTGAGCTGCTATCGACTTTCTTTTACGCTTGACGAAACCAAAATTAAAACGCGTTCCAACACATAAAATTTCGGAATTTATGAGCTACAAACTTCCGAGGAACTGCATGTGGCTCATTGTGCCCCGTGACACATTGGGCCGCACTCTCCTCTATCGCTAAACTTTCTCCACAGTTTCAGGACTTGAGTTTTGCTCACTCCTAATTTGTCAGCTGTTTTTCGTTGTGAAAAACCGTTTTGAATGTCTTTTATAATAAATATTCGGATTTGAGAACAAACTTGTTTTCCAGCCAACTTGACACGCGATTTTTTTCAACTGAACAATGAAGCGGTATATAAAGTAAACACACTACAAGGACGTAAAAGAAGCGAAACAAAGTATAGAAAAAATTCGCTCAGCGAAGAGATAGAATATGCAAAACATTAACATTGTTTTGTCCTATACTTCAAAGAAAGAATAGGTACTTTTGTGCTATATTTGAAAGAAAAATTCACGAAAAATATCACGGAAACCTAGACCATAAAAAAATAACATAAAAATTTGGTTCAAACATGAAAACAAAGTCACTAGGGAGTTATGTTAGCAAAAAAACGATGAGTATTTTAAATATTTCTTTACAATATTTCGGACCTAAATTAGAAAGATGAAGTGCTCTTTTTCGCCTGTCACTATTTATATTGAATGAAATAGAGAAGGCAAAGTAAATTATTCGTGAACGTTGACAATATTACACAATCGAAGCTGATAAATTTCATCTAACAATTAGATAAACCTTAAGAAAAACTTCATGTAAGATAGTAAAAAAATTGAACAAATTTACAAACACGAAAAAGAAAAATTTGTTTTGACAACACTATTTGCAGTGTCGGCAAGCTCTAGGCGTCGTAGCTTAAAAAAAAGAAAAGCGTGACCTTTTTTTTCAAAATTCGTTCTGGAGCCAAAGAGCAAAGACGAAAAGACAGTACGAGGGATAAGATCGTTTTAATTAGGAACGAGAGTGTAGGTCGTTGCATAGGGCCATTGGCTCATAGCATGGTAGTATATGAAGAGGATAGATGAAGGATATAACGTTTGTTGTAGGCGCATAGATCATGATGATGAAGCGTAACGAGTGCGTGTTCGGGCGGTTAGGGTGATCATATATGGGCAAAGGGGTGTAACCGAGGGGAAAGCGAGTGTCGAGCGAATTATTCCGAGCGAGTTGGAGGTCGGAGGAGTATATTGACCATTTCCGCAGGAAGTTCTAGGTAACCTGTAACGTCCATTGAGATCGAGATTGGACGCGCTATAATCGTTATCGTTTCGTAACCCCGCTCGATCTGAATTCGCCAAATGGCAAAGCGATTTTTGGCAGTGTGTCGAGATTCGGGACACTCGGTCCTGTTCAAATACTGGAAAAAATCGTAATTTCTTCTTTTTATTTGTCAAACACGAGTAATCACGTCAGTTGAAGGTCCTTTCCGTAGCCCGGGAGGAAGGGGACACGCACCGCCCCCCGAAAGTCCGGTGACCCCCCCCCCCGCCCCTGAAAAAAGTCGATTCACAATAATTGAAGTCAAATAGTCGATTAATTCTATGTAACTTTCATTCAAGCAAGCATGAAGAAATAATTTAATCAAACTTGAACTATTACCTTCGTCGTAATTTCGTAATTTGTGTAAAAAGTAGTTATTTCATTACGTAAATTGAATAGATATTTGAATTTCGCAATTAACTCAACTGTGAGTAAAAGCATTACATTAGATTTGCCGGCCGATATAGAACTAGCAGAATACTGGAATATCAACATTTACTACCAAATTGTAGATTGTAAATCTGTACATCATTGTAAGTCTAAAACGCTGATTTGAGAATCTACCGTTAGCTCGAGCAGATGATACATTTTTGAAATTGCATATGAAGAACGGAGAGGATTTCACCAATATTTATAGAAAAATCTTAAAAATTGACACGTCAGCCTTAGAAGCTGAAGCATTGATCTTGAGAAACATACTTCAATTTAAAAATGATGAAAGAAATGCTGAATATTTAAGAATGCATATTAAAAAGGAGTACTGCCTGATGGTAGTAGACTCGCCAAGGTGTTTTTCTATAGATTTTTGAATTTATTTTGAGGACTCATTCAGGGCACTATATGAAGTGATTACCTGCAAAATTTCAAAAGGATTCACCGTTGTGTATTCGAGATATTGGTAATCAAAGATTGCACGGTTTTACACGTTTTCTTATGAGGAGCAGTGGAAAATTTCACATTTCACGCAATAACTTCGAAACTTTTCTACAGATTTTTTTTTTAATTCTCAATTACAGAGGAACATGTGACGAAGTGGGTAAAAAAAATTATGAATTTCAATCGTCTGGTTTCAGAGATATAGCGATTTAAATTAAGCAAAGTCTAGCGACGCTAGCACCATGAAGCGACTGGAGCAGACTAGAACTAGATTACAGTAGTGTGTGCATATCCATATACGCAGAGAATCTACGTATTAGTAGCCGAAATGGATAGTCTGATAAAAAAGTGAGGGTTAGGTAAACATTATATTATGTATTTTCAGCATTATTTTATAAGTTTTTACATCCCGATAAGATGTACAACCTACATTATAAGGATATTTAGCAATATTTTGAAGCTTTCATCGGTTGAGCGGAGAATAAACTTTTCAACGTGGCTGTGGCGAGACTACTACCTTAACTTATATAAACTTTTCCAACCAGCAGTACGGCCAGTGAGATCCGCCGGCTGTGAGAAAAGTTTTCCTGCCATGAGGCGAATAAAAATGCGGTTTAGAAGCAAAATGCTTCAGAAACGATTTTCTCATGTGTCACTGCTGAACATGGAGAAAGAAATTGTTAAAAAAAATCCAGCTGAAAAAGTGTTGGGTCGTTGGGACTTATTTGAGGAAATTCTGCTTGAACTTTTAGGGACGCGCAGGGCGGAGGGTGTCCCTATGCTTATACATAGGGCAACCGCATTGGTACTAACCTGATTTTGCGATGAAAAAATAATATCTCATAGCATAAAAATGGTATATAAATCGAAATGAATAAAATCCGTTCCAAATGAATAAAATTGTACTATTTTACTTGACGGATCATTCTAAAAGTTTTTATGATAACTAAACTATTTATTTGCAATGCATCATTCGAAGCGTGAAACTTGGCAGTGCTGCAGAAGCGACGTGCAAGCGCGATCACAGTGGGTTGGCAGCATTTCCGCTGTGTTTATGTCGCCTTTATGTTATCTCTGGAGCATCAATTTGAAAAAAATATGAAATCATTTTTCTCTGCCCCTCCCCTGCCTGCTGGAGTGCTGCCACGTCGAAGCCTTATGGGGCCCATGTACCAAGAAATTCGAGAGCTTTTCGTTACATTTATTAGCTATAATTCATGCCAGGCGTGGCCAATTAGGCCCATTTTTTACTACACCTCTGTTGAAGATCAATAAAGTATCTCAAAGTAGTTCATAACATTTCCAATAAGCCACTACTTTTTAAGTAACCAATATCGAATTATTTCTTACGTCATAACACTATTCACTATACCACCCTATGTAATTCGAAGGCATCTTTACCATTTTTTATCTCGATACATTGAAGGTCAATCTTGCTAAAATTTCGTAGGTGCTAGTGAAATACCTTTTCACAAGTGTTATTAAAATTTGAAGGCTGTCCCGCTTTTTTTTAAGTTCGAGCAGAATCTCCTTAACTGAGGACCTAATGCAAGTAAAGTTTAAAGATTGGTAACTGGATTGAAGTATGATGAAAAATTATTTAATTATTTTTTAAGGTATTGCAAGAGTTTGATATCAATCGTGACATGAACGTGTGATAAAAGCAAGTTTCATATTTGAAGTGTTTTACGTGATTATTGACTATTATGTAAATTTTATTTGAAAAAGATGATTGTAAACAAAACCAGTCTTTGTCTGGACAGCCCCTCCTGAGTAGGGTTACCAGCTCCCGTTTTGTATTTTAGAGGATTTGATGAGAAAAAATAAAGGACCAAGGTTGAAAATAGAGGATATTATGTTGTTTTCAATAAAATGCTCTGTTATGGTACCAGTAGCGACATTTATTAATGAAAAGAGCAATTTTAATACGCAACGTATCGTAGTCGTTTATCGAACAAAAGTAAAAAAGACGTATCTTAAAAACAAATACAAAATTACTTTTTCTAAAAGTATACTTGGTATTACTTCTTGCTGCTTGAGGGGTTCTTTGTTTTCTATAACGAAATTATAAAATTCTTTACATTACATGTTGGAATTCTGAATTATTTCGGTTTTTGGTCTACGTATTCGTACACGAGGAAAAAATCCTTTCGGCCTGGGCGACACCGGGATGGAAAATACATATTGTATTATATTTAGTAGATACTTGTTTTCATCCGTTGATTTTAGAATCTGAATCCATTTTCAAGAATATTTTCACGCTTCTTTTCTTCTATTATCTTCGTCAAGAGAGCCTTTAATATACAGAACTCTTCATACAACGCATCTAAGTTAATATTAGGTATCTGTAGTTCTTATACAATGTTGCCCAAATCCTAGTATTTTACTTCTTTCGTCAGTATCAGTGGCTGCAAACAATGGAAATTATTGGGAGTACAAATTAATTCGGTCCGTTTTCAAGAGATGGCTCTGGCTGTTATGAATGTTTCATAGTGACAGCTGATTTCGGTGGTTTCAGAGAGGTTAGACATCTGTCAATAACATTCAGTTTATATCGCTTTGAGTTCCATTAAAAACCTTGTTTTTTTACTGTGTTGAATATGTCAAATTTTGTGTTAACTAAGCAGCATTTGCGGGAAGTTTTACTTTTCTGCTTTAATTGGAAGAAAAGTGCAGCTGAGGTGCATCGAATGCTTGTTGAAGTTTATGGTGATGATGCTCCAACTGATAAATCATGTAGGGAATGGTTTCGACGCTTTAAGAACGGTGATTTCAGCGTTGAAGACAAGCCTCGCTCTGGACAGCCAAAAAAATTCGAAGACAATGAATTGGAGGCATTATTCGATGAAGATCCGAGTCAAACGCAGTATAGACTACAATTGATTCGTTTGAGCCGTGCATTACGAGAAAAACGGCCGGAATACGAGCAAAGACATGACAAAATTATTCTTCTGCATGACAACGCGCGGCCTCATGTCGCAAAAGTCGTAAAAAAATATTTGGAAACGCTCAAATGGGATATTTTACCGCACCCGCCGTATTCTCCTGACATTGCTCCTTCTGATTACTGGTTGTTCCGACGGATGCAGCAGGATTTAGCAGGTCACCGGTCCACTTCTTTCGCAGAAATTGAAAATTGGCTCAAAACTTGGATCGCCTCAAAAGACGAGACTTTTTTTCGAGATGGAATTCGAAAATTGCCTGAGAGGTGGGAAAAAGTAGTAGCCAGCGATGGACAATACTTTGATTAATCTATTCATACCTTTTATTTTGAAATAAATGGATTTTTTACCACAAAAAAACGGACTGAATTAATTTGTACTCCCAATACTATTTTCCGAAAAATCGAATCCCGATTCTAGATATATCAGCACATTTCGATACCATTCCAAAAATATAGTAGTGTATGTTTCAGCCTGAGAAGTGGACACTTTTCGAAGAGTTTGCTGGACTGCCATTTCAAAAGTGGGGTCTTCAATTCGTTGGTTTATCTTGTGTTTCAAACTATCCATAATTCTGTATACGTTGCACATTAGCACGTATGGTCCTGAGCCAACTCAGAAAAAAATATTGGCGACGCCAATGTTCTAGATGGAGAACAAGGCAAATCGAGATCTCGACGATTTGGGTCTTTTATAAAATGCCATTGAGCTATTGCAATCTTAATGATATTTCGTTCCCCGTAATTTTATGGCAGTGTAACAGTTTGTTTTGAACTATGATAAAATTTCTTAATTTTTATTGGTGTTATATTTATTTTTATCGTACTGTCTTACTTCATTATTTTGAATTTTTGGTAGACCCGGTGCGCCGCGCATAGCAACGTTTCGTAATGCACTGCCGTATCGCATTTGCCCAAGGGCCCAGCGAAACTGGGGGATAACTGTATTTATGCGGGCGGCTATGTTTTCGATTGACCGTCAGATACTATGTGAAACTGTGTCTTGGGCTGTCGTCGGCCCGAAAGCCAAGTCATCTAGTAGAACCCTCTTTTGAAAATCCTTGCCGATGGTGGAATTTTTTTCTCTCACATGGATTGTCTGAAAAATAAAAAGAAACAATTCCTCTAGGGAATGTAAGGTAGGGAAAGGTGGTATGCGGGCGATAAGAGTACGCAGTTACGCTTCTGACGAAACGGTTTGCTAATGGAAGCTAAACTCTAGCTGTGTTTGGACCGTCTAAAAGCGTTGGTGACAAAAAAAAATTTAAGTGGAATAAAATGGAAAGGCCAGGTTAGTTTGAAGTTTTGGTTGCAATTTCTTATTTATTTTTGACATTTTCAAAGCATTACAAGTACGAAACACAATTTATTTTCTTCGAAAACAACTATGATTTTCGTATGCCGGTTTACTAAGGTTATTGTTCAAAATGAAAGTAATGTCTCATCTCATCAATAAATGGCAGTAACAGTCACGTTGGTTGAAAATGTGCAGGTCGTGTAAGAGTACGCAGTGCTTAGGTGTGTAGGAGTACGCGCGTACTCTTATACGACTATTGTTAAAGATTGTTTTTTTTTTTACTTTCAACATGTCCCGAAGGAAACGAACTACCGATCGAAGTCTATGATCCATTACGGATCTTGAAAATGCAAGGAAGCAAGTTAGTGATAATGAATCTATAAGAGCGGTAGCACTTTCATTGGAAGCGACTGAAGCCATTATTCATAAGAGGCTGAAGAGATCCACACCAGCTATACATCTCTGACACATACGAACTTCACGAACTTCACGAACTTTACAAACTTCACAAGGTTCAAAAACTTCACAAACATTACAAGCTTCACGAACTTCACGAACTCACGAACTCTCCAACTCTTCCACTCTCCAACTCTCCAACTCTTCCACTCTCCAACTCTCCAACTCTCTCTCTCTCTTTCGCCGTCTCTCTCTCTCCAGCTCTCTAGATTGAGGTTTGTATACTCTTATCGACCCTCGTACGTACTCTTAAACGTCCGTATGTCTCAGAGTCCGCAAATCTCTTTTTGTAGTTCTTGGTTTGTTATTTTAAAAAAATAAGATTCCTAATTGTCACTCATAAATTAATTAGAATACTTGATATTCTTTCAATTAAATTAAAAACTGATTCGTAAAATGTATCTGTTTGTTTGTTCACCGCTTTGAAGCTTAGGTGCGTACTCCTATACCACCTTACCCTAACAGCTATTGTGTAACGTAAGGAACAATTTTTTTTTTTTTTTGTAAAAATGACAGATGTTTGAAAAAAGTCTGATTTTTACCAAAATTATGAGTTTTGAAAATTAATAAAACAAATTAACACAGCATCCAATCAAGAAAATCCTATGCTACGTGTTAGATAATATTATAAAGAATATGTGGTATAAATTTCATCAAAATGGGTTGAGTAGATCTCAAGATATTTTGTCCACCAGTTTGTAATAAGGGTTCGACTAGACGACTTGCAGTGGCGTGCAACAGTTTCGAACCACCCTATTTTTTCGAGTAAAGTGATAAAATACTTAATTCCTGAATTCGTTAATCATTTCAAATTTTTGAGTGAGCTATGATATGCATTTTTTTCGTATGGCGTATTATGTGTGAACGGCGTTGCACGAGTTTCGTTGGTGTGCAAAAGTATCGGGCCGCTATCTCGCCCGGCTTCGTGCGTACAGTTTCACTGCATTTTCTTTCGTACTAGTTTCAAAACATGCATGACAATGAAAAATCAGTATTATTTTTGCCGTGATGGCGAAACACACGAATATTGAGGTCTGTAAAATCGTGTTAAAACTTTGTTCAGAGGGAAAGAGTTCTCGCGATATTGCGATGACCTTATATCCAATAGAACAAGTACGGTCAATCGTATTATTCGTAAATATAAATTAACAAATTCATTGTGTGACAAATGTCGAAGGGGCAGACCGCGAAAAAAACGACGGAATACGTTGACAAGATTATAAAAAGGAAGTGGGTTATAGATCCACGAAAAACTGCAGCAGGTATTTCCAGAAAATTACGTGGTGAAAATCGTGCCAACATTAGTCGAAGTACATTGTCTAAGAGCTGGCTACACCAAAAAGGTTAGGTAAATTTATTAGGCATCATATTGAGACTTATGGTTGCCTGAGGGGCCCTTATTCCAAAACTTTCAGCCTGGCAAGCCTCGCCCGCCGTGGACAACTGTTACGAGATGGGGAAAACTTTTTATTTTTAGGTAATAGTATTAGTCATAAATTTTGTCACATATTGTTAATCGATGTTTTAAGAACATACAAAACAATTGTCAGATCGATTGCGTGGTGGAAAGTCGTTGCCAGAATCAATGATAACTAATTAAAATAAATTAATACTCAGACAATAGTATTAGTTCTGGCTTTTTTTTTCAGTATGAGTAGATTAATTACATAGACCGGTAAAAATTGACACAAAAAAAGATTTGGCAAAACCGCACATCAATTTGAATGCAATAATAAAAGTTGTAGGTTCTTCTCGTGGGAAATTTGCTCATGATAAATAATTATGGATTGAATATTATACTATGAAGTTTTTATAATTTTATTTTATTTTAGCGAGGCTTTTTTTGTACTCCATATTGTATGTAAGACCGAAGTTACAATACGCACATTGCACACACGGCAAACGAACACATGCTTGACATTTATCGCAAGCGGCTGAGTACATGTTACGGCTGGTGAGACAACTCAAGTCAAATTTAATTACTATTTTAATACTTCACTTTTTACAGTATAATAGGGCAGGGAGGGGCATGTTGAGCAAGTTTGGAATTATCGCTCTGTAATTCCTTAACAGTCTGCCGTATAAAAATGAAACCTACTTTGATCAATAGGATCAATTATCTGGGAAAAAAGTCTGTAGACGAAATTCCTGTTATTCTTATTGTTTAACAGATAATCGCTCTCCAATGGCTAAGGCCATATTGACACGACCTGCCCCGATGGTGAGGTAAGTTGAGCAAAACAAGTTGAGGTAAGTTGGGCAAAACAAGAATTGCAACAAAAAATCAGACGTATAGAATATGATTTGGTACAATGCAGCAATAAACTAACAGTTGCTTGTTAATTAGTTAGGTTTTGAAATATTAACATTAATTGCAATGAAATTTGAAATATTTTTTCTCACACAATGCTATAAGAAAATCTTTCAATCACGTTTTTTTTACTTTTGAGTGCAAAAATAATGAAACCGTAAAACGTGTTATCGTATCGTGCGCCGTATGGCAACGGGCGATGGCGTGATGTGATCCTCTCCCCCATACCTATCTTTCCGCCATTTGATGCACCCGCGTGCCGTGCTTAGTTATCCAGATATTTCGATTGCCCAAATTACCCGACTGCTCAACATGCCCGTCCCTATCCTACACACAGTTATCACATACATTTCTCAAATTATTCATTTCCGTATCATGATTATTATTATACCTAAATGTATTATAGTTTGCTTTTTTCAGATACGATAATTTATAGTTTTCCTATTGACTAATCAATCCGTTAGTATTTGAACCTTAATAATGTAATCGCGATGTAAAAAAAAACGAAATTTCGAAAGAAGTCAATTATAAGAATGCCACACATTTATTAGCTGAAATTTGTTTATTTTACGTAACTGAAAATGTTATTATTCGGAGTTGGCAGCCGTTAGAGGCGCCCGTATTTAAGCATATGCGTTCATTCCTTCCGCCTGACCCTCAAAAATCCTGAGCAACCCCCTTAAAGTTTGCTGCGTTTCGATCGCGCTCCTCTATCGTACTCCTTATAACTTCTATAACTCGGCTAGTTTTACAAGTATCATTAAACGGTTTCCACAGATATATTCAGAAAGGTTCGTAGAACAATGAAAGAAAATTGAAAAAGAAAAAGATTTTTTCAAATTTTTAGACAACAATAATTGCCTTAATGAAGCAGGTACGCGACGTGTAGCGAAAAAAATTGAAATGCCAAATTTCGATTGGCTCAGACTGTAATAACTTGGCTGCTGATTTCCCTTTTATTTAAATTATTTTTGAGAAAGCATTTATAAAGATTTTGATATAAAGTACGATGGACCAATTTTCAACTACTTGGCGAAAGTTTCATGTTGCTGCAAAACAATAGTTTTCACAGGATTATTCAATTACACCAACATGTGTTCGTCAAACAAAGGCTAGATGAATCGACGATAACCTCGATTTTTTGCCTTTCAAATTCATTATTAAAAAAAAAAATCTTTCACATCATCCTGTACATTGAAACCCGTGAACGGACGGCAAAATCCTTCACGGTGTTCGATGAACTCAGGTAATCTTAGCGCTTGGTCAATTCTCGTATATGGACTCTCAAAGGTGCGAAGCCCAAACACACGCGGCGAAGAGTAAACGTTTCGTTGTTAGACTGGAGACATACCGACCACGGAGAAGTTTGCTCAGGACATATTCTTTCACGTTTGCACTCATCCCATGGTGGGCTAGGCTTTCATCGAAGAAGAGAGTAAGCAATGCAGCATCAAAAAGTATTATTCACCTATTAGGACGACCGGTGTCGTTTTTTTTTCAAGGAGTTCAAGTTTTAAGATGCACTCCGGGGCTCTGTTGGGTTAGAATGTTGTCGCGTCAACATTGGAGTAGTCAGCATTTTTTTGGGGGTCTAGGAAGGGCCGGCCTGACAAAAACTGGTTTTGATAACAATCATCTTTTTTCCACCCCCAAATAATAATCGTATAACAGGCCGCTCCTTACTATTGCCTCCATCAATTGGATCTTGCGGTCCAAGCTACTTGTTCTCCCTCCTTTTACACAGTCCCCATACCATGTTCATTGCAATGCGTATATATTTTAGTCCTGTTAGCTATTAGGATTGGGGGGATTTAATTTTTGACAGTGTAAGGGAATATCCATTTTATGAAAACCTACTATATTATTAGGATGTTGAATCAGTTCTCGCTGTTTTTTCGTGAAAATTAATGCTTTAATTTAAAAGATTAGTAAAAAAAACATGTCACTGAAAGTATTGTCCAACACTAGCCACTAATTTTCCCCATTTTGCTGGCAGCATCTTAATTCCACGTCAGAAAAACGACACGTCTTTTGAGGCTATCCAAGAGTCGACCCATTTTTTGGCATCTTCATAAGAATGGAAGTGCTGCTCAGTCAGGCTATGTGCCAACGATCGGTACAAGTGATAATCGGAGGGGGCAATGTCTAGTGAATGCGGCGGGTAGGGTAGGACTTCCCATTTAAGCCTTTCCAAGTAGGTTTTCACCGGTTTTGCAACATGTGGCCGAGCGTTGTCATGCTGCAAAATCACTTTGTCGTGTCTCTGCTCGTATAGCGGCCGTTTTTCCTTCAATGCTCGGCTCAAACGCATCAATTGTAGTCGATAGCGGACTCACGCGATGGTTTCGCTCGGTTTGAGCAGCTCATAATAAACTATACCCTGCTGAAATCATCAAATGAAGGGCAGAAGCTTGGAAGCATGGATATTCGGCTTTGCCGACGATGTTGATGCATGACCGGACTTATCCCACGATTTTTTACGCTTGGTGTTATCAGTGTATCCATTTTTCATCGCCAGTCAAGATACGATAAAAAAAACCGTTCCTTTTCTGCCCTTGAAGCAGCCGTCCACACGTGAGAAGAGGTCGTTTGACGTCTCTCGGCTTCAACTCGTACGGCATCCAATGTCCTTGCTTTAGAATCATTTCTAATGGTTTCAAACGTTTCGAAACTGTCGAGTGATCAACTCCTAATGATTCTGCAAGTTCAGCTAGCGTCTGACATGAGTCTTCATGAAGTAATGCCTCCAATTCTTCGTCTTCAAGCTTTTTCGGTGCGCCAGAGCGTGCTTTATCTTCAACGTCAAAATCATTATTTTTTAAGCGTCCGAACCAATCTCTGCACGTTGTCTCTGACAGAGCATGGTCGCCGTAAGTCTCAACAAGAATTCTGTGTGCTCCAGCTGTAGATTAAAAAAAAAAAATAAAGTAGTGTATTAAAATTCTCCGCAAATACTCTTTTTTTGGCATAAACTTTGACATGTTTAATACTATGAAAACATTTTGTTTACACTTCGGCGAAATGACATACACCGAATTTTAAGCTTGCCTATAGTACTTCTTTATAGATGCGTTACCATCTTAAACTACACGCACGCAGTTCTGGTAACGCCATTAGTTGGAAAACAGCGAGAACTTATTCAACGTCCCAATATAGAGGGTGTCCATTTTATCTCTGCCACCCGAAATAACTCGGTAATTATCGACGTCACAAAAAAATGTTCCAGACAAAAGTTGTACGGTGTGAAGGAGGTCATCAAATGTGACCATTTTTTTTTATTTCGGTGGAGGCGCTGACGCACAGTGAAGGTCACCTCCACTTTTTTAAAGGGAATGGTACATTTTTTTTCCAACAATCTTGTGGAGCACCTCAAGCCGCATAAAAAACATTTGGGGGTCAAAGTCGTTCAAGGTCATTCAGGGTCAGTATCGATGATACAAATCTAAATATCTCGAATCACTGCCAAATATTTAGTAGTGATCCAAGACATTTAGATTTGTATTTCACTTTAATAGGTGTTCGAAATTAGCTTTCGAGACTACCGCGTCAAACGTTCGCCGGCTTGGACACTGTCGATCTGGAAATTGCTCAGCATACAACAAACGCGCTCTTGTGGAATTTTTACTTGCTTCACCGTAACACAGTATCATGACCACTTTTTCGTATTGACGGTACATTTTCAAACTATGAATAGCTCTTATCCAAATTCGAAATCAAACTGAACGACAACCTCGATTGAGCTACATGCGATAAAGATTAACGCGAGTTGGTAAACAAACAGAAGGTATTCGAAGTGTTGTCGATGACTACGATCTCCGATATCTCTCATTTTAAGCTAATTTCGAACACCTATTAAAATGAAATACAAATCTAAATATCTTGGATCACTACTAAATATTTGGCAGTGATTCGAGATATTTAGATTTGTATCATCGATACTGACCTTGAATGACCTTGAACGACTTTGACCCCCAAATGTTTTTTTATGCGGCTTGAGGTGCTCCACAAGATGGTTGAAAAAAAAAATACCATTCCCTTTAAAAAAGTCGAGGTGATCTTCACTGTGCGTCAACGCCTCCACCGAAATAAAAAAAAATAGTCGCATTTGATGGCCCCCTTCACACCGTACAACTTTTGTCTGGAACATTTGTTTGTGACGTCGATAATTACCGAGTTATTTCGGGTGGCAGAGATAAAATGGACACCCTGTATAGTACTGAACAATCAACGTATGCTTGTAAGATTGGTGGTTGCGGTTAACATATATGCATAATTTATGTGACTGGGAAATATCAACAAGCAGTAGTATATTTTTGGCAGTGACTATGGTTGTAAAATATTATTGTTAACATGATTACAAAAAGATGAAAGAAATTTTCAATGTTCGCTGTACACAACTTTTCCAAAAATAACTCCTCCGTATGCCGATTGTACCGGTACAACATGTATATATTATTATTCTTAAAAACAAAATACACACACACACACACGCTCACACACATTAACAATTTGATTTTGTTGTGGTTTTGTGTGCGACTGGAGAAGCGCACGTGCGAATAGATGAATGAAATTTAACGAGTATGTAGTAAGGTACGGGTTAATCCGTGAATTGACCACTGTATGTTAGAATCGGGGCGGCAGCACACTATAGGGGAAGGTTCAAATCGTTTGGATTCCTGACGAAACTAACCGATTGCTTTCTTTACTCGTACTATGTCCATGTAATTGCCAATATGTTTATTCTACTATGGGTTACATTTTGCCATATACATGTTGTATATGCTATAATTGATGCATCGAATCGTATATAACGTAACGATATTAGGTTCACGTGTTTATTCATTTTTATATTTTTTACAATGTACAAAAATTACAAAGTACGAATTTACAAACATTTTAAAAGTGTTCAGAATTAATTCCACTAGTGTATAGGGTACACCGAAGAGTGAATGAACGAAAGCTGATTTATATTTAAAATAAGCAATAAATATGAACTTTCGGTAAAAACTCGAATCACTATCATTTTTAAAGAATCACAGTTTTCGTTAAAACCCATTTCGCCGTTCATTATCGAATTTTGACGCTCCATGATTCTAGTTTTTGGTACCTGGACACCGTGCAACCTAGTTACGATACGACTGTATACAGTAGGTGTTTCTAAAGGCAAAAAAAGTTTTTATGTGTTTTGAAGGTAACTATTACTTTTATTATTTAAGGAGGTTGGAGCGGCCCAGTCGTGTCAAATGACGATTTATGAGATTGTTTTGTAATAAACCTCAAAAAATGCATACGAGGTATAGATTTATTCTGGAGATGCTAAGTTTTCATAAAATATAATATATTATTAAAGGGCAAATTTATGCATTTTTATACTTTTGTTATGTGAAAAAGAAAAAACTGTTGTGTTACTACCAACTTGAAAAATATTAGGTGTAGTAACAAGAAATCCATTATTTTTGCAGTAGATGACTTTAGTAATCTGTATCTCGCGTTGTATAAGTGCGATCGGATTGCGCTAGATGGCGTTGGAAAGATAAGATTTCGTACTAAAATAAACATTTCAGACAGTTTTGTGATTGCTTGACTCAATATTTTTTGAGCGCGCGTCAAAGATGGCCACCAGCAAAGTGAAAATACGCCATATTTTACAGTTTTTCTTCGATAAAGGCGAAAACGCAAGCCAGGCGGCTGAAAATGTGAATAGTGTTTATGGTCCTGATACTGTAACAGCCAATCACGCGCAATTTTGGTTTCGTCGATTCCGTTTCGGTAATTTTGATGTCAAAGATGCACCACGCTCTGGAAGGCCAATTGTCGAAAATGTCGATAAAATAATGGAAATCGTCGAGTCCGACCGTCATGTAAGCACTGTTTCGATTACCCAGGAGCTAAACATTGCACAAAAAACCGTTTGGAACCACTTGAATAAGGCTGGATACAAAAAGAAGCTCGATGTATGGGTGCCACACGAGTTAACGCAAAAAAACCTCATGGACCGAATTTCCATCTGCGAATCGCTGCTGAATCGCAACAAAATCGACCCATTTCTGAAGCGGATGGTGACTTGTGATGAAAAGTGGGTCACCTACGACAACGTCAAGCGAAAACGGTGGTGGTCGAATCGCGGTGGGCCGGCGCAAACGATGGCCAAGCCAGGATTGACGGTCAGGAAGATTTTACTGTGTGTTTGGTGGGATTGGCAGGGAATCATCTACTATGAGCTGCTCCTCTACGGTCAAACTCTTAATTCGGACCTGTACTGTCAACAATTGGACCGTCTGAAGGAAGCAATCGCCCAGAAGCGGCCAGCTTTGGCCAATAGGAGAGGAATTGTGTTCCATCAGGACAACGCCAGGCCACACACATCGATAGTGACTCGCCAGAAGCTCCGGGAGCTTGGTTGGGAGGTTCTTATGCATCCACCGTATAGTCTGGATCTGGCACCAAGTGATTACCACCTGTTCCTGTCTATGGCGAATGATTATGCTGGTGAAAAATGCGCCTCAAGAGAGGCTTGTGAAAATCGACTGTCCCAGTTTTTTGCCAATAGGGACGAGGGTTTCTATGAGAAAGGCATAATGAAATTACCTTCAAAGTGGCAACAAGTTATCGATCGAAACGGTGCATATTAGACCTAAATCGGCTCATTCTAACTATGCTAAATAAAGCCTTCAATTTCATGCAAAATAATGGATTTCTTTTTACTACACCTTACATAAAATTATTGATGATTGTTATGAAAGACTCGTTATCTTTTATTATATTAAAAAGAATAAAAATATTAAAAAGATTACAAAATTAAAAAGATTCGTAATCTTTTATCAAACCTTGATGGGCAAGATGGGTTTTTGATTGCAAATGTTTACAAAGGTTCAGTTTACATTAATCCGTTGTTAGAAATGGTTCACCTTGATGCTAAAAAGCCAAATAAAAATGGGTTACTTGTAGTGCGAACGACTGCATATCTATAACCGCACGTAAAATTACATACATTAAATCATTTTTTAGCTCTGGTATTTTGTGGTGAAAAAAATTCAAAAAATTGTCAAGGACTAAATTCAGTATGGACAATATATTTTTTTTTAATATATTTTTGTATAATGAACATATATATTTTTTAAATTTTACATCTTAGATTGTGGGTAACGCTCCAACCTCCTTAAGATAGAATCAATCTTTTATTTTTCGCAAAAAATTGAAATAAATTCGTAATAATAAGTCAGAATTAGACGTGTTTATTGATTAGTGCTGTTTTCTAAACTCTTCGAGTGAATGGTCATATGGGCTCTTTTCTGATAATTCTCGAAGCAGAATGAAAAGTTCAGCTCATCTCCGGATAATTGCAAAATGAAGTACTATTAAGAATTGACAATGTATGTTTTATAAAATGTTGTCGAAAAATCATTTCATGTGGTTTGTTTAATTTTGACAATATTTCATTTTCTGTTTCTTTGTCGAAGTAAACTTTGGTACTGTTTTTGAGAATGTCACTTTACGATGAAAATAAGCATTGTGCATTTTCTACGAAATCCTAATAACAAATATAATACTCACATGTATAAAAATATTATAATTTTTGTGCAAAACAGTGATCTCTGAATCTAGCATTTAATAAAAATAAATGGTTATTCTTTACAGCGTTCATCTACACTATACGTCTATTCATTGGTGGTCGAGTGTCCATTTACTGGTAATTTCGTCCATTCACTATCGATTTGGTCATGTTGTGACTTATTTATCAATTACTCCAATATTATCTGTTGCATGTCGAATATTTTTTTCTACTATCAAAATAATGGCTTTTGTTGGCTATAGCAATTGAAAAGTTCGTTTTGATGATTTTTTCATTTTACAGTCCATTTGAATCCTATAGTGTCGTTATTCGTCCACTTACTGGTCGGTTTACCCGACCAGGTATTTTTTTTGGAAATTCGTACTTTGTAATAGTAGTAGTAGTAGTAGTATGTATTCTTTGTATACCCTTTTAAGGGTGTTTACCCTTCCCTTCACCTTTACAAACGTGTTTACATCGGGTTTATTATTATTTACATCGGTTTTCTTATTATCTTACATCTTTCTTAATATTCTAGTTTTTCGAATTGCCTAATCTACTCACATAGTGGTTTTGCCGGTTACTCTTTCAGTTGCGCCTCTATTTTAGGGTCCATTTCTATCCCCCTGCTCTTTTCTCTTGATTGAGTTCGCCTTTAACTTCTGGACACTCGAAAATGTGTCTCAAATATTCATTTGCCTCATTGCAGATTCTGCATTTGGAGTCTGCATACCCTTTTTTGCCGTCCCTCCCGATATTACCACATCTTATGCTCGCCCATGTTTCTTTTATTTCTCCGCTGATCGCCTCGTCTTCCCAATATCTTTCTATGTGTAGGAAAAGGTGGAGCACCCCGAGTAGAAATCTTGCTCCGGCTACAATAAAGGCCTGATCAGGCATCCTGATTTCTTTTTCCGGCCTTGATCAGGATTCTTGATCAAGCCCTGATCATTTTTGTGATACTTTCCCTGATTTCGGCCTGATCAGGGTAAAAAATCATGGCCTAATCAGGGTACAAAATCAAGGCCTGATCAGAGCTTGATTTACTAAGGCTTGATCAAAATGAAAAATCATGGCCTAGTCAGTATGATGTAATGGAGCCCTGTTTAGAAGGACCTAATTATTCCTGAAATAAAAAATATTATGCATATTTAAAAGAGAAAAAGGCACGGAATTATAATTAACGCTAATAGTTTATTTTTTAAACTGAATATCAATTTTTATTTATCAAATACATTTTTCACGTAGATGCATGTAGAAAATAAACAACACTTTCTCTTAGAGATTTGATTGAATATGCATCGATGGCATCACATTCACTGGACTAAACTACGCAGTCAACTTACCATTGTTCGGTAGCCTACGCTGTCCGACTGCTTGACCATCGCCTGAAGCTAGCCGTATCAGGCAAATTGAAGTAAGCCGTAAGTCCGGTTGCTTGACTAGCGCCTGAATCTAGCCGGATCAGGCAACTGGAGGAGAACGTACATCCAGTTGCCTGACTATCGCAAGACACCAGACGGATCAGGCAAATTAAGGCATGCCTTAAATAAGGCCTGCGTACTACAACTTGATCAGGCCCGGATCAAATGTCAGGCCAGCCTGACAATATTTCTACTCGGGACAGTGTGTCACTTTTTTTCTAACGAATTTTTACTCTTACCAAAGTAGTCTGATTAAAAAAAAAGTCATAACCGATTTTATAGACCTTTGGGCGTATAGTAAAGCTACCATATTTGTTGCGAAAAGATTAAAAATCCTAAAATAATGGGATCGAAAAAAATTGCAAATTGGCTCATTATGCCCCACAGGTGGGGTACATTGTGTCGGATAGGTGGGTATAGTGTGTCAAGTGCTGCGAAACGTAGGGTACAACGAGCCGGTTGAAACTCTTATATTTTCCTAACTTAGATAACCGATTTTCATACATACCGATAATTTCACAACGGGTATTATTAGCCAATAACATTGGGAGTCGCCTCATTGTGCTCAACAACTCGATGAAACATTATGACCCACACAATTCCCCCACAATATTTGGCGTTTTTCCGGCAAACGAAATTTTTTTTTCGAGGCCCAAATTAATTTGTATTTTTAATAATTCTTTGTGAGCTGCTATTGACTTTCTTTTAGGGCAGCCGAAAGTTAATATAAATCACGGTCCCACGGAGAGAATTAAATGTTAAAAATTACCGTGCAGTAACGGTAACCAGATGACAACCCTGAAACTTCGCTTATTATTACTGAGTAAAACACAGATTTTCACGAAAATAAAATAACATTTCTTCTTCAGATAGAAAATTTTACCAGATTTTCTAGTAAATTTTTATGTGTAACAAAATACGCAAAACTTAAATTTAAAAAATATATAATGTCAGCGAAATTTTACTGTGCATTTTATTATTTTATGCCTTTCAAAAATGTCTATAAAAAAGTATCGTCTTTATAACAGTTATTTTAAGATTTATTATAAAATTTAATGAGTGTTATAGGAAAATGTATTGTGCTCTCGGTAAAAATTATCGTGCGCGCCACCCTTCTTGTATAGTAAAATTTTAGCTACGTATTTGAAGTTTTCTGTAACGTGAGTTAAAAAAAACTTGTCGCATACGAATTATTATGCTTTTCTCACTTGTCACCACATTGAAATATATCACGGTAATTTTTACCGTGAAATTCACGACAAAAATTACTTTTTAATTCTCTCCGTGCAAACACAAAACATGTTGAATTTTACGAGCTACGAAACTCTGAGAAATCACACGTGGTTGACAGTTACCCGTGACACATTGCGCTTCTCCGGAGTGTCGTCACTTCTTTGTTTCCTCATTGGTAGTCGACTCATTGTGCCCCACAACTCGGTGACACATTGTACCCCAGTAGTGAAATATTTTATTATTGATGAAAATAACTATTAATTAAACTACGAATGGAAAAATATAAGTCACTGAGTGCATCATAAATAATAACACTATCGATTAGGACCGAAAACCCGAGCCGCTATAGAAAGTGTCGTTATATTTGACGTTTACCCGGCGAGCGAAATATTGTTTTGCCAAGTCTCAAATACATTTTTAATTTTTAATAATTTTTTATGAGCTGCTATCGACTTTATTCTAGGCCTGACGAAACTAAATATAAATCGCTGTCCAACACATAACATTTCGAAATTTACGAGCTACAAATCTCCGGGAAACCGCATGTGACTCAAAGTGCCCCGTGACACATTGTGCCCCATTCTCCCCTATTCCTGTTTTCTTATGCTTGTAATTCTTGCAGTATGTAGTCACGTCAACTTGGCTCCAATCCTATTGAATTTCTTGTTTCAATTTCGATTTTTATGGCTGTTCATTTTTTGGTCTCGCTTCCTTATGTTTCCATTCCATATGGATTGCCAGATTTCTCCCTCATCTACACTTTCCATGGCTTCTTTTATTTATTTTCCCCAATTTGATAGATTGCCATTACTCAAGTATTGCTCGTACTTCCGCCCTTAGGTATTTTTGGGCCACTCACCGTCCTCCGTCTTCATTACTTCTACTATATATCTTGCGGCTCTTTTCCATGTTTCGACCTCCATTCCCCTGTACCCCGCTTCTGTTCGCTATATGTAGTTCGGGGTATTTTTACCAATTCGTAACCACCAATTTGTAATTTCATAATTTAATTTTTTAATTATGAAATTACCAGTTTGTAATTTCATAATTAAAAAATTAAAAAATGTACAAAATCAGTCACGTGCAAATACTAAGTAGAAACATAGATTGAAATGAAAACATTACATCATTTCGGCGTAGCAATCGATACATTTTCTGCATAAACATTAAAAAAAAAACGTTAATTTCTATTAAAAGTGTCCAGAATTAATTCCACTGGTGTATACGATACGACCGTATGCATGCATCAGAGAGAGATTGTAGTGGAGAGGGGGCGTCTGAACGAAAGAGGGCTCTTGGTCACGGTGAGTGAACGAGAGATGAGGGTACTCGGTGGGGGTACTAGTTGCGTCTCTAGTGGCTATTCGGAGTCAGTTGCTCTTATGCTCGCTAACCACTAACAGCCCCAACGTTTGAGAGCCCCATGTGCGCACAATTCAAATCACATGCAACCGATTACGACTGTTTAACGCAATACGGCGCCACGTTCAAAAAGTTCAATTAGCTAAGGATGACAATTGCAAGCGTATGCAACGTTCGATAATCAATAATTGAAATGATATATTTGCGTAGGCATGTGTGTAAATAAAACTCTGGCTGCGTTGAATAATATTTGTTCAATGCACGCGACGATTAATCGTTGGGATACATGACAAAAGAGAATATTTACATTTATTTATGCGTTTTCGGAGTGACAGCCACGTGAAGAGTGCTCCACGTATTTTGTTGCGGTGCAAAATCGAGGGTTTCATTTTTACCCATTATTTTGTCGTGGGTGATAATTGTACGGGAATTTTTGAGACATTTCGAATTCGCCGAGGGAAGAAAGCGATTTTTCACACAGTGTTGATTTTTTGAAAGTGTCATTTGCGGGTCTCTTTTTTTTTTTTTTTTGACATGGGGAAAATTCGGTAGGGTTCTGTGTCGGAAGTGTGCGCGTTTACGTGCGGGGTGTTCGTGTGTGTGTGTGTGTGTGTGTTTGAAAAGGATTTTTGCAACCTCGTTGTCGCCGGTGCCTTTTCGTGGATCGGAAGTCGGATGTCGATGAACGATAGAACGATGCAGTTACTTGTGTTCGTCCGAAGTTAATACTAGGGGAGTAACTCATGCGAGTGAATTAACACGAGAATCGCGTACAAAGGGATATAATAATCGTGAAAAAAGGGCGCACGAGTATTATGTTAGGTACGAAATTATGGCTCGCAACGTCGTTGTTGGGGTTGGCGGCAAGTGTTGTGGCGCTTCTTCCCGAAGACCTCGAAGAACGGGGACACGTAAATGGCAATCTTCAGGAGGAATGCTCATCGCGCTGTCCGGAACTTGATTTTAATCAGGCAAGAATACGCCCATCACGAATATATAACTTAATACGCAAAGTTTTATTCGTTACACTTTTTCTGCGACGCAATTTTTCTTCTCAATTAATACGCAAAGTTTTATTCGTTACACTTTTTTTGCGACGCAATTTTTCTTCTCAATTGTACATTGATGCATCGTTCGCGAGTTTCGACTGTTTCACGCAAACGCTTGTTTTTTTGCAAAAATTCTTGAGTAACGCGGTAATATCGTGACCCGCTCTTATCGACGATATTTCTTTTTTTATCTGACCACTCGTGTTCTCTCTCAACATCTTTCAACAGACAAAACGCTTTATTGAAAATGAAAATTGCATATATATATATGGATTTATATTCGTAACAGCTTCAAGCTATTAGGGTCTCAGGGAACGAATGTTTCTGAACGCATTACATTCAAATCGAAAAAAGACAAAATAATGGTGATTTATACAAAAATAAATCTCATTAAAATTGTTTAGTTTGAAAACAAAATAACTGATCAAAGTTAATGTATATTTTTTTCCAGTTGAATAAACTGTAGGGATTATGTTAAAAAAAAAATACTAAAAAATATACTGAAATAACATATCGAAATACTAAAAAAAAGAATACGAAAATATTGAAAAATACGGGGAAAAACTGAAATGCTGGAAAATACTGAAAAAATATAATGAAATACTGAAATAAAGTATTTAAATACTAAAAAAAAACAATATAGAAATGCCGAAAAATACTGAAAAAATATAATGAAATACTGAAATAAAGTATTTAAATACTAAAAAAAAACAATATAGAAATGCCGAAAAATACGGGAATAAAACTGAAATGCTGGAAAATATTGAAAAAATAGAATATTCATACCAAGTTTCAAGTTGACACAGGCTAGGAATACAATTCTCCATTTTTGTATATTTTTTACAGTTGAATAAACTGTAGAAATTAAGTTAGAAAAAAAATACTGAAAAAATATACTCAAATTCTGAAAGAAAAGATTGAAATACTAAAAAAAAAGAATATTCATACGAAGTTTCAAGTTGACACACGCAAGGAATACAATTCTCCATTTTTGTATATTTTTGACAGTTGAATGAACTGTAGGAATTAGGTTAGAAAAAAAAATACTGAAAAAATGTACTCAAATCCTGAAATAAAATATTGAAATACTAAAAAAAAAAGAATACTGAAATATTGAAAAATACGGGGACAAAATTGTAATGCTGGAATATACTGAAAAAAAGAATATTCATACCAAGTTTCAAGTCGACATGCCCGAGGAATACAATTTTCCGTGCAAACTTTGACACCCCATTTCATCCCTTTAAGTGTTGATTTTCGAAAAATCCTTTTTTTGCGCACCCCTACAACTTCTAAGGAACATATCTTCCAAGTTTCATGTTTCCATCTTCAGTGGTTTAGGCTGTGCGTCGTCTATATGTCAGTAAGACATTCAGCAGAACTTATTTTTTAATTTCAACCATCTCTGGCTCTAGTTTCTGTATCAGTTTAAAGGCCATAATAACACGAATAACGTAAACGTTGCAATGGTAATACGTTTGCCGTATCATTGATATGACGTATCGCGGATTTTGGCTGACAGATATTGATAACATTTTACGACACATTTATTTCACGTTGAAAACAAGAGCTGGATTCTTTCTCCACGTCTCACCAAAAAACCTGAAGGATGTCTTCTGAAGCGCAAAGATTACCCACTGAATGCCAAAAATTAGAAGGATCTCTAGTAGCGTTCAAATGCTCCAAGCATCCATGCGAGGGATTGCCTTGTGACGAACGTTAAGTGTAAGGATCAAGAAAAAACAATCTTCCTGGCTCTTATTAACCAACGACGTATTTTCCCGTTGTTGACGAACTTCAAGTTCATTGTTTTGTAATTCTTATCATTGATAGCAAATAACATCTGCGATTACTTGTCGTCCGCTGGACTTTTTATATGAATCAGTGCAAAAATTGAAGCAAAGAGTTTGTTCAATTTTGGAATTAAATATTAAAAAGTATTTATTACCAATATTTTATGGCCTGTTTTTTAAATTATATTCCATACCGGTAATTTGAAGGCGTTGGTTGGTACATTTCAAATATGAGGAGAAAAAATAAAATATTGCATTTCTGTATTTTTATACACATTATCAATCTGCATAAAAATATTAAAGAAAATGTTGCTCCATTTCAGTTTTATTTTTGTAAGCGTTATAATACAATATAATATTAATTTTTGGTTGATTTTACAATCGAACCTTGGCATTGGTTCATAGATTGCGCAGTATTGGCAAAATTATCGATAGCCTTCACACAAAAGGCCGAGGTGATAATGCGCACCCTCTGTTTGTTTATTTCAATTTTACCACTACTCCGTTGCTTATAATGTCACACGTATTCGAACCGTATCTCATTATAAACTTCAGTCCCTCCACGATTATTTACAATATGAGAATATGGAAAAGATAATAACGAGAAATTCATTTTTCTTGCCTTTATGCTTTTGCACCCAAGTTTATATTTTTTCTTTCCATAAAACTATTAAATCAATGCCCTGACATTAGAAAAAATAATTTTTGAAAACTATATCTTTATCATGCTTTTTATTTAACTAATTTACCTATATTTTCTTAACCAATCAAGTTATATAAATAAGATGTTGATTTCTCCTCCCACAAGAATTTCAATTCGATACCCTTCAATTGTTACCAATAAAAATTTCACATATCTTGAACTCATCTTTCGACTATTTACTTGTGTCTCAAACAACTATTTTTCATATTATATTGGGTCTATGCACAATTCCGTAACTAAAATCAAGTAAATTTTAAACGCAAAATATCTACACAAAAAAGCGATTTTAATCAACTAAATATGTTCCATTCTCTTCAATGACTTTCTCCCATCTCTCCACGAGCTTTATTATCCCTCTATCAAAGAAATCCTCAGATCGTTAGGCAAAAAAGTCATCCAAGTGATAATCTGAAGGTGCAAGGTCCGGACTATACGGTGGGTGCACAAAAACATCCCACCCAAGCCGCAATGACTTTTGCCGGGTCATGAGAGAAACGTGTGGTCTAACATTGGCCTGGTGGAACATTACGCCCTTTCTGTTCGCCAATTCGGGCCGCTTCTGATCGATTGCTCGGTCTAATTTGGCCAGTTGTGAGTAGTACTTGGTCGAGTCAATCGTTTTGTTGGGTGGCAGCAGCTCATAATAGACGATTCCTTTCGAATCCCACCGGATACAGAGTATTTCTTCGGGTGTAATCCAGCCTTTGCGACCGTCTGAGCCGTCTCCCCGAGCTTCGAGCATGATCGATTCCGACTCACATTGTTGTGGACAATCCACGTTTGATCCCCAGTAATCATTCGCTCTAAAAATGGTTCGTTTTGATGGCGTTCCAGCAGCAAATCGTAAACTGTAATTCGGTTCATTAATGGGGTATCCCACTCTGGAAGCCCAACCTGAATGGTCAGAACGATGAATTTTTTTCTAGTAACGCATTGGTTGGAATAAATTATTTTTTTCCCAGCATGTTGTACACATACTTATGGTTAACATGTAATTTTTTCGGAAGAAAATCTTTCAAAGTGTTCGTGGTGCTGCAGTTGGCGTTGCAATTCTCCAGCGGCGAGGCCTGAAACGGCAGGATCTCTGCCAGGCTCAAATGTAATCTGAAAGGAAAACACAAAATGTTTTCTTCAAATATATCCAACCAGCTATGGGTTCACGATCCACTTTTCGAAATTTCGAAAAATACGAAAAATGACAGCTTCTCCAAAGAAAACCTCATTTTTTTTCTTGAAAAAAAAAACAGCATGCTGAAGTCATTGTTATGAACCGAACATTGAACCGAAAATGATTACTGTTTGAACCCTAACTGTGCAAATTGAAGTCAATAGTGTGAAAGTTAGTCAAGATATCAATCCCGCCGTGACAAGATACGTAGTTTCGAGATAATCGCGTTCAAAGTTTTGGTAGATATTTTACACGATCTTGTGAAATATTGTCGTCTTACCACTAGTCAGCGATTCCGGCACCATATAAGTGTCCTTCCTTATCATCGAGATCGTGTTGCACACCTAATCTATGCAATCTGCGGGCAGTTAGGGCCTCTTTTGAGTGTAACCTCAGGTAACCGACTCGACGGATCGCGGTTTATCCCACGCACACTGATCCACTAAAATAGGTGTAACTTCGTCAATTTTTAGAATTTCAGGGTCCGGTTGGTCTTAAAATATTCTTGAAAGTTTACACTATAACAATATGCAACAAAAAAAAAGATTTTTTGAAGTTTCCAGAGAGAGATACATCTTTAAATTCTTTTCGCTCGGTTCGTGGCCACACCCAAACATCAAGCATGTTTACCATCCCAAGCTTCCTCAAATGTCTCAAAACAGTTGATTGGTCAATGTTGAGGTTATGTTCGATCTCTGTAGTCGTCAAGTGCCGTTCAGAGTCGATTGAAGCCTTGATTTTATCGACATCAGTGGTGACTGGCCAACCGGAGCGACGAGAATCTTGGAGATCAAAATCTCTACAACGAAATTTCGCAAACCACTTCCACAAACTTTCGCTTACGGGATTCTCTCCGTACACGGGCTCATATTTTTTTATGAGTTTCCAACGCGTTTATGCCTTTTCGGAAATAAAAAAAGTGAAATACATCGAAAATACACATATTTTCCTTCAATGTTCAAAATATAATTAAACTTCCTACACGTCCCGGATCTCGAGGGATATTTTATTTTTTAAATGTCGGCACAAGTCTCAGTTTTCATTTAATATACGACACTTTATATGGTTTACTAATGTGCAAGAGGAAAAAGAACTGCGAACAACATCTGTCGGAATTTCGCTACGGAATTATGCATAGAGTCAATATATAATACATCTTCGCTAAAGCTCAAAGATTTCACAAATTTATTGGCAATAGAACAACTGGGTGATAATGCAATCGTGATCAAATTCAATTGTCATTTTTTTATCAATCATTTTGCGCATCTCAGTTACGACTATGCCAGCTGTGGTTGATATAGGATTATGATCTTGCTTGTGTAAGTGCACGTTTCGAGTGCTTGTACATAAGAAGAGAAACCGTTTATACGCGGATGTGTATGTATGTGCATGCGGTACATGGATGTACTTCAAAAATGGCCGACGGAGAAGGACGTATCAATTTAAGCCTCCTCCCCGCTCAGACTGTACCATTCATTAATTAACTCGCTGGCGCATTGTGTTCCGCGAGCCGGTCTTTGGCTGCGGCCAAAGGAGAAATATCCAAATATATACACGTAGCTGTACATTACAACCGTAATGTTAACAACTTTTTTTGGTTAAAAAAATTATCCCTTAAGGCCTTAGGCCACTCTTGGATTTTCCAAAAATCGTTTTTTTTTGTTAAAAATGTACCTTAGTGCCTATAAAATTATATTCCAAAAGATTATAGGTGTGAAAAATCTCTAAGTACTCGATTTTTGAATTCTAGCGCAATCCCTTTTGATTCATGTCGTGACTTTCTACTAACTTTAAACGCGTTTATCTCTACATTTAGTCTACATTTAGTCTACAAAAACTACATTTTTTAAGTCGGCCGGACTCATAACTCAAATAAATTCCAACCGTTTCACTTGAAATTGAAAGTGTATATTTAGAATTACATTTTCTAAGGCACTACGTAGGATTTTTCAGTTATATTGCATAGTTTATTTTTTATAAACAATTTTTTAGCGATTTTCTCATGGCATTTTATACTTTTTGTTTTAGAAATGCGCCATTTTGACAGAAAACAATATATCAAAAAATCCTACGTACTTCTATAGCTATTCTTATATATAATCGAAAAAACTTTAGTGTCTCATCATAACTAAAAAATTATAGGAGCTGTTGGTCCGGTCGT
Source organism: Ophion ventricosus (assembly GCA_963932345.1). NCBI lineage: Eukaryota > Metazoa > Arthropoda > Insecta > Hymenoptera > Ichneumonidae > Ophion > Ophion ventricosus. Next base: position 10,595,590 of record OZ010711.1, read on the forward strand.
TGACCTTCCAGAAATGAAGGCGTCATCGGAAAAATGCTGCACAGTCGCCATTTTGACATGTATCGCTGTGAAAAAATAATTTTGTATAGACAATCATGTGTATAATAAAACTCCTATTTTGTAATTCCGATTTATTTTATGGTTTCGCTGAAAAAAAAAATTACAAAATATGCCCTTTTTGCCTCTAGAGTCGCCTTAACCTTAGCACTCGGAAAATAGGTATACAAATATTTGGTTTTTACGCTTCTATTAAATGTATAAAATAATTGTTATTTTTCACAAATACACTAGAGTTTTATGAACAAATAAAAAAAAATCGAGAAACGGCGGACATATAAGTCGTCTAGTAGGACCCTCTTTTAGAAATTCTTGCCGTTGGTGGAATTTTTTCCTCTGCCGGGCATCGTCTGATTTTTTTTAAATTGCATGTATAGAATCAAAAGTGTAGCATAGAAAATTTATTTTTGTAGAAATGACCATTTGGAAAAAGTAGTCTGATTTTTACAAAAATTTGGCTTTTTAAAAATGAATAAAAATATGAATGCGGTATCCCGACGCTCGTGGTTGGGCGGTCGAGGTGCGACTTGGGCGATCACTGATGTCAAGCAGCCTCGGACGGGGTCAATACTTGGTGCGGTGACCGCTTAGCCGTGCTCTGGCTGGCGCATCGACGAGTGAGCGGGAGGCCGTTTTTCTGAGGCCTTGGTGTACATACCTTGAGCAAGAGGTCTGTATGCCAAGGAATCAGAGAATACAGGGCCGTCTATACCGGTACGGGTTTTCCACAGTTTCCCCGTACCCTCGGCAAATGCGGTATAGTGTAGCGTAAGTCGGCTGTGGCCGCAACGGGGGTTAGGTAACGAGGGGGGTACTGGAAGGAATGAAAAATATGGGACTGGTAATAAGCGCAAAAAGGCGCGTACCACTGGAACACACCAATATGAATGCGGTATCCAATAAAAAAAATCCTATGCTACATCCTAGATAATATTATAAAGAATATGTGGTATGAATTTCATCAAAATCACTTGAGTAGATCTCGAGATGTCCACCAGTTTGAAAAGAAAGTCCTATTAGACGATTTATATCTCCGCTATTTTATAATTTTGTTTATTCGTCTCTGTTTTTCAATTTGTTCATAAAACTATAATGTATTTATGAAAAAATAAAAATTATTCTATATATTTAATAGTCACGTCAAAATTTTTACTTATTTTTATACCTATTTTTCCGAGCGCTAAGGTGGTGTAACCCCTCAAATTTGTTTTCATTGTTAAAAAAAAACAATACATTGTTTTTTAGAAATTAAGGACAAACGCCTCCGTAAAAGAAGTTGTAAATTACAACAAAGTATTGCAAAAAGTAGCATAATTTAAAAAGCATTATCGGATGGCAGTCATACGAATAAAATCGAATGAAATAAGTGTTTAATTTAAGTGTTTTTTTTTTAAATTTAAGTGAACGAATTTAAGTATTTTAATTTAAGTGTCTTTGAATGAATAATTCGTCATAGAATTTTCGTTCGTTATTAATTTGTATTAATGTGGATTCATGCTATCGTTTGATTTTGTTGGGTTACGAGTTGGATTACCGATACGAGTATTATTCACCGCACACATTCTACAAATTCGCAAGGGTGCTTGATTTTGATTAGCGGAACACGCACATGAGAAAGGGAACCGAGTTTCACGAATTCGCGTACTAAATTAAAAAAGCTCGCGTATAGTTGGATTTTTCTCGTACCGAATGAGCTTCAAGTCCTTGTCCATCGTACGATCAATTGCGAAATGCGACATAATCGAGAACACTCTCACAGTGTGTTATCACACTCTTAAGTCTATAACCCTTATTTCTTCACGCTTTCCAAATAGTGAATAAAATCCAAAATAAATTTTTTTTAAACAATGAATTCGAAGATAATGCCAGTAGCAATTACATCGTACATCAATGTCATTATTATCAATATTAGTTACATATTTTTAATATCATTTGAAGATTGATATTCCGAGAGAGTCGAAAGTTGATCTTCATGAATTTAGAATCTCTCTCCCACGGGAAGAATCTCATTGAGGGCTTTGGAGTGGATTAAACAACGTAAGAACGCAAAAATCTTTATGTAACGATACGCTCTGTAATCGAGAAAATAACCGCAAAACAGTTCAAAGAGTTACCTACGACAAGACTTGTAAGCAGTTTAACATGCTTTATCTGGACGTGCATTGTTACACCAAACATTAGTTCGACATTGAAAAAAAAATTATAATCGATCAAAATCGTTGTTATATAGAAAAAAAAAACATTATTTCAATAAAGTATAAGCATTTGAGATAGCAAAGCATAAAACGGCGCAATAGTAGTGCGCCGGTAATTGAACATTAGAGGAAGAGAAAAGGCGTAGAGGTGTCGTTAACTTTATCCATTTGGTAATACATACGAAACCTCGTAAACACCAGTTATGGGGCTGTAGGCACAAAAATAATACTGATGAGCCGATAAAAAAACTAAGCAAACCGTGATAATAGTGCTAGAAATGACGTGCTTAAATAACCAAGTTGTTTTCTCTACTTCGTTCGAAATAATATTCGAAAAAATATGTGAATCTTGAGCTCGAACGGTTTGTTTTCGGACGTTAACGAAAATTGTAGGTTAAACGTGGCAATAATGCATTAACGGGCTCTGTCTAGTGAGCCACTTCAGTCAAGCATTAATTGGCGGGAATTAAAAAATCGGCGAGTGTTTGAATCGTACATAGTTTAACACCATTCGAACTTTATAAAGAGATGTATTTATTTATTCTATCTGTAACATTAATATAATTATAATATCCATTTAACATAGTTTTCATAACGAAAAAAATATTTGGTTTTACGTTTCAAACAGTCGCCGATTTTGAAATTCCCTCCAGTTAATGCTTGACTGGAGCGGCTCATTAGACATAGCCCGTTAATGCGGTGTTGCCACGTTTAACCTACAAGTTTCGTTGATGTCCGGAAACAAACCGTTCGAGCTCAAAATTCACATATTTTTTCGAATATTATTGATAAACGAAGTAGAGAAACCACTTGATTGTATAGCACGTTATTCCTGCCACTAAAATCACGGTTTGCTTAGTTTTTTTTATCGGCTTGTCAGTATTATTTTTGGGCCTACAGCCCTATAACTGGTGTTTACGAGGCGTCGTATGTACCCGAGTAGAAATTTGTTCAGGGTGAAATCCGGACCGGATCAGGCTGCCACAATAGCAAATCCGGGCCGGATCAGGCAAATTTAGTCCGGCCCTGATCAGGGATGTAACGCTTTTGCAAATTCAGGTCCGGATCAGGCACCTTATCAGGCTCTGATCAGGCGCTTTATCAGGCCCGGATCAGGCACCTTACCAGGCTCGGATTAGGCAGTATATCTGGCTCGGATCAAGCAACTTATCTGGCCCGGATCAGGTGCCTCATCCAGCCTGAGACATGCGTGTCATCTGGCTCAATCATTTGATTAATTTTTTGTTTAAAAATAGATCAACATTTATTAAATTATTATCGCAGTTACACGTTATCAAGTTTACTAACGTTATTAAAAATATGAAACATATGAAAACATTTTTTTAAAGTTTAAGTTTTTATTTTAGTTGACTTGATCGTTTATTTTTGTTTCTGCTATGAGAATAATATCTTTTAATCCACTCGGTACGATAATGGATATTTTACGCACGCCTCGCGTGCGTAAAACTCCCATTTTCACACCTCGTAAAATAAAATTTCGTATAATACTAGACGAAAAAACTTTTTCGAATCTCATGTAATTGGAACACTCGCATTTGTCTCGTGCTGCAAACTAACACTCGTTAAAAAAAGTTTTTTCGTCCTTGTGTCATAATGTACTATTGTAAGCTATAGCAATTCAAAAATTTGTTTTGATAATCTTTTCATTGTACATTCCAACTGAATCCTATAGTATCCTTATTCGTCCATTCAATGGTCGATTTACCCTATTGTGGTTGCCGATTGGAAACAAATACTTTCGAGAAAAACGCGTTTAAAGTGTACTGCCTCTCTACTCTCGCTTCCCGAGAGTACTCCTTATAATTTCTAGAACTTGGCCAATTTTACGAGGACTATTAATCGGTTTTCGCATTCAGAAAGGTTTGTATAATAATAATTTTTTTTTTTGTCAAAAGCGACTTTTTCAAATTTTTAGACAACAATATTGCCTTAATCCATTATAATTCTTTTTTCCTAATGGAATAATTTACACATGGATGTTTTCGAAACCGATTGAGCCGCATCTTGATAAGATTCCCGCCTAAAGACATGACACACAAAAAAGCGGTTTTTTCATTTTCTTTTTTGTCGAACTCTTCACCCGTAGTGCGGGGGCGAAAAAAAATCCCTATATACGTACGTGATAAGTGATACGAGGACCAACTCCGATGGTAAGCACGAGAGAAGCGAATGAAAAGCAGAACGTCGTCGTGTCATGTTTGCAATAGTGTTTTTTTTTTTTTTAATTCGAAGAGAGGACCGATGGTGTCGTTCACTCGTTGCGTATGATGGCGCCTTAACTCTAGCTATTGATAAACAGGCACAGCGAGGCATAGAGCCCCGTTATTATAGACACGCCAAGCTTATCTTCTATCACTGCGGCGTAGAGTGTATGTATATAATCTCTTGCGATGACCCCGGGAGTCTCTCGTGGCTTGCATAAGTCTAGAATAAAATAAAAAAAAACTATTTGAAAAAATCTCACATTCTTTTTCCACCAATATTCATATCTACTTTATATAATTCATTTCGCGTGGAATTTATGTTTGTCGATTCCGGAGTCATTTTAATGCATGGGGTTATCGATTAGTGATTGTCATCCTCTTCGAGTCGGGGAAAATTAAAAAAAAACGGTTTGGAATATCTTGGCGACCGCGCTTCCTCAATAAGTCACTATCCAACTTGATTCGGAGTAGTTTTTCCTTACTCAATTTTATTAAATGAGGAATTTAAAAATATTTTAATTTTATTTATTTATTTAATAAATAAACAATTTACGATTAAATAAGATTGCCATTAAGATTTTGCCATTTTTTGTCGAAATATAAGGAGGATTTATGGTGAAAAAAATTATGGATATTTGTGCCGAAGGTTTGGAACGGATGTTGTAGATATTTGCCTCCATCTGCGGAAAACTCGGTGACCGGCCTGTATTTATTGCAATTATTTTCATTAAGTTGCTTCCAGGATCTTTAAAATCGCCATCATGGTAAAAATTTGACGGAGCGTATTAACGCACCGCGGTCACCCGGGGTCAAAATGACCCCAAGCCCAACGTTAAGCCAAAATTACTAGAAGTTGTTGGCGGCCACTTTTTACAATAAATCGATCATTTTTCATGATTATCGTTCTTTATTTCACTGCGAAATGGCTCTTCAGATATAAGAATAAATACATTTTTTGAAACACCCACTACGAAACTATTTTTGTCCTTAAACTATCATATCTCAAGAGTATGACCCTAAAATGTTATGAAAAAAATTGAAAATTGCAAGAGTTATGATTGTTTCTTAGTAAAAAAGGGCTTTTTTACGTATCGACCCCTTGTTGATTTTTTCCCCCCATTTTAAAATTCGATAAAAATATAACGCCCTTCCTATTGGCCAATTCTGGCCGCTTCTGGTCGATCGCCTGCTTCAGTCTGGTCAGTTTTGACAGTAGAGGTCCGAATTGAGTGTTTGGCCCGATGGAAGCAGCTCATAGTGGATGATTCCCTTCCAATCCCACCAAACACACAGCAAAACCTTCTTGGCCGTTAATCCGGGCTTGGCGATCGTTTGGGCCGGCTCACCGCGATTGGACCACGATCTTTTTCGGCTGTTGTTCTCGTATGTGACCCATTTTTCATCGCCAGTCATCATCCGCTTCAAAAATGGGTTGATTTCGTTACGTTTCAGCAAAGAATCGCAGGCATCAATTCGTTCCAAAAGATTATTTTGCGTCAATTCGTGTAGCACCCATACATCGAGCTTCTTCTCGAGACCAGCCTTATGCAAATGGTTCCAAACGGTTTTCTGGCTAATCTTCAGCTCCTGGGCAATGGAATAATTGCTCACATGCCGGTCCGACTCGACGATTTCCATGATTTTATCGACATTTTCGACGATTGGCCTACCAGAGCGTGCCCTATCTTCGACTTCCATATTACCAGAACGGAATCGCGTTGGAACCACCGCTTTGCTGTCGCATTCGATACTGTATTGGGTCCATAAACAGCACAATTTTTTTTGGCCGCCTGCTCCGCCTTTTCACCTTGGTCGTAGTGGTACTGAAGAATGTATCGAATTTTCTCTTTTTTATCTCCATTTTGGAACGCTGTAACACACAACTGGCTTCACCAAACACAAAACTGTCAAAGAACTTTTTTTGAAGCGTAACGTCACCTTTAAATCGCCGTATAGTATGACCTGATGTGATGTATACATCGTGAGATATGGCTCACTAAAGACATCTAGCGGAAAAACGCTCAGAACTTTTTACTTCACCCAATATTATAAAGAGCATGTGGTATAAATTTCATAAAAATCTGTTGGGTAGATCTCGAGATATTTTGTCTACCGTCGCACTCACTTCAAATTATTGCACGGAGAGAATTAAAAAGTAATTTTTGTCGTGAATTTCACGGTAAAAATTACCGTGATATATTTCAATGTGGTGACAAGTGAGAAAAGCATAATAATTCGCATGCGACAAGTTTTTTTTAACTCACGTTACAGAAAATTTCAAATACGTAGCTAAAATTTTACTATACAAGAAGGGTAGCGCGCATGATAATTTTTACCGAGAGCACAATACATTTTCCCATAACACTCATTAAATTTTATAATAAATCTTAAAATAACTGTTAAAAAGACGATACTTTTTTATAGACATTTTTGAAAGGCATAAAATAATAAAATGCACAGTAAAATTTCGCTGATATTATATATTTTTTAAATTTAAGTTTTGCGTATTTTGTTACACATGAAAATTTACTAGAAAATCTGGTAAAATTTTCTATCTAAAGAAGAAATTTTATTTTATTTTCGTGAAAATCTGTGTTTTACTCAGTAATAATAAGCGAAGTTTCAGGGTTTTCATCTAGTTACCGTTACTGCACGGTAATCTTCAACATTTAATTCTCTCCGTGTATAACTCCGGTAATAATTGGAATTTTGACAATTTTAAACGCTTAAAATATTCTTAAAAGTATAAATAATAAATTTAGCAAAAAAAATCGATTTTTTTTTCAATCTTAAGGTCGTGTAACCCCTCAATCATTTGATCTATGGAAAAAAAATGGAATATTTTCCTATACGTAACAAAAAAACCTCTGTGACTTTAGGGTGGGATTTTCTTGATTTACATTGGCATTGTTACGGATACTTGGCCTGATAGAGAAAGAACGGGGGTAAGCGAGGGGATTTCTCGTACCCTCGTTTTCGGCGATCGACCTGGTGATACTGTATTACACTGGATTCACCGGCCGCTCTCAGCTTTGCAACGTTGTGCACGCGAACACCAAGTCCAACAATGAACTTCCTGCCGGCCATATCCTCTCACCGACAGGCTGCATGCGTGTCATCAGAGAGGGCTGAATAGCTAAGGATTCATCGGAGCCAAAATTCATTGGCGCATTGCGTTTATGATCTTTGAATCAATGTATCGTTTTTTAAATCTCCGGAATATTTTAGACCCCCCCCCCCCCCCCCCCCCCCTCCCCCTCAGGGCCTAACCTAGTACGTACACTTTTTTAAAACTTAAATTGCTGTGCGTTAAATGCAGCCAGTTTCATTGCTCATAAATTGATGAGCAATGAAAATAAATACATTTGGAAATGGGTTTCAACGTATTTTATATTTCTATCAATGGAGAGTAAATTCCAATTTTATTTATTTGAAAAATCCAAAATATCGGCTTCAGCTACACGGAGAGAATTAAAAAGTAATTTTTGTCGTGAATTTCACGGTAAAAATTACCGTGATATATTTCAATGTGGTGACAAGTGAGAAAAGCATAATAATTCGTATGCGACAAGTTTTTTTTTAACTCACGTTACAGAAAATTTCAAATACGTAGCTAAAATTTTACTATACAAGAAGGGTAGCGCGCACGATAATTTTTGCCGAGAGCACAATACATTTTCCTATAACACTCATTAAATTTTATAATAAATCTTAAAATAACTGTTATAAAGACGATACTTTTTTATAGACATTTTTAAGAGGCATAAAATAATAAAATGCACAGTACAATTTCGCTGATATTATATATTTTTGAAATTTAAGTTTTGCGTATTTTGTTACACATGAAAATTTACTAGAAAATCTGGTAAAATTTTCTATCTGAAGAAGAAATTTTATTTTATTTTCGTGAAAATCTGTGTTTTACTCAGTAATAATAAGCGAAGTTTCAGGGTTGTCATCTGGTTACCGTTACTGCACGGTAATTTTTAACATTTAATTCTCTCCGTGTATCGTCAAATAAAGCCATGCACGGCGTGGTTTGATCTGCGCGGGGCGCTCCTCAGCCCTACCAGTTCATCTTAAACAAAAACGAGTTCAAAATTATGAAACTAGACTAAATTTGGGGGGCCTTATCGTTTTTTGTTTTCCGAAAAACCCCTGGTTAACAAAATGACAGCCGTTTGAAAAAAACCGAATTTTTTGGCCGGTTTTTTTGCTTCAAGGGACGAAAAGAATATTGCTAAAACAATTTTTGTCAAAAAACGCTTCCTGATGGCCCCGCAAATTGAATTTCCTTTCAAAGACGCAGAGATACATGTGAATCAGTTCAGTCGTTGAAGCTGTAGAGCGCCCCTCGCGCTGAACAATGCTGTTTCCAGAAAAACGTATTTAAAGTTTATTAAAGAGACGCTCTGAGCGCCTCAGCTGCCAGTTTTTCAGCCGGCGGGGGGTTCCGCTCAACAGGCTGTAAATTCTAAAATACTTTATATATAAAAATATCCTTTTACCCACGTGTTCTAAACACTTTAAGGATGCATATTTTGTAAAAAAATTGAATTTATCATCTTCATGAACGGTAACCTGCACTTAAAAGGGGAAAACCCTTTAGACGCCCGAAAATGAGTCATTTTTCAGGAATTTTTTTAAGGTGTTAAAATAATCGCGTCATTTTTTAATTTTGGCATTATCTTATCACAACCAAAGAGGTGGGGAGGGAGGAGTATTGGGAACAACAAGGGGGGAAATTAGGGAAATATGGGCTAAAATGAGGTGCGGGAGTGTGGGAAGGGAGGCAGAAAAAGGTTTCAGACATACAAGATGTAGAGTATGTGGGGAAGCGGAGAAAACGCTCGCCCACATTTGAGAATGCAAGGAGGCCCGGGGACAGACGGAGGAGCAGGTCCTAAGAACTTTTGAAGAGTGGGAAAAGGATCAAAGGAAGGATACAGATGGAGGGTGGAGGAAGGCCTTAGAGGGGAAGGTGTTAGTGGAGGAGATGTGCGAATTTGTGCGGCAATTCGAACACATTGCGAGAAAAAAGGGGCTAACGGAACAGGGATAGCAAGGGAAGAGGAGGAGGGTAATAAAGCTGCGAAATTGTTGTCTAAATGTAAATGGAACTGACGGTAAAATAATAGAGAGTGTTCTGCAGGAATGTAAGAGATTAGTAATAAGAAAAATTGTAAAGAAAGAAAGGAGGAGATTTATTGCATGTACACCCGCAAGGGTGTACATGCAATAAAAGATCTACTACTACTACTTATCACAACCTTCAAGTGTTAACATTTTTTAACAAAACAAAATGGCGGCATTATAAGGTATTCCTTTACGCGTCTTTTGAGTGATATCAAATAGTGCTCGATTTGTCTGTTTTTTTTTATTGATCTGAAATAAAAATCGAAAATATTTTTTGATTATGGACATGTGTAGGGGAAGGATATACCCATAAAAATATTTAAAAAGTATAAAATTAAAAATTATGTAGGCTTTTTAATCAAATATTCATATTTTTGACCATTTTCGCTATAATTTTTACCCCAAAAGAGTAATTTATTTATGCGATAACCTTAAAACTTTAGGTATATCCTTCCGATAATGTTATAGTGAGAGACCTCCCAAAATTTCAGTCGGATCGATCAATAACTTTTTGTAAAGGGTTTTCCTCCCTTAATAGAATTTGTTAGTTTTAAAGATTCAGTTATGATTTGGCTAGGTATGAATGTACATTAGCGAGTGGAAAATTTGAAGGTCTCATTCGTTAATGAAATATAAGAATTTAAGGTATTCCTTTCACGAAGCGGAATATTGAAAAATTAACTGATTTTCATCTACAATTGAGTGAAAGTGAATCCCAGTATATTGGTAAAATTTCAAGCCAAGTTACCGAGTATTTAACAAAAAATGACGACTTAAAAAATTCATCTAATTCATGCAGCTCTTTATGGAGATGACATGCTGACCACGGTTTTTATATAATAACTTATATACTGAATAACTCTAGATGTCTGATATAAACTGCGCTGAGCATGTAAAAAATTCTGAAGATTTCGTAACGACAATAAAAACAGAAGATTACTGAATCTTTAAAGAAAATATTAATGGTAAAACTTAGAAAAATGTGACGAGTAGAAGAACTTTCATAACCGCGACGTTTCAGAGAAAATGTAAATATGTCTAAATCTACAAAATTTATGCGAAATTTTTCATTCCGGTTCATCGTTTGGTATAATGATTGATTGTAACTTATTATTATTAAGCGACACTGTAATCTACGAATAATTCAATAGACCCTAATTATGCGCCCGCAAAATACGGCCCTCCGCAAAAGAAATACCTTAAGGGATTGTAACTCTCATAATATTTATTTAATTTCGAGAGAAAGAGAGAGAGTGAGTGAGAAGTGAGAAGTGAGATTTTTGTTGTCCTTGCTGTAGCAGCGAGGCCCTCATCCGAGATTGGTTTTTGCTGGCGTTTATTTTTATACGGGCAAAGGACAGGACAAATACACTTTTTCCGGATGCTGGACTGCATCCCCTATATTAAAAAGTCTCAAATTTTTTGACGTGAATTGAAATTTATTTCGTTTCTTCAAACCTCTGCTGCTACGATAGTTGATCAAGGAGGAAGATCGGCATTCAAGATTTATCCTCTTTTATTCCTACTGTGTATACGTTTCAACAAAAAACAGTCACTGAAAATGCCCATTCTCTATAAAATTCTGTCCCATCTTACGGAATTTTTGCCGAACGTGATCGAAATCGAATAACGAGAAAGCCTCCAAATATCATTTTCAATTAAAAGTAAAAATTAAAATGATTTTTTTAGGCCGAAAACCATTGTTTTCAGAAAAATGATTGTATTGTAATTCAGCCTGAATCCGCTTTAAATTATGTGAAAATTAATCGAGAGCGTAGATCTCGGCCTAGTCCACTGAGAAAAATCTATGGTGTCGCATACCATATTTTAACCATATTTTATATTTCCCTCAGATGACAACAATACTTTATAGACATAGTTACTGTCAAAAATATGGTATTGATGATTGATATTTTAGCAGTTGCATAAATTATGCACACATGTCAACCGCAATCGCCTTACAAGGATACGTTTATTGTTCAGTACTATGTAATAGGTTTCCATAAAATGGATATTCCCTTACACTGTCAAAAATTACCTCCTCCAAGATCCTTACAGCGAACAGAATGAAAATCTATACGAGGTGTGTAAATTAAGTAATGAGTGTGATTTTTATAATTTTTTTTTATTCGTATAGAATTACAATTCAATATTGTCTCCCTCAAAATAACTTTCTTGGGAAGCCACGGAGCGCTGGAGACGGTTCTTCCCTTGTATACATTAATAAAAAATATTGCTTGTGATTTACGACGATGTTTATGGTGGCTTGTACTATATTGTCTAATATGACCTGTTATGTGCATAGTAATGTGTATCCTACAAGAACAGAAGTTGAACTACAAGAAGATCGAACTTATATCCTATTTTTGCAATGCAACAAACATGCTATGTAAGAGTTTGTAAAAAAAAACGCGTAGTACTTAAGGCTTAACGCCACTGTAAAGGCCTTAAAAAAGCGTTTTTTTTGACAATTTTTTTTCGGACGGAAGGAAAGGTTATAAAATAATAATATTCGAGAAGGTTATGAAGCCTAAATTTAAGTATGCAAAAAAAATTTAAAAAAAATATAAAAAAATTGCGACACTAGAGACATTCTCCCGAGGCGAGTTGAGTTTGCGGCGCTTTGTGGCACGCAGCATAACTGGTGTAAATTTGATTCTGGAAAAAAAACCACTTTATCTTGATGTTCATAGCTAGAGAAATACGTGGGGGATTTTAAAAATATTGATTTTTGTGAGATTGTCGAGTATTTGAATGAAAACTTTCAATTTTCGACAAAAAAAAGGCTATCTTTTGTTAATAAAAAAATGTTTAAATGAACTTATCGAAAATCCCCTACATATTTCTCTTTGAAATGTTGTTACAAAGATATGGTTAAATATTCAAACGAAAAAAATGAAAACTGATTGAGTTATGCTGCGTGCCGTTTTGAAAAATCGTATTTCGAAAAAAAAAAACGCGTTTAAAGTTTTTTAATATGTTATACACATAATATAATACGCTAGGGGGGAGGTCGAAATTTGGATTAATACATTTTTTTTAGGGAAAACCTTTTTGTCTTATTTTCTAGAGGGTTCAAAGCATTTTTTAAGTAAAAAAATCGATTTTTTGAAAAATTTGCAGTGGTCTTAGCCCTTAAAACTATTAAGCCGTGCTTGCTCCAGCTGCAAATGACTTACGTCTTCGCTATAGCTCAACATTATTATGATTTTTTTTCCTAATAGTCACCTTTCATAAGGTCTTTTAGCAAATTATACTCGACAAAGATTCATGTTGACCATATGAATCGACTAAACTTAAATAGAAATTTGACCTGAACAAAACCTAACGTACAGTATACAACGATAGTATTTGTGCGCCGATTTTGTGATAGCACTGAATTAACCACATCTATATTGCCAAGCCTTTTACAATAGTTAACAATTATTTCAGAGATAATGATTGCAGTATTAAACAACTCTAGGCAATTTTACTATTCCCTCCTTTACCATGGGCCTCTTTTTTGTAAATACCATGGACTTTCGCTCTGTGTAGCTTTAGTTAAAGACTGATAAAGACCGCAGCTAATCGAATCGTCAGTTTAATTCTTTCCGTTTTTCCACTTTTCACAAGAAAATCGACGTCACGGTTACTGTAACTCGGTGAAATAGACGCTTCAGCTACAATTATGAAGTGTGAATCTCGAGAAATTAAACCAAATCTCTTCATTGCCATCATCGAGAATTCATGCGCCCATGTTAGTTCCGAAAAGTCTCAACTCATGTTTTGGAGTATTTAGAGAAGGGACATTCGCATAATTTTTCTTTTGATCAATCACAATTATTACGCGATCAAAGTTATTACAAATATCGTTCTTAGTAAATTAATTAATCCACACAGTTGTAAACCTCTGCATTTACTTTCTTGCGAAGGGATTAAAATTTTTTTTTTAAATAAAGCCACTGCGTATAGTTGTGGATCAGAGAGCACAACGCTACTACATTCAGACATGTATATATGACGTACACACGTGTGCAAGTTATCCTCTACGGGACATACTCTTCTGCAACCCTCGACGAGAATCGGTGCGTGTTCCAAGCGAGTGAACACGGTCCGGTGTACACCCAACACCGTGTGACTTCTTCACTCAATCCTCTCTCTTTCCGCCTTTTTTATTACCATTTTTCATTCTCTCCGTACAAGCTCACACTCGATATCTATCTGCCTTTCTCAGCTTCTGGCGCATAATATGAACGGAAAAAACCTGACACTGCGGTCACACCTCGAACTGGAATGATCAGTTTCATAAAAAAGGATCCTCTGATTTTTCTGTTGATCATTGTGATAGTGAGCATTAGCAATGTTTTTGCTGCCGTTGCAAAGATTCCGTGCACAAATTGGTTGGAGAGTCTCAAAATACGCTGACATTTTTATAGGGATTTGTTAGGGTGACTGCTTATAGTGAGCCCTCATTGGAGTCCAATTAGGCTCTGCACTGTTCCCCGATGAACGCCGTTTGAGAATTCTTACCACGTTCGAATCGAAAATATGTGAAAAGACACGAGAAAAAACTCAGCGTGCTGAAACATAACCTGCAGGCTTCGTGGGCGTGTACGTGGGTGGTGATATTATGTCAAAGTACAGTGAAGTAAATAACAAATGATAATTACAGTGGATTTTCAGTGATGTGATTCAAATCGATTTTTAGGATATACTTTTTTAAGCAATTTATTCAAGATAAGATTTATACTTTTATTGAGATCCACCCATTGTGAATATCTATATACAGTCTGTAGAAAATTCAACAAATTGTTTGGATCCATCAAGAATCGTTTCGGATTCTGTTCGATAATGTGGGAATCCTTAGATTCAACTTGGATTACAATGCAACAATTGGGTAACAATGAACTCAATAAATAAAGAGACATTCTAACAATTTATCAGACGTCGTATCGTTGTAATAACAAATATTTGTAAAAATCGTTCTAGATTCTCTCCTCGAAGCACGTTTTAGGGCCGTACTGAGGATTCCGTTCCATAATTTGGGAATACTTCAGGATTCAAATTGGATTCATACATTGGATTAACGTTTTAGTATAGGGACAAGTAAAGGAATCCAATTAGATCTCTACGACAATTTCTGCAAGGGTGACAATGAAATCAACAGACAAAGAGACGTTCTAAAAATCGATTAAACGTTGTATTGTTGTAATAACAAATATGAAGAAAAAGTGGTTTTAAATTCTCTTCCCGAAGCATGTGAACTTCTAGACCCGTACCGAGAGTAGGCAGTTTTGGGATTTATTTAAAGACGTATGAATCATCATCGTCATTGATCAGGTCAGTGAAGTACGTGGTCTGTGGCTTTGCCCACGAGTATCTAGTCATGGGAGAGACTCGAACGATGGTTTAATGCTCCTATAGCTTAATAGGACACAGATGATTCATAGAAAATGGCAAGTGAATATTTTGTTACAGTATTGTGGCCAATGGTTGATTCTCCAATGTACGACTGACCAAAAGATCGTTGATAAACGTCTGAAAATTGTAATAATTCACAACAAACGAGATTGTACGATTTGCATCCAATCTCAACTCGATTTTTCTTCCACAATTTAATCTTAACAAGTGCCCTCTCGTACGCAAAATAATCCGATTAAGTTTTTTCGGGTTTGGCGAGGGCTTGAGACTGGCGAATCGATGTGATGTTCAAGCACGCAAGGGCTCAACGTACATCCGTAAGCGATAAAATTGAAGAAGGAAGATCCGTACGAGCGTGTCTGTATGATCGTTGTACTGGAACGTTCCTGCAAATAAAAAAAAAAAAACAACACGTTTTACTGAGAAGATTCCGGAAAGGTGCAACAGTTGGCCGATGCCAGCCGAGCGCAACGAAGACGCTTAAGGGGCCCACGGAAAGACGACGACGATGTTACGACCGTCAGCTCGAGCCAGACGAGGAACCTGCTCGTTCGGTTTCGTTTGGACGATTAGCAAGCAGTACGGAAGTTCACGTATCGTCTCATGGACTCTGCCACTCGCAACCTCTGCTATTTGTATACACTTGAGACTTGACCACCCTCGTTACCGCTTTATGCTTTTCGAGGGGTTTGAAGAATTAGCCTGGCTTCCCCTTTGTCGAAATGGAAGAACAACGGATGCGGCATTAGATCCTTGTCGGGTTTATAAATCGAAATCACCAAAAAGGGAGATTACTGGTTTTTCAAGTTAGAACTAAATTGAATTCAAGTTTGCGATTACATTAGGCGCGGGTTTTATATTAATAATCGATGAGGGGATAGTACGATATCCGATGCGCCGAGTTTTGACCGTTGATTCTTGATACTTGAACCAAAATAATGAGAATTTCAGGAATAAACAATTTGACGTTTCGGCGTCCTTAAGGAATTATGAGCGCTTTTAGCGGTAATTGGAAATACACCAAAATTCAACAATTGTCGTTGTCTCATGGGTACAATATCTTTATTTTATCACAAATAATGGAAAATGATCGGGCAAGCTTCAAAAAGTATTTGTTTAGTATTGCCTCAAGGGCAAAAAGTTATTCTCTACTACACCAAATTACTAAACGATATATTTTACATAAACTTCGAGCCTTACAAGCCCGAAGGAGGATGAACCGTATACTTTTAATGCCTCTTTGGACTCCTAGTGATTAAAAGTACTACTTTACTCTCTGTCTAGTCGTACCTATAAGCGAGGGAAACATGGTAGCGGTATTTAAAATAAATTTTTGGCTTCTGAGACACACTGTTGAAACTATAGATTTCCAAGTTACCTTGCCTGATGTTCCTTGAAATTTTCATCTTCGAAATAATCGTCATTTTCGATAACTAAAGAAAAATTCTATTTTTAACGCAAAATAAGCGGAATATTAACTTTTACCACTCTTTATATTTTGTTTATTTTTACTCGATAACTCGGATATCGTACTCTTGCCATCGAGGCTTCGGACCACAGAGGAAGAACTATCGATGAGCAAAAATAAGTTTGACTGATTTATCATGTTTTTGCATAGTATCAAAATTCAAAATACATTTACGATGCGAACGAATAGGACACCAATTATTGAGGGGGGAAATATATGTAGACGACAAAAAAATAGCCAATTTTGATTTTTTTTTTAAAGGAACACAACGTTTGACATTTATGAAACTTTAGGTACAATTTATTACATATTTAATCTGTTTAAATTAATTTTTTCATAAAAAAAATATTGCAGAATGGCGACGTTATGGCGTGGTTTTGGCGGCAGGTGACTGTTTGTGGGAAATTCGACTTCAATATTGATCTGAAAAATATGTACCAAGAATTTTTAGTATTTTAACGTCCAAATGCTAAACTTATACCTAAGAAACATTTAAAAAGTTGGAAAAAATGAGACGCTTAAAAAAAAACGCTTGAAATTTTACACAACATTTTCGTTCTTTTTTGGGATAAACTTTCGAAAAGCGGAAACCGAATTTCGATATTAAATTTGGAATACACCTTCATTTTAATGTTATAAGACTTGCCTTAAAAGGATTTTTGGTGTAATATTTTCCGAGGAATCGAAATTTTGAAAATTGCCTCAACGGAGGCTGGCGGCTTGTGAATTACAAAAGAAACGGATCCTGCGCGGGCTCAGAGGAGGCTATAAATGTTGACTCGGGTATATGGGGCATCGCCAAAAATCTTTTTCAGAGAAGTCTTATAGCATTAAAATAAAGGTGTATGCCAAATTTCAGATCGCAATTCGGTTTTCGCTTTTCGGAGGTACACCCCATTTTCGCAATAAAAAAGTACTTTTTAAAAGCAATCTTCATAAACAAGTAGGTATACGTTCAAGGGGAATATTGTTACTGAATCGTGTGTACAACTTTAGCATGATCGGTCAACTCGTTTTAAGGAGGCTCCGTCACGAAGGGCCGGGTTGCGTGGGCGGATAAGCAGGGCCCCCCTTTCTTTATTTATTAATACGCATCTTTATCATAATACAGTTAGATATAAACGTATTATTGGTCATTTTATACAAAAATTATTAGCTATACATCGATCAATAAATACCGTAAAATTGGCCCAATTTTACGTTACGGTACTGCATAGAAAAGTACGACAACGTTGCAATTCTTCATCCTCACTCTCTCCTTCGATTTCTCTGTCGTACTCATGACGCCAAGCTGACCGCAGGTCGTCGCGTGATTTGAACTTGTTATTGTAAACGAAATTTTCGTTTTTTTTTTTTTCAAAGAGTTTTTATTATAGTTGAGAAATACATGACGGGTTTCATTGATCGATCAAATTTGATATTTTATTACGATGAATCCAATTGTTCTACTTACACGTCAATCACAAACAAATCTAAGGTTAGGTAACTGGTGATTTAATTCGCGCGCATGCGCACCTAAGATATACAAAACATTTGATTTCCGCTACGCTGCCGAATCTTTACATGATCGCGAAACCTCTCGGAACTTCAAGATTCCGACATTTTAACATCAAATATCTTTTGACACAAGTCGTTAATCCAAAACTTTTTTATTGTATTTGGAATTCTCATGACCTAATCAACGTTACTGTAGTTTTTTGTTAATATCTGTTGCGTGAGTGTAAAGACATCACAAGCGTTTTGAGGGTGACTCTTTCATAAGCCCTGTATTAAAAATCCTAAGTTCAAAAATTTGCATCTCTCTTGTTTGGTCGTTGACGTATCTGAAACTTTGCATACTTGGACGTGCGTACTTTATCTATGATATCTCCAAAAATTATTTTTTTCTGGAGGTAAGACGTTTGTGACGGAGCCTCCTTAAAGTTATCGTTCCCACAAAATTGCAAAATGTAGTTTTGAGAAAAACGCATTTAATGTTTCGAACTACGAAAACTCAATGATTTCAATGACTTATCGCTTAATCAGCGATTCCAGGGCTGGTTCTTAAGATGTTTAATTAGCATTCTACGTTAAAAAAAAAAAATCGATGTTTTTTCATGCCGCTAGATGTATTCACCCCTTAAGGAAATTGTGCATTGACCATGTGCGTTCGACAGATTGATGGAAAAACACAATAGGTGTATTTGTAGTATATTCAACAAAACGCAGACTCTAATTACTTATTATTTCCCCTTACTCTCTCTCTCTCTCTCTCTCTCTCTCTCTCTCTCTCTCTCTCTCTCTCCCTCTCTCTCTCTCTCTCTCTCTCTCTCTCTCTCTCTCTCTCTCTCTCTCTCTCTCTCTCTCTCTCTCTCTCTCTCTCTCTCTCTCTCTCTCTCTCTCTCTCTCTCTCTCTCTCTCTCTCTCTCTACCTCTCTCTCTCTCTCTCTCTCTCTCTCTCTCTCTCTCTCTC